>MU382642.1:90052-655950 GCA_022495115.1 Xylaria castorea | reverse complement strand
AGCTTTTTTTATAGTTAAAACTTTTGCTGCTTTAATGTTTTAAAAAATACTTTAGTATTTTATACTATATTAGCTTTTAAAAAAAAAATTGTTTACAAAAGTTTTTTTATTTTAAGCATAAATATTTTTTTTAGTTATATAATAAATATAAGCAGCGTTTATTAAAAATTAAATAGCTTTATTGTTTATATTTAAATTTTAACTGTTATTTAAATTGTTATTATATAAAGCTTTTAAAAAGCTTTTATAGTTTAAAATAAATATATTATACTTTTTATACAAAAGTGCTAATTAGTTTAACGTTTTATAAACAAATATATATTATATTTTAGCTTGCGTTCTTTTTTGCTATATATAATTAATAAATTAACATTTGTTTTTTTTATAAATAAAACATTTTTTTTTAAGTTTATTATATAATTTTTAAAGCTTTTAGTTTTTATACTTTTTATTATTATATAACTTTTTTAAATAGTTAATATTATATTATTTATTTATAAAATATGCTTTATTTATATAAAACTAGTTTGTTTTTTAGTTTATAAAAATTTATAGTATTATTTTTAAGTTTAAAAATAAAGTTTTATACGTAAGTTTTATGTTTATAAAAATAGTTTTTAATTAAAATATTTTAAAACATGCTTATATAATAGCTATATAAAAAAATATTTTGCTTTTATAGCTAAGTTTTAATATATATTAAATAAGTTAAAGCTTGTTAAAAAGTTTTTTTAATACTTTTAACATTAACTTATTAAAATTGTTTTATTTTATTTATATAAAACTTATAGTTATTTAATTAATAAAATATTGTTTATAATTTATTTTTATATTAAAATATATATTTAATATTATATATATTTTATTTTATTTTTATATAAGTTTAATATAATTAATATAATACTATTTAGCTTAACTTTTTAGTATAATTAAAAATATTGTATAATATTGTTTTTTTATAATTTTAAATTAATAGCAAGTTAAAATAAAAATGCAAGCTTTATTATATAATATATTATATAACTTTTTGCTATAGTTTTAATTTAATTATTATATTTTGCTAAAAATACTAAATAAATTTAAGTTAAAGTTGTTATTTTATATAATATATATAAAAAGCAGTTAATAAATAAAATTTTTATATAATAATAAAATAAAAATTTAATATGTTTTTATATAAAGATTTTTTGCAGTATTTTTAGTTAAAACTTTTATTTTAAAAGTATTAAAGCGTACATTTAGTATAGTTTGTTCGTATAAAAAAAGTATAAAAGTTAAAACGTTATATATATAAAAAACAAAGTTTAAAACATTTAAAATGTTTTATTATATAAAAAACAATATAAATTGTTTAATTAAAAAAATAGCAAAGTTTATATTATTGTTAGCGCTTGTTATATAAGCTAATTTTTTATTATACGAACGTTTTAGCAATTATATAGTTTTATTACGTTTAATTATAACAATAAGCTTTTTTTTAAATAAACAAACAATATATAAAAACTAATATATTGTTTATTTTTAAAAGTTAAGTTTATAAAAACGTATAATTTGTTATTTTTTAATTTTTATTTATATATATTTATACAAATATTGCTTAAAATACGTAATTATTTTTTTAAAATTAAATAGTTTTATAAAGTTAATAAAAATATTTTAATATTTTTTGTTAGTTTTTTTTTTTTAAATTTTAACAAATATGTTTATATTTATGTTTATTTTTTTATATATAAAAATAAAGTTTTTTATGTTTAATAATAATATTGTTGCTATAATTGTTAAAAAGTATAAGTATAACTTACTGTTTTTTTTAATTAATTATATAAAAATAAATTAAGTTAATATAGTTAACAATTAAGCAAATATGTTTTAGTTTTATATTATATAAATTAAGTTAATATAGTTAACAATTAAGCAAATATATTTTAGTTTTAAATTATATAAAAAATTAACGTTAATATATTTGTTTTAATTTACGTTAAAATTTACTAAATTTTTTTTTTTTGTACAAACTGTTTTAAAAAATAGTATAAAAACTGTTTTTTTAACAATAAGCTTTCGTTTTTTTACTTTGCTAATTTATAATCGCTAATATAACTATTAATTAATATTAGTAGCTTTTGCTTTTATACGTATATACTTATATAAAAATAAAAGTAAACTTATTATTTATTATATTTATTTATTATATTTTTAAAAAGTAAAAAAGCAAGCTAGTTTTGCTTGTACAAAAAAAAACTATATAAATAAATAATAGTTTATGCGCGGTTTATATACAACTTTTTATTTTATTTATATAACAAATAAAACTATTAGTTATACGTAAGTTATACTTGCGTATAAGCAATACTGCTAATTTAACAGTAAATATATTATATAAAAACAGTTTATTTTCTTTTTTAATTATATAGTTAATTTTAACTTTTATATAATTTTTGCGCAACATTTTTATTGCTTTTTAAATAGCTGCTGCTTTTTATATAAAAGCTAAAAAAAAAAAAATTTTTTATTAATATAAAAGTATGCTTTAAAAACAAAAAAAGTTAATATAAAGCTGTTAAGTTTAACTATATTATTTAAAGCTTTAATAGCTATTTATAAAACTAATTTATTATTTGTTTATACGTTAATTTTATTTTTTAAAATATTATATATACGTTTTAATAGTTTATATGCTTGTTTTATTTTTTTAACTATTTAATATATTTTTATAAGCATTTTTTAGCATTATACGCTTATTATTTTTATATAATTTTAAAATTTGTTCGAAAAAAAGTTTGTTTTAAAGTTATATATAACAATATTAAATAGTTTTTAATAAACGTTAATTTAACATTTATATAATATTTTTTAAGCTTTTTATATAAACATAAATTTTAAAAAAGTAGCTGTTTAAAATAATATTATAATATTAATTATATATAGTACGTTTTAATTTTTTATTTATATAATATTTATAACTATTTTATAATTAAATTTACAATTATTTTTAATTATAAACTTAAAACAACATAATGTTTTATTATACGTTTAACAATAATAATAAAACTTTTAAATTTTTTTTAAAATTAGTTGTTTAACTTTATATTTTGCGCAAAATAATATTTTATATAGTTTTTTTATATAAAAATGTTTAAAACGTTTATATAATTATTATAGTTTAGCTTTAATAAAATAGCTAGCTGCTTTATATAAACTAATATCGAAAAAAAAATAGCTTTATTTACGTATAATAAAAAAAGTTTTTTTGTTTTTTTATACAATAATATTTTTAATATTATTAAAATAAGCTTTTAAGCAGTTCGTATTTTTTAATAAAAATAAAAACAAAATAAAAATATTTAATATATAAAACGTTATATAACTAATTTAGTTATTAATTTTTATTATATTAATAAATATTATTATATAACTTTTATTAAAGCTTATTTTAGCTGTTTTAAAAGCTTAAATAATTTTTGCATAAAAATTGTTTTATATATATATTTTTATTTATAGTTTTTTTACAGTTAAAAACTTTAAAGCTTTTATGTTTTAAATAATATTTTAATATTTTATATAGTACTAATTATTAAATATAAATTAGTTTAATAGTTTATTAGTTGTTATTATTTAAATGTTTTTTTTAGTTATATAATATATAAATATATTATTTATAAAATATAAAGCTAATTTTTTTTTGTATAAACTAAAATTTTTTTTTTTTTTTTTATATATAAGTTTAAATAGCTTTTATACTTAATAAAATAAATAAAAAACTTTTTTTAAGTTAGTTTACTATTAAACATTATTTTATACGTATTAAAGTATTAATTTTTTATATAAAACTTTTTTTAAAAAGTATAATTAATTAACTAATAATTTTTTTTTTAATAAATAAAGTATTTTTTGTTTATATAAATATTTTTTTAAAAATAATTAGTTATATAGTTTTCGCTAAAATACTATTTTTAAACGTTTTAAAAATATTATTTAATACTTTTAGTTTATATAAAATAACAAATAACTTAGTTATAACATTAGTTCGTATAATATATATTTTTTGCTTTTTGTATAAAATGTTCGTTAAACAAGTTTTTTTTAACTTAAAAACATGTATAAAAGTTAAAAAAAAAACTTTTATACGTAAGTTTTTAAAAAATAAGTGCTGTTTTAAATTTTTATATACTTTTGCATGCTTATATAACAGTTATACTAAAGTGTATTTTTTTTAAATACTTTATTTTAAATGTTTTTTATACTTTTAATAGTTTGTTAATTATACTTTTTAATATTTTATACAAAAAAAAGTTTTTTTTTGTTTATATATTTATATAAAAATAATATTAGTTTAATTAGTTTAATATTAATTATAGTTTATAACTATATTAAAATATAAATTTATAAAATTGTACGTTTTTTTTTATATATAATTAAATTTAATATAGTATATATAATAGTTTTTTGTACAATTAGTTAAAATAGTTAAAAATATAGCATAAAACAAGTTTTTTATAATTTTTAGCTTTTAACAAAAATTAACAAACTATTATGCTTTATTATAAAATAAATTGTATAACTTTTTAAAATAGTTTTTTTTTTTTTGCTAAGTTTATAAAAATATTTAATATTTAGCTAACAAAATAATTCCGTTTTAAATGTTGTACAAAAATAAAATTTAAATTTAAAATATAAACAATTTTATATTTAATATTATATAAAACATTAATTGTTAAAAAGTTTATAAAAAATATTATAAAACTAAATATTTTATTATATATTAAAAATATAATATATTTTTAAATTATACTAAGTTATAGTTTAATATAAACAATAAATAGCGTTTAATAAATAAGATTGTTTTTTAAAAATACGCTTATAGCTTTTTAGAATTGTTTAATAATATATTGCTTTAAGTTAAATGTTTTTTTTAACTTTGCATACAAAAGTTTTTTTAATTTTGCGTACAAAAATCTTTTTAAAACTATAATTTAGTTTTAAAAATAAGTATAATAAAGCTGTCCTATTGTACAAATAAATTGTTATAAGCTTAACTATAAAGTTATTAGCTTAAAGTAAAAAATAAAAGCTATTATACAAGTTTTTCGTTTTTTAAAAAAGCAAATAATATATAAAATTTTCGTACAAAAAGTTAAAGTTTATACGCTAAAACATAATTGCTTTTTATAAGCTATACAATATAGTTTTTTTTATATTATAATATAAGCTTTTAGTTTAAAACACTTTTTATATAAAAAGTATTATAAATTTTTATAACAATTTTAATATTAATTATTTGTAGTATTTACAGTTTAGCTAATTCGAAGTTTTTTGCTAATATTTTTTGCAAATTTTTTAGTTCGTACAAACTTTAGTTATACTTAATATATAAATATATAGCTTATATATTTGCTTTTTTTCGGATTATAGTTTTAAAGTTATATAAAATATTATTATACGCATAAAGTTTTATTGTTTTTTGTATAACAGCTAAAAAAATGCTAGTAAACTTAGCAATTTTTTTTATTATAAACTTATACGAAATATTAATAAAAAAAATTAAAAGCTATTGTTTAAAAGCTTTAACATTTTAATAAATTTGCTTTTAATAGCTTTTATGCAAATAGTTAACGTTAAATATATTTATAAGTAAAAAAAAGTTTTAATTATTAAACGAACTTTTGTGCAGTTTATACAATAATAATTAAAAGTAACATAATTATATGCTATTAATTAACAGTTATATATATATAAAGCTAAAATATAAGTAGTTAATTAATCTTTTTAGCTTATTAAATGTTTTATAAAGCTAAAGTATACAATATAAAATACGCGATTATTTGTATAACTAGTTAAAATTCCGTTTTTACTTTTGTTAATTTATGTTTTTTAACTAAAAACACTAATTAATATTAAATAGCTAAAAGTATAATATTATACGTAAATAAAACGTATAAAACAAATAACTTATATATTAATCCTGTTTTTTATTAAAAAAAAAAGCAAAGCTTTTGTACGCAAAATTCTTTGCTTAAGCAAAAAATTTTACGTACGCGTACTGCTTACCTAATTAAGCTAATAAGTTATTTAAGCAGTTGTACAAAAGGTTTTACACGCAGTTAACACTAATGTTTTAACAAAAACTATTATTTATAGTGTTTTTTTTACTAAAATTTGTATATAAAACAAGCTAGTGCGCAAACTGTATAAATTTTGTATATAAACTTTTCAAAAATATTACTTAAAATTATAGCTATTATGTTAAATAACTAATTAAACAAAAATTTTATAAGTAATTAAAAAATTAAATAAAATATATTATAACTTATTATATTTAAAAATACTAAAACATTTATAAGTTTCCACTTTTATTAAAGTTTTACACTTTGTTTAAAACAATAAATTTTTCGAAATTTAACAAATAAAATAATAAAATAAAATACACTTATAACAACACCGTATTATTAAATATAAAAAAATATATAGTATTTAGAAAATTTTACTATAAATAGTTTTAATCTTTTTACTTGTTTTTTTAGAACCCGCTTATTTTTAGCGTTTTTCTCCACTTTTAAACCAATTTTCAAAATTTTATTGGTTTGTATGAAAATCAGGGTGGCTCGTGAGGGAGTGGCCCGTGAGCCCCCAGTTTAGCTTACAGAATAGCTTTTAATGTTCCGATGTTGAGCTTCTTGCGTTGCAAAGTTATCACTAACTTGGCTTGACTCAAGACTCTCTCGCAATCGGCTGACATGGCTGATCCTAATAGCATATCTACTGCAATATTGAACACTTGGTGCGGAGTGCTCTGTCTAAGGTTATGGAACTCTTTTTCAGTATTCAGACCACACTTCAGCGAATCGATCATAAGCTGCCCATGCACCTTTGTCTCCTGATCGTGCAGTTCACTACAGCACTGTGGGACACGATGGCGCTGCCCTACCAGCTCTGCCAGCACTGGGCAACCTTCAAAGAACTCCTTGGAGTAATATTACTAGACAAACCAGGAAAATCTCGTGTCGATATGGGCAAGTATCTGATCATGAATTTTCAGGGAGGAGGGGGGGGGGGGGGCAGGTTTCGGAGAGCGCTCGTAGCAGTATGCCGTAAAGCAAGACGACCATTTAACCATGTCAATTATTCTTGATGAGTTCTCAGCCAAGTCTGGCACTTGTCAATTTCCAGCTTGTCAGGCTTCCATAAAGGGTGTAGAGGTCGAGAACGGCAGCTATAGATGTCGTAGGTGTAATAGGTGGTTGTCGCATACACGACTAGATGTATCGAGTAGTCGCTCATTCGATAAGACAAAATTGGGGTGCACAAGAATTCTGGCCTATAAAGACGATACTTACACCAGCACAAACTCAGAATCTTCGTTTAATTCAGGCAACAGTTTAGAGCAGGAAGGCCAGTTTATTGACGGCAAAGAAGATATTGGACCCTATCGGCAAATATATGTGCCGTACGAATTACCCCTGGTGGGCAATGGCGATGCTGTACTTCTGAATGACTAATTATCTTCCTTCGCAGATGCTGACATTTGAGATGATCGGTTACATAGTCGCAGACGGCTTACCCTGGAGATGGCCTACGCTCCAAAAGAGGGGCATAATTAGTTAGTAAAAAGATCCACATTATCTAAAAGCAGCCATATCATAATTATGACTTAATATCATTAATGATAATCACCTACCCAGCATCTTCCCCCGACTACTTATGATCATCATTGATTAGACTATCTGGCGATTGATATCCTATTTGCAGATAGCTTACCCTCTCTATTAGAACAAGAATCCTAGACCCGGCTTCCTTGACTGTCGGGGCGTATAGAAGACGTGCCATTGAAAATAGCTAGCGTCTGGCTATCGAGGCTCTCTCTATAGCTCGGTCAGGCTATTGTCATAGACCGGCTGGAAACAAGTTGCGAGAAATCTCAGTTAACAGGATGTCGATCTCAATCCGGGACTCGATCCGGTGGTTGCCCGACGCCGCATCAGAGCCTACCTTCACAGTGGTCCTAACGTCGCCAGAGCACCGCTTCGTCGACATCCGGGCCCTCAAAGATGCCAGCGACCCCAAAACAAGCCTTGAATGGGCATTCGCGGGGGTCTCGTCTTCGGACATTAGGGACGGCGTGCGGCATTCCACATGGCGGCACGTCGTGGACTCGCGGACGCGCACGCCGGAAACCGTGGTAGACGAAGGGGATATCTTCCCGCGGGACGACGGAGGAACGCTAGAGACGGGCCGAATGGTAAACCCCGCCACGGGGAAACCGACGGATTACGAAGAAGTGTGGACTGACCTCGAGGCTGAGGGCATCCCTGAGATAAACCCGAACTCGGACGCATTGGCTCGGCAGCCAAAGGGACGCTGTGTAGTACTGGAGCTGAACGATGGGGAACGCGAGGCGCGGGGCATGGCAATCTGTCTCGGTCGGTATTACCAAAGCGTAGTGAGGATAGGCGATCGCTTCGCCGCGGAAAGATGGCTATGGGAAGACGGAGAATGGAAACGCAAATATCGGGTTGGTACTATCCAGGTTCCTAGCCCAGAGCATGCGTATAGCGTTACTCTGTCATTGGGAGAGGAAGTCAAATTAACAGACACCTTGCAACGATGGAGGGTCGTTGAAATAAGCTATCCATAACACTATAGACCTTTTCCATGACCGGCTAAAGCCTCTTCAACTTCCTTTCCGTTCCGCCTCGTCTTTTAACGCCTGCGCCGCTTTCTCGAAGGTGTTATAATTGAACAATACCTCGCGAAACTCGGTCGACCAAGGCACTGCGTCCTTCGATGGCAGTGGGCCCTGGTAGAATCTTCGAATATCCTGCTCAACACCTGGGAGGCGCAATCCTTCCGGCCCCGCGTTCGAGAGCAACATGGCAAGGTTACATCTTGGTATCCGGAGCTTGTCGAATAGTTCAAGCCGCTCCCTGATGACGCTTTCCCTTGTGTTGTCACACCGGTTGGCAGATCCGTTCAAATGACCTTCTAAGCCCTTAAATAGACAGGATAACACGCCCGCGCTCTCAATGGCCATAGCACATCCGGCGGCATGTGTCGGCATCATGACGTGTGCGGCGTCCCCAATAACAGCAGTCCTCCCCCTCACGAAACTATCCAGCGGTGGACGTTTGAATAGCCGGTGTACCTTAATACCATCTTCAGACGCCAGCGATACAAGTTGACGGATAGATGAGTGAAAATTGGAACAGGTTTTGAGGACCGCCTCTTTCGTCGCAGGGGTACGCCATGACGTCTTCTCCGTCTCATTATCCTGTCCGTTCCCAGTCCGCTCGCTCTTAGTGCCGTGGTCTAATGAACTGTTCGTGTCGTTGGACGAGGACTGGGAGGGGATATGGTCCTCAGTGGCATGCACTACGGCGTTGCTCAGCAAACTCCCCCCAGAACAGGCGTACGCAACCCAGAAAACATGCTTCTTAGGATCGGACCAACCGATAAACCCGTCGAGTCCGCCACTGAAAGCTTCCCTGATCTCGGGGCATGACGCCAAACAATCCACCGAGACGAGCCAACGGTAGATAGAGCGGCCAGTAGGCTGAGCCGGAACCGAACGGCCGAGAAAGTCAGTTAAAAGCTTACTCTTTTTAGCATGTAAATTAGCATCCTCTCCTCTCTAGCGACAAGTGCTTAAGGCGACTGGACTTACATGGGCGCCGTCGGCTACTATGACAAGGTCTTTCTGCACTTTGCTCCCATCCGCCAGCGTCAAAATACCCTTCTCGCAGTCTACGTTTTGAACTTCACACCCCAGGCGGATCACCACTGGTGTGCCTTTGGTTTTATTCCTATTTCCGCCTTCGCCCTCGTCATTAGCGTCGTCCCCCGTCTCGCTACCTTCCGTCGCAAGGGCCCTCAGCCCTTTATGCAAATCCACACGATGAAAACTCAAACACGGCGCCCCCATCTCAGCTTCAATATCTGCATACTTAGACTCAAATATGGTTTCTAGGCTATCCGCCGCTACATACCGCGTACATATATTAGGGACGGGCCCCGCGGCGTCGAAATCAAATCCCCACTGCCGCAGAATTTCCGTCGCATTAGGCGGCATCGTGATCGCAGCCCCGATCTCGTTCTTGAACTGCGAGCGCTCGAATACCTGAACCTGGAACCCGGCGCGCCGCAGCGCGATTCCGGCGCTGAGACCTGCGATGCCGGCTCCGACTATGGCGGCTGTTAAGGGTTGCGGTGGGTCCTGGGATGACATTGTGAAAGTTTGGTTTGATCGTCGGAATTCTTGGTGGCAGCAAAGACACGACAGTTATATTTAGCTGTTACACGTGGGAGAGGCTATTTAGAGTATACACTCATTGAAGATAACCGGGAAGGACGAATATAGGCTGCGGTTGTAGGTATAGAGCATTGTAGCAAATAGAATCGCAGTAACACCCGGTCTGGTCTCTGAAGCTCTGCCACCGGACTTCCCCTCGGATTAGACTTTGCGAACCTTATGCATGGATACAGTGTCCGGGACACAGCGCCAAATCATCACTCAAATAGGATTGGTCTAATAGTAATTCGGCTGAAACAGTTCTTGGCATTGAATTATGATGTGCTATCCTGAACTACGAGAGTATCGCTACTATTCAGCTGATGATTCCCAGTGGCTAGTAAGCATCTACCCAAGACTGTTTGTTATCTGTTTCCTACAAACACAGTTTGGGCCAGCAAAAAGCCTACCGATCTTGCTAGAATGTCGTCGATTTCCTCATAGTTAGGGGCATTTCTAAAACACCATAGATAGAAACATGCTATTACGACCTCCTCCTCAAAGCACCGATAAGGACCAAATATACGGCGAAAATCAATTGTGACCCGGTAAATAGAGTGGAAGAGAATAATCATGGTGCGAAATTCTTTTATATACTTGTTCATATTTTTTCTATCACAACATCTGCCCTTAGAAAGCGTGGTGAGACCCTCACTCTACATGCGCCTAACCCATTCATGCTTTGATATGAATTGACTCCGCCTTGTGCCTCCACCTCGCCATGCATTGAAAACAAAACAAACAAAGACTGTTTAGCAAATTGGATGTATGCGCCTGGAATGTGTGCCGTGGCTCCGTCATTCCGTCTAGCATTCCAATTATCGGGTACATAGACCCGGCACACCAAGCCAGAGATACGTGACCACAGCTCGGAAAGTTTGGACAGTTCCCAATTACCAACCGAGCATCTCGAAAGCGTTGCGTGCCTCGGCCAATGGCATGGGTTGAATGCCAAGCTGTCGAACCTGGGTTCCTTTTCGTAGACGCTGCAAGCCAACAGCCACCTTCCAGCCTTCCTCTTCGCCAAGAATAAATACAAAGCGTTTGCCTTCCTGATCTCTGATGGTGGCACGTAATACGTGTAAGCCACGGCTTTTCCATTCGCCGGCTTGTGAAGGGCCACGAGATGACGCAGTATTAAATCCGCCGTGGGGTTCCATACGACAGTCGTCTTTGCATGCGTGTAGCAATTCGGTCAGGTACCCATCAGCATCATCGCCCATTAGCGTTTTCGGTTGACCACGGGCCGAAAATCTGAAGCGAGGAGGAGCCGACTTGTTCGTGACTTGAGGAGATGCGTTGGAGTTAGCAGTGGTATGTACGGGGCACCACATTTCCATTTGCTTGAGCGTCCAAGCCTTTACATCCCATTCACGCTGGGGGACGCCTCGAACGTCATCATCAATGAAGAGACCTTCAGTTGTAATGCGTAAGATGAGTCCGTCCGTAACATGGCCAACGCCAGACAAAAGCTGAGAAGCGGGCGTTTTGGAGAATTGGTTGAGAAATCCATAAACAGCTTTGATGACGATCTTGTCTGGGTCTTTCGTTGCGTATGGTCCTCGCATCGACGGCGGTGGAGTTGTTCTAGAGGTGGACTGAGATGGGGCGTACGATGATTCTGTAAAGATCGTCTCACCAGATCTCCTCCGAGTATGTGATCTTGGTTGGTCATAGGGGCGATACGAGTATGCGTCATCATCCGTACCACGAAACGACTGGGCTGTAGGCGGCGGAGGCCGTCTAGCGCTGCTAGGAGCTGCACTTGGATCTGCACTTGGAGCCGCACTTGGAGCCGCACTTGGAGCTGCGCTCGGGGCCGCACTCGGAGCCGCGCTCGGAGCGACACTTGGAGCCTTGGTGGATTTGACCGGGGAGGGAGCTTGGGTAGGCGGTTTCCCGTTTGGCCAGGGATTCGTCTTCTCTCCCACAGAAGAGAAAGCATATGTACCTCTCCGGGTGGTCTCTGCTTCCTTAGCTTTCGCCTTAGCCTCTTCCGCCGCTTTGGCTGCTTTGGCCGCTTCAGCTTCCTTTAGCTGAGCGGCTTCTCGCTCCTTGGTTTCTCGTTCTTTGGCCTCTCGTTCCAGTTTTTCTCGAAGGGTCTTCTCACGTTCGAATCGTTCGCGAAGTTCTCTCTCCCTCCCTTCTTGCAGCCGCCTATCTCTCAGCTCCTTTTCCCTCCGCGCTTTTTCCTGTTGTTCTTGTTCACGCTGCTCTTTTTCTCGCTGCTCCTTCTCACGGGCTTCCTTTTCTTCTTTTTCTCTGGCTGCCCTTGCCACTTTCTCTAGCTGCTCTCTAGCTTCCCTTGCCGCCTTCTCCAGCTGCTCTCTGGCTTCTCGCGCCTCCCTTTCTAATCGATTCCTGACTTCCCTTTCACGCTCCTCTCTTATACGTGCTTCTCTTTCTAATCTCTCCCTAATTTCTCGCTCGTGTTCTTCTCTTATGCGCGCTTCTCTCTCTAACCTCTCTCTTATCTCTCGCTCGCGTTCTCCCTTTTCATGGGCTTCCTTCTCTCGTCTCTCCCTGGCTTCTCGTTCACGCCGAGCTCTCTCCCTTGCCTCCTTCTCACGGAGCTCTCTAATACGCCTAGCTATTTCCTCTTTCTTACGCTGCTCGGCCTCTCTCGCTTTTCGTTCTTCCTCCTTCCGCCGAGTCTCTTCCCTTGCTCTCTCCCAAGACCCCTTTGTGCTTTCAGCTTGAGGACGCTCTTGAGGACGCTCTTGGGGGCGTTCCTGGGGTCGTTCCTTAGGCTGTTCCTTAGGCTGTTCCTTGGGCTGCTCCTTGGGCTGCTTCTTGGGCTGCTCCTTGGGCTGCTCCATGGGCTGTTCCTCGGGCTGTTCCTCGGGCTGTTCCTCGGGCTGTTCCTCGGGCTGTTCCTTGGGATGCTCCTTAGGCCGTTCCTTAGGCCGTTCCTTAGGCCGTTCTCGAGGCCGTTCTCCGGGCCGTTCTTGGGATTGTTCCTGACGACGCTCTCGAGGACGTTCTTGGGAATTCTGTTCCCGACGACGCTCTCGAGGACTTTCTTGGGAATGCTGTTCCCGACGACGCTCTCGAGGACGCTCCTGGGAATGCTCTTCAGGACGCTCTTGCCAGGATGATTTTGGCTTGTCGGTTCCAGCAGTATTTGGCGGAGGCCCAGATCGTGGGGGTGGGGGGGTGCCGTGCGGCGGCGGCGGTGGCGGCGGACCATCGGGATCAGGGGCTCTTGAATGTGGTGGTGGGCCTGTACCTGAATAAGAACCGCCTGAGTGCCCGTTATCTCCTGGGTTGTAACTCCATGAATGTCTGGAGTCGCCCCTATTCCCTGATGATGACCTTCCTTCATTCTGTATTCTGCCCAGGGCCCAAGCTCCGACACCAACAGCAATCACCAGTAGCAGCATGGCCATGTTCCCCATGCCTTGGAAGTTGCTGTACCAGACCTTGAAGAAAGGAGCCATGCTCTGGAAAAGCACGACTAGCACTAGCGCCGTAGCAAAGCCTGCTGCAAAGCTGTTCACGTTTGGCTTTAATGACGGCAGGTAGAGGAAACCCGCGCCGGAAGAATGTGGCGGTATTATGAAGATGTCATATTTTCCGGGCGGTAGGTTCGGACTTGATCGCCGAGGGTTTGTGCCGTGCGGCGGGGGCGGAGGCGGTCGGTCGCTCATGATGGCAATGTGCTCACCACCAAGGCACTGCCTGGGTGTTGGGTAGAACTGTGCACTTGAGACGCAATGCGGCGTACGCTAGAGGCGAAGGAAGCGATCCTCACAGACTTTGGATATCTATGTAGCGAAAGCAAGGGTATCATCGGGAAGCCATGAGAATCGTAGCTTTGTCAGGGGAGCTGCTAATGCTGCTCCAAGATCAGATAAGAGGACTTCTAAGCGAAGGGCCAAAGTCAAAAAAACAGGCCATTTACCTACTCCGAACATAGAATAGAAAGACTGCAAGACGCTATGCAAGGAAGCATATAGTAACGGAATGAACTTCAGGTTGTACGCAAGCAGAAGCAGCAACAGCAAATGCAAGAAACAATGTATAAACAGCGAGTCCGTTTCCACGGCCAATCAAGCCATTCGTGTGTGTGTGCGTGTGTTTGAAGAGAGCTTCCCCGCAGGCGTACGTAGGTTGTGGCTCTAGCACTGTGAAATGTGATAATTATCCAGTCACTATGCCTCTATGCAATACCAGTACCAGATAGGTTCGTCAGCAGGACTGGTGTTCGAGCGGTGATGTTTGCATAAAATGTGATTGATGGATGGACTGTTCACAGGACACTGAATTAGATGGTTAGGACAGATTGACAAGGACATGGGCACGATTACGTTCACACTCGACCAAAAGAAGCAGTGTTGCGGTGTGTGTCTGTGGAGATATGTTTACTTTGGGCAGAGGAAAAAAAAAAGTGGAATGGGATTGTTGACGCCAAGCTGCACTGAGCTGCAGCCACCAGTCAGGGCCCTGAAGGGGTACTGCAACGCTGGCGCCACTGGACCAGTGACAGCTCCAGCTCTGGCAGCTCCCCACACCTCCCGCCAATAAACGCTGAACGGCAGCTCTTAGCGAGAGCACTACAGGTGCTATAGCGAATCACATGGAGCTCTGCTTTGCGTGATGGAGAGTGGACAAAAGGTTGATCCCGCCCATCCCACACAGATTATGGCTTCTATGCTAGGCAGACTAAATTAATTTCTCTCCATGTCCATGGTTCGCCTTCGGCGATGGTCCTGGTAACTAATGAATGAGTGATTGGACTCTCTGGGTTTCTGAAAGCTTGTCGTGGCCAATTTCAACGTCTTACTACGCAGGTAGGTGGTGTTATTTTGTAATAAGTAGAAAGTTGCAACTTGGGGCTACCATCCCCCCATTTTTCATTTCGAAATATATCCCCCTCACAACTGCCTACCCAATCCCCTCCCACAACCGAATGTTTTGAGGGTCGCGGGGGCAGGGGGCCAATGCTATTCAAACAAGTTGCAAAGAAGCGATAGCTACCGCAACATCCATTGCATCATGGTTGCTGATTGAAAAGCCCCTCCTAGCCAGGCGGCCATCCCACACGCACACAAACGCACACAAAACGACCCTAAATAGGAATATCAATTTCCCCAGTTGTAGACGTGGGGAGCAGATCAAGTAAAGAAAGCGTTTGAAATGATTCCCCGCATCTCGCCACCATCTAAATAGGTAGGTCTAATCCTCTATACCAAGTGCAACGCCGATCATGCTTGGGAATTGGTAAAGTACAAGTTTAACCCTCGTTGATGAAGAGAAAAAAAATACTTCAAGTGTTTGGTCAAAGAACTCAGAAAAAACGCCTGTTAAACGCCTGTTCGGGGGCCATACCATCTGTTTGGTAGATCATACCAAGGTGTTATCAATCAATTGAAATTTGTCACCCATTTTCTCCAATTCTTGTTGTCCCAACTGGTCGGTTGCTAGGCAACGCCCTCGAGAAGAGCACATATTGGTACTATGAGAGACCCACCACATATCGCTCGACTGGATTATATGTGTTAGATGATAGATAGGGGTTCACGTGGAACGGAGCCTTGAATATCATATAGATAATCGTCATTGCAAGAAAGAAAATCTATAGTCCAAGTAAGACTGATGTTTCATTGAGCCAACGCCGCAAACGCGCCGCAAACGCTCATGCGTGATGGAACGGCCCGCGAAGTTCCTTGCACTTTGGTTGGGGTAATGCCTCAAATAAGCACGTAGACTTTACACGTGGAGATCGTCATAGGCGGCTGGCTTGCATCCTGTCATCCCGTAGGTATTATGCAGAACCCTCCAAAGAGGCTGGGCCAGTCCAGAGGGTGCAGTGCAAAATTGGCTATGTCATGGTGGGATTCCATGAACGACAATTACGCAATAAGCTTCACTTTAGATAGTGTTGCCTTACTACTCAAAGCCAATATGCACGTTTGAGTATGATGATAGATATGGTGTACGCAAGGTTAATTGGATAGGTTCAATTGAAATCACAAGGTAGTAGACGTAAAGATTGCCACATATCCCTTGATGCTTATATACCTAGGTATACACCATCATTGAGAACGTAGTTAGGGATTGAAACAGGACAACACAAAGGGGTAAAATCTTACGGCTCATCATGTAGTGTAACACAAAAAGTGATCGACGAGTCGGCAAGAAACCAAGTATAGTCTATGAGACCAGCTGTGAAACATTATAATACAATGCGCCAGCAGGTGAAGTGCCTCATACGTTTATGGGTATTTGTGCATCCGCATCTTGTTTCAGTAGGAAATCAGATTGAAATGTCCTTAACAAGAAGAAGACCTTGGAAGTAGAGTCTTGCCCGCATTATCAGTACAGACCATGAGTGAAAACCATACCGTGACGACACACTTGGTGCTAATTGAGATGCAGAGCTACTTCTGAGACACTCTGGCATATGCCAGGAAAACTGGTAGCAAAGCTCGTCTATCATACCACCGTAGATTGCGCATAGACCATATCGTAATATAATACGGCTTGGCTCCTTGGTGAGATAGGCTGTTCGAAAATGTCATACGGAATGCCTTCCACAGCGCCTTGTTCGTGGTTGTGCTTGATGCAAAATACAGACTTCAAAAAATGGCCAACGCTTCCAAACCTCCAATACAGGATACATGTCTCACCAATTATATTTTTACCTCAACAGATTCACCATATACAATGAAACCAAAGTCCTAAGAGTATTCATTACAGCAAAAGGGCTGATATTTCAAACTTTTTTAAGTATTACAAGCAGTCGCCAGCGCGTAAGCACGGCTTCGTTCCCCGCCTAAAAGGGTATCTCGTTATCCAATAGCAGAAAACACCTCAATAGGCTTGTCGCCTAGACTAAGCAGATTACGGGTTTCAATAAGCTAGCAGTCGCCGAAGTTAAGGCAATAAGTACTTAACACGAACCCTAAAGTACTGTAGTCACAGTCAGCTATGCCGCTCGTATCCGAGGCGTATGCTGTTGTCTGTCGGCTCGGTCGCCTTGCGTCAACGCATTTTGAAATTGGAGCTCATTTGCGGCTCATAGGTAGAAGAGAGGCACTAGTGCTATTCTTATCAGCGAAGGATTCCCTGATGCTAGACATCAACAACTGTAGTCTTTGATAAATAGCTTCTGTGCCTAAAAATATCATCTAATGTGATACGGATGATAGTAACCGAATAGCCGGCCGGTTCGCTCTATGCTACTGCGTACCTACAGTCCAAGCTCCCGGAAACAACCGTCATATGTACAGTCAAAGACTCACGTGCCTCCTCGCCTCGCTCTCCGGTTCGTGGTTAGGGCGGAAGCATTGGGCTTTCTCCATAGTGATCTAAAGATTATCGAGATGTTACAGTGCGAAGATGAAGGGCTTGACCAGTTTGCCATAATGACAAGCAAGCCAAATCATTAAATGTGTCGAGATTAGAAGCAAAAGCAATACCTCGCTTGATCTCAGGATATGCCCACTTGCCACCGAAAGGTGCTCACACAAGAATCCCTAACGTCACTTCTCTAGATCTTCGAGAGGAGATCAAGATGCGCTACCCATCGTTCCACATTTTGAGGCAATATCGATTCATCATTGGACATATCACCACTGATGCGCGCTGGTAACATTACGATTCCTTATCGGATCTCCGCGACTTTGCATCACTACTATCCACACGTTTGTAGTGTGATGATCGATGATACCGATGTAGTCGATCGATTTCTGATCCTGATGGCGAACATTATTAATAAGACTAGATGCTAATTCCGCTGTGAGATGAATCCGGTTTCCCCTTTGATAGCCTTCACGTGCCGAGCTTCGAGTTGGCGAGGTTTCATGAGGCCATTGGGCAATAATGCCCGTAGTGCGGATTCTTACGATATCCCGGAGAACTTGCCGTTTTTGCAATAGCGAGAAGCTGCCGAGTGAACCGAAGCCACAGAGAAAGCAACTGATAGGCCTGTTGATAAATACGGGGTACGACTAGGCCTGAGTCGTTCTCCAGCCTGCTAGTTCTCGATGGATGGGTTCGAATTAATATGATCCATCGTGCAAGGCTGATATGAGGACTGAGGATTCATCAGTAGAATCTATATACTGGAGCAGTGGGCAAAATACACTGGGTATACTAGTCTATATATACAACATATCGGGCTGGCTGTTCTGATCCGGAATGTTTGCTGACAAACTATCCTATACTGAAATACTAGACAGATACGATCGACAATGAGTGCGCCAATCGCATGAGTACGAACTATGATTACCTAAAGTACCCTGAGAGTCGTAAGGATCTCACATTCCATGGTCCGTTACATTACAGGATCTTAAATTACCTACTTACCCCGTCTTACGGCCTATCTTGACCCGCAGTTGTACCCCTATGATACCCAGCACGCTGGCTTGTACAGGAAGTGATTTACGGTATCTGTACACCAGATAGCAATACAACCCTGATCGCCATAGCCAATCATAGACATTTCCTGCATGTCATTGGCAGGAGCTGGAATGAGCTGCTAGGACAGGTTGAGCGGATGCTACTGTAAGATATGCATGTGAGAATGCTCCGCCGCACGCATATAGCGGAACAGGGAAATAATCGCTCAGATTCGCCCTATACTATCCAGAATACTAAATAGTGTACGATAGATAGCATAATCCCAGCGACCTCCGATCTGGTACATACTAACAGCAGGACTAACAGTACCGTGTAGCACCAACAGTAGCATTGGAAAATAGACCTAAGTAGAACGGCGGTCACCAGGGGATAGTTTGTGTCTTTGGGTCCACTGATAACGGATGGTGTGACCTAATTAGTTGAATCCGAGGCTGAAAGGATCTAGCATTACTCACGACAGAAGTTCGTGGTATCCTCGCTTGTGGCGAAACCAGGCGGTCGGTAAGCTAAAGCCCAGTAAATTGATCCGTCCTCCTCCAAGGACTACTTTATGTACGTACTTATTACATGACCCTATGTAAGGAATAGGTCATGCGGACATAAGTAGCATCGGTCATATAATTAGTGTACTGGTGTGTATACCATATTGCTACCCATATCCTTTGTTCCTTATTTTCGTAGTACTATAGTCATAAGGTAGGTACACATACCATAAAACGCTTATGATTATACGATGCCGGTAAGGTATAATATCTACATGCCTACATATATGTGTGTCTTCTGCAAGATGAAGCTATGAAACAAACCAACACGAATTTCAGCTACACAAAGTGAGGTTGCACCAGGGCTTCATCGCTCCTTCGGCCTCCAACTAGGGTCTGGCCTTGGCGGTCTTGGCTTCCTCGGCTGCACGGTTGTGGAAACCTTAAGCTGACCAATTGGAAAGTCCAAATGTGGAGGAGGTGGAGCCCACCCCTGTAAGTACCGGTACTTTTTATCTCTCTTTGATTTTACCTCATAGTGTCTCGTTGGTCGAGTTCCGTGTATTCGAAAGCGGAAGCTGCGTCTCGCTCCAAGGTGGGGAGAGGGGGCAATTCTCGCGTAATTCGTAATTCCTCGCCCTGCGCTCTTGGTTCTCGCCAGTCTCTTGTGGTCGGACCAGTGGCTGTCGTCGCGATGGCCTCGTTGATTGACGTTTTCGGAAACTTTCGATGGTGTAGGGCATGGCTGCCGCAACCCAAGACTTTGTCCAAGACCTTTTAAGACGTTTTAAACCTTAGTAGAGCAGCACAAATCTTTGATATCGGGCTGGGCAGAAGCTTGTCTCGGCCGAAGGGTGCAACTTGCTGCGCCAACCCGACTTGGCAGAAGCTTGACAATCGCCACTGGTCGTCTTCTTCCATTGCGCCATACGCCGTGGCCCGTCTGCCTTTGGCTGCGTTATCGTTCCTCGTGGTCCTTTCGCGACAAGCAAAGGAGGCCAGACTCATCGCGACCGAGTGGTTCGGTGGATGTTCTTTGTGGCTTCGATTCAGACCCCTGTTCGCCACCTCAATTATCACTGGCCAATGACCCGTCCCATCTCCATGAATCTGATGTTAGCTCCAAATCATTACGAGCCTTCTCGTTGGCCTGCAGACCAGACAATACCATGCCTATCTCGACCGCTGTTTCCAGCCACTCGCAGCCAGTCTAGATCGAATGTGCAATCAGACAATGTACCAACACCTCCCCAATTTGGAAGTATAGCCGGTGCCACCTCGGCCGGCCCATTGTCCACACAGCGAAGATAGAAGACGAGCTGAGTCGGAGCCTTGCAGTGAACGACCTTCTAGCGGCCTCTGTTCGGCCTAGACGATTCGGTCCCTAGCCGTGTGGCATCGTTGCAATCCCTTCTTTGCGCATCGTTCCATGCCAAGATAACGGGCCAGAGCACGCTGACTGGTCGTGAGGTCCTACCTGTAATGATACGGCAGCTCCGCCTTACGTTGTGCTACTCCGTACGTGTATACTACCACCGCTAGAATTGCCTCTCTAAGATTAGACTATACTGGCTTATGGTGCATTATCACGTTAGTAAACCCTAAACGCTATCAGCCCCTCCAGTTTAGGTCCTTGGTAATACAGTAGTTGACTGCGGAGTGCATACGGGGACGTACATACCTGGTCATTTACCCGTCCACCACCACCCTGCTTGGGTCTTCGAGATCTCCTTGTTCTGCATAAATCCGTCGCGTGCCCCCTCCACCATCGATATCTTCTCTCTTTGTCTCTTCTCTTCTTGTGTCCACTGCGCTCCTTCCACACGTCTGCCAAGCTCATTCTTGCGCAAGACAACTTCAACGATGGGTAAGCTATGTCTGAGTTGCATCTGAAGTGACTGGCTGACCGAAATGTCCAGGCAGCTCAAGCGATCTTGACCGTGTCCCCACGGGCGACGAGAAAATGTCGCACACCCCTACGGGTGACAAGCACAATGCCTATCTGGACCCGGCTATAATGGAGTCGGATTACGAGGGGAAGCCAACGCGAGAAGAACTGAGAACCTTGCGCCGAGTTCCCGGCAACCTTCCAATTGTCGCCTACCTAATCTGCACTGTCGAATTTTGCGAGCGTGCCTCGTTCTACGGTGTACAGCCGTTGATTTCTAACTTCGTGAATCGGCCCCGTAAGTTGATCCAACAACTCACCACAACCGCCATCATGCGCTTTCTCCGATGTGTTCCGGAGATACCATGTAGAATGATTAGCTATAATAACTAACACGACTCTCTTTGCAGTACCGGCTGGTGGAAATGGTTATGGTGCTCCGCCCCAGGGTACCCAGCAGACGGCCGGTGCCCTAGGCTTGGGAACAGTTACTGCCAACGCTGTGACACAGTCCTTCAACTTCCTGGCATATGGCCTTCCCCTGATCTTTGGTTATCTTGCCGATTCGAGATTCGGTCGCTTCAAGATCATCTGCTACGGTGTCGGAGTGTTCGGTATCGCCCACGTTCTGATGGTCGCTGCTGGCTCCAAGAACCTTCTCGCCAATGGTACCGCTAAGGTACCCTACTTCCTGTCGGTTTATATTCTCTCCTTCGGTGCCGCCATGTTCAAGCCCAACGTTTCGCCGTTGCTACTGGATCAAGTCACCAACACAGTTCCCACGGTGGTCACGCTTGCCAGTGGTGAGCGTGTGATTCAAGACCCGGAGTCCACAACAGAGCGAGTTATGTTGTGGTTCTACCTACTCATCAATATTGGTGGCTTCTTCGGTGTCGCCACTTCGTATGCTGAGAAGTATGTTGGATGGTGGCTCGCTTTCCTCCTCCCTCTTCTCCTCTACATCCCTCTCCCGTTCCTACTATGGTTCCTCTACAAGCGCTTGATTCTACACCCGCCCGGAGGAAGTGATCTCGTCAACGTCTTCCGTGTCCTAGGCGTTGTTTTCCGACGTGGAGGTATCAAGAGGATTGGTCGGTCTGGGTTTTGGGATCTGGCCAAGCCTAGCGAAATCGAGAGGGCTGGCCTGAGCATCCCGACTCAGTGGAACGATGCCTTTGTCGACGACGTCCGTCGTACCTTCCAGGCTACCGGTATCTTCTCATTCTTCCCCATTCAGTTCCTTAACGACAATGGTATTGGATCCGCTGCCAGTTTCTTGACTACTGCTTTGAGGACGAATGGTGTTCCCAACGATGTTATTTCCAACTTCAACTCTCTCAGTATCATCGCCGCTGCACCTGTGCTCAATTACGTTCTCTACCCGACCCTCCGGAAGCTCAACATTCACTACGGCCCCGTTGCCCGTATCACAACGGGTCTCGCAATGTCCACGATTGGCGGCGTTGGCTACACCATCATTCAGTACTACGCCTACAAGCTTTCACCTTGCGGTAACATGGCGACTAGCGAATGTGCTATAGGCGATGGTGTTGCACCCATCACAATTTGGTGGATCGCTATCCCCTATGCCATTGGTGGTCTCTCGGAATTGTTCATCAACGTTCCTGCTTACGGTATCGCATATTCACGTGCCCCTGTCAACATGAGAGGTCTCGTGTCTGCCATCAATCTGTTCAACACTGCCATTGCTTACGCCATTGGTCTTGCTGCTTCGTCAGTCATTACCGACCCTTACCTGCTCTGGGATTTCGGTGGTGTGGCGATCGCCGGTGGTGTTCTCACCGTCGTCTTTTACTTCACCTTCCGCCACATCGACAGAGAGGAATACACTCTCAGTCAGAACCAGGATCTTCACCTGAACATGGAGGGCACTATCAACGTAGTTGGCGAGAATGAGCTCAACAAGAGCATCAACCGCCCGGCCCCCATTGCCGAGAACGAGGAGATGATGATCTCTCAGAAGCAGTAAAGTGAATGATTAGGAAATACTACTTGGTGCCTGGTGCTTCGAGCCTGCGACTTGTGGAGCAAGACATATCCTATGACAGTGGTTCACCTGGGCACTGTATTGTAATAATAAAGCAGAAGAACAGTCAATACATTAAATGATACCCCCAACTCGTTTATATCTTTTCGTTTGCTTGAATGGTGATCTGTGTGTCCTGTGTGATCTCGCAGTGTGAGCGGACTAGATGTATGCATTTGGATACGCTAAGATGATTCGTGCAAGAACATTGGGTTTTTCAGCCCACCTGTTCTGCTTTATACAGTGCAGCAGGATGATAATCGTGTAGCGCCGCGCTAGGGCTTGTACTGGCAGGGAATTTTTGGTGAGGACTTTTCTAAATCTACTTGCTGGACAGGGGCTGTTAAGTGGCAAGAACTCTTCGAGACTGATCAACAGCTAATTCTCTACCCAAATTGTATAACAGCCTTACAGATTAACAGTACTCTTGCTTTCTTAGTATCTAGCACGGCGCTACACGATTATCATCCTGCTGCACTGTAGTATACCTATGTACGTATTCCTGCCGCCCTCCCCACTTGGTTCAACACAACCTGTCCCGGTTAAGGTATAGCTGTACATACTTTTTTATTGCGCTACGTAGCAAACTCAGTAGGTAATTTGCCAACTGTTCTTTTTTCTTCAGTATTTATCTTAAGTGTACGTACTTACTTCATACTGCATTCTTTAACCTACTTAAGTACATAGTTTTATACAATGTTAAAGGCACTTTTAAGCGCTTTTCCACAAAAGCGCCAGCCATCCAATATATGCGCGCACCATAGTTTTTGTGACCCGCAGCTCGCAGATAACGTGCTCAGTTCATGCCTACCTGTTACCCGCGATGTGGAGCTATCCCAAACCTTCGGATATCTGTGCCGAGGCACATTACTACTGTCGTATTAATTGTAGATGGAGACGCATTACATACTCATTTCACGCCGCATCGGCGACCTGTGCGCAATGGTATTAGTTTCGACGTCGAATGATAGCGGTGTCAGCACCCATCCGCCTGGATCATTGCCAGGTACACAATCGCGGCCACCGTTTTCGTAGACCCTCGAACATTCATTTACATGTTGATCTCTGTCCCCCCGAGTGAGCAGTTTCGTCTTTTAGCGCATTGAAGCACTTTCCGCCGAGATTGTCCCAGCATCACAAACCTGTTGGCCACTTTCCACGTAAGATGGTCAGGTCGCGTATATTTGATTATTATATACTGATGGTTCAACCCTTCGACCTATCACGTTGATCCTCTGCGCGATAGGCAGGTGGACTTGAATTGCCGGCGACGATCAGACGTGACTACACCAATGACTTAGGAAGTGTCCAGCCAATCAGAGCGGAGAAACAGTCCGTCGTGGGCGCATCCCTGGTTTGCTTTCAAGTCTGTGTCTTGCCGTACTACGCGAGTAGACTAGAATTTCGCCCTCCTTCTTGATTTTAGGGGTCACGCATCGGTTCTGCTCCGTAACACGTGATTCCACTGGCACACACGTGTTTGAGATATATTATGCCGGCCGCGATGAAGATTTGCGAGTAGACCGCTCCGGGCGACGGGGCTTGGCAATCAATCGGGAAGGTCCGTTAGTCGTGATCAGCGCCGTCTAGCCGTCTAGTCTACTGTTGTCCATGGCGTCGAGCAAGCCCGGATGGAGCTTACTCCTTAACCTCATGGGCGCAGGAGGTCTCACCATTCCCGCCCGCTGATACGACCATGTGCTGCGACCGAGAGATAAGGTTGGACGTGTATGGAACATCGTGGGAGCTGAGACAACTCTCACGGAGCCTCTCGGAAGGTTCGGCGAACACGAAAGCATGTTGACAGTGCTGTATATAAGAAACGGCAATCCATCGCCATCATTGTCTGTCCCTGAATCCTCAACCCAACTGAACCCAGCTTCTCCCTACACACTCGCTCCGTTGCACCTGCGCTTTTATCCCACTCATCGACTCTCATCATGTTCGGCTCCAAGGTATGGATGATCCTTCGCCCAACAATCGTTACTCAGGTGCTAACCAATGTACGCAGATTCTCCCAATCGTCCTCGCGGCCATATCCGCCGTGACCGTCTCGGGCGCCGCTGTACAAAGACAATCATGTGCCACGACCTGCGGCACTGTTTGCTACACGCAGTCAGAAATCGATCAAGCCGTGAACCAGGGTTACGGATACTACCAAGATGATGAAACAGTCGGTAAGTCTCCTGGTTCTCCCGGCTGTAATCTCCGGCATCGAAGACAAAGCTAGCTCCTTTCCGTTTTTGGCGGCTGAATCGCTTGCTGATACATAAGATACAGGCAACGACAACTACCCTCACCAATACAATAACTACGAAGGCTTCGACTTCCCCGACCAGGGCCCGTGGTACGAGTTCCCCATCCTGAGCTCGGGCAGGGTGTACACCGGCGGCTCACCCGGCGCCGACCGCGTCGTCTTCGACAACAACGGCGATTTCCAGGACGCCATCACCCACACTGGTGCGAGCGGAAACGACTTTGTCGGATGCAATTAGATTTAGAAGCATCCGTGCCGTGTCGCCCGAGTGCCTAGTTTAACTCGTCGGCATGTGTTCTACTTCTTGAAGAGTAGGGTGGCAGGCGAAAGGGAAGAAGGAAGGATTTCTCACGCCTCCCGGTATATCATAGCATTTTGATGTATATAGCGCTCATGATATTGGCCGGCTTTTATACCCAGGTATCGAGGTGTACCAAATAACAACTAGATTGATAACTCGCTTACCTGGTCTCACATAAACTCTCTGAGCTGCGTTGTACTGGACTAGGCACGGGCCTGTTTGAGGACGCTCTGATCTTTCTTATTTTTCAAGTGCCAAAATAAAAGTAACAAGTATGCTATACGCTAATAGGGGGTTCTTTCTCGGCCTGTACGGCGTATACGATCAATCTAACTAGGCCAGCAAGTGTAAGGAAAGCTTCTCGTTGTACTTCGCGCCACACTTTGAAGGCCAACTCGGCATCATGTCGGTGGTAATCCCACATCCCCACCCTCTTCCACGAGGTTTATAGTTGAAGTCAAAAACTGGCCGTGTGCGTGAGCCGTGGTTATTGAAAGCGCTGCTTAGGTAATTTCAGCAATTAAGGCAAACATGCCTCTCCTATTGGGACGTTTGAGTTGTATATGCAACGTAGCCTCGAACGTTGAAAGTTCCCATGGCTAAGCGACGGATAAGCTTCAAATGCTTAAGTCCGGAGAAGGGACATGATCCTTCGCCCACCTATCTGGCTCAGAGCGTATTAGCTCCTGAGCAAAGTCAGGGGTTCTCCGCAGTCGTATGCTGCGGAGGATTCCTACTTCTCCAAATTCTCCTCACAACCCCAGTTAGTAACCCAGGTCAGCTGTGTGACTGTGCTGTGCGGCCCATGATAGTTTTCAGGTGCTGGGAAGATATAGAAAATCCCGGCCGTGTAGCGTCGAGTCTAATCGGCCCGTGGCCCTGTTCACCGACTATGGCTTCACGAGTGAGTGGCGCACACGGCACAGGTCAAGGATGGGTTAAGTGGCGAGTTCGTACCTACTTAGAGCGCGGGCAAGCCGTGGCCAGCTGGTTACACTTATTCATGCGTTCCATTGTGCAATTCACCTCGGACAACTGAGCCCGCGCAAGAGAATACAGGATGAGGGCCACGACATCTCCCGCGGGCGCATTGCTCGCGATACTTAGCGCTCGGGTGGCATACGGCGAGACATTCGACTACATCATCGCCGGCGCCGGGACCTGCGGTTTAGTCATCGCGAACCGGCTCTCCGCGGACCCGAAGATCCGGGTCGCCGTGATCGAACCCGGCGAGGATGTGCGAAACAACATCAACGTGACGGACCCGAGCTTGTTCACGGTAGCCTTTGACACGCCGATCGATTGGCAGTATTCGACTACGCCGCAGCCGGGCGCGGGCAACCGTACAATTCCCGTAGGTAATACTCGCGGGTTGCTGGGTTCGTGTCTGAGGGCACTCCTATGCTTCGCAAAACCCTTGCAGTTCGTACGATTACTGACTTTAAGGGTTGCAGTGGCACGCTGGTAAGGCCATAGGAGGAACAAGCACGATCAATGGTATGTAGTGATCTGAATATAACCCGGCATACCAGGCCTACTACCTCAGACGAACGATGTAGCTAACTACGTGTGTGTGTGCGGGTATTAAGGCATGACCTATATCCGCGGCGATAAACCACAGTTTGACGCGTGGGAATCTCTAGGCAATGAGGGCTGGAACTGGGACACTCTATTCCCATACTACGAAAAGGCCGAGAAGTTCACCATTCCCAGCGCCGCCCAGGCAGCTGCAGGCGCTACCTACGATGCCGAGGTTCACGGCGAGGCTGGTCATGTCCACACCGGCTTCCCTTTCTTCCTCACCAATAGCAGTTTCCACGAGCTTGCCACGGAATCGTGGGAGGCGCTGGGCTATCCGCTCATCAAAGACGTCAATACGGGTAGCGTGCGCGGGTTCAGCGTTTGGCCGCAGACGTTGGATCGAGATCAGAATCTGCGCTATGACTCCGCTCGGTCGTATTACTACGGTGTTGAGGGTAGACCTAACCTCACGATCATCAAGGGCACTGTCAAGAAGATAACCTGGGCGCATTCATTTAAGACTAGCCAAGCCGCTGTTGCTGAGGGAGTGGAATATGTGACGCCTGATGGAAAACTCGTCGAGTTGACGGCTGCCGAGGAGGTCATTTTATCCGCAGGTGCGCTACGATCACCTCTCATTCTCGAGAGCTCTGGCGTCGGGAATCCGAGGTACAATCACTCTTTCCAAGTCTCCTATCTGGTGAGCGGCTTTTTGTGCTAATTAATATCTGTCTCCCAGTCTCCTGAAGGAACTCGGGATAGAGACGTTGATCGACCTCCCAGGAGTTGGGGAATACCTCCAGGAACAACCCAACACCGTCCTCATCTATGGCAGTACGCAGAATATGTCCGGGTCCGCGCCATACGCTACTTTTCCGACGGCGCAGGATATGTTCGGCGACGAGACGTCCGCCATGAAAGCATCGACATCAGCTCAGATACCAGACTGGGCGAAGAAAGTGGCAGCCGCTAGCAACGGAGCCGTCAAGGTAGCAAACGTCGAGAAGTTACTCCGCACCCAGCACGATTTGATATTCAATAAGAACGTGACGATCGGCGAGACGCTGACAACGGCCTCGGGAGGGCTCTTGGTTTCTGCCATGTGGCTCCTCTTACCGTTTTCGTGGGGCAGCGTTCACCTCACGTCTGTTGACGCCATCAACGCCCCAGCTATCGACCCTAGATACTTCCTCATCGACTTCGACCTCGATGTGCAGATCGGTCTGGGACGCTTGTCACGGAAGCTCTGGCAAACGAAGCCTATTAGCAATCTCGTCGGCAGCAGTATTTTGCCGACAGACGACGTCTTGCCTCGTAACGCAACCGATGAACAATGGACCAGCTTCATTAGTGATACTGGTGAGTCTCCCCTTATCATCAAACTTTCTTATCCTGCTCGCCTCCAGATAGCTCGAGATAGATGGACTGACTCACCTATCCTCCCAGTGTCGCCCAACCACCATCCCATCGGAACGGCATCGATGATGTCCCGTGAGTTGGGTGGAGTGGTGGACCCCAAGCTGAAAGTCTATGGCACGAAAAATGTCAGGGTTGTAGACGGGTCAGTACTGCCTTTGCAATTCAGTGGCCATCTAACCGCCACGCTGTACGCCGTGGCGGAGAGGGCTGCTGAAATTATCATAAAGGCTACTTGTGCTTGAGGTTGGAGCTTATTGCATCTGATGAGCTAAGGGGCAGCAAGCTATATCAGTCTTGGGAAATCAAAGTAATGCAGTCTATCTACTTAAGACAAGTGTGTATTTAAGAGATATACCATTATATATAGACTAATCCGCCCTTCATATTTCTGCGAGACGAAATTTAGGACATGTAGTTATCAATGCATGATTGTGTAGACCTAGCGAGGTTGTTAGATTTGGGCCGATCTTTCTCTCAGCTATTCAAAATCCAGGCTCAAAACTTTATCAATAACACCAACCCCAGCTGGCTTTTGTGGCCGTGTTGACTATCATCAGTACTGACGACTTGGTGAGAACGGTTGTGGCCTTTTCGATGGGATTCACTGCGTCAAGTTGCCTATTGGCGGAATAAGATTAGCAAAACCTATCACAGCATGGTGTGTTGACGTTACGGGGTAGACTATTAGTAGTACCATAGGTTACTGGTTTATCGAGTGGAAGAACTATCGCAGGGTCAAATCGCGTGCCCCCTACTCTGCGACATGTTTCGGTGCTAGGTGCTGGATAGCGAATCTGCGAAAGGCTAATTGAAGAGTATAATCCAAACTGAGTCTCTATTTGAGGCGATGATGAGGTTCGGATCGCAAAAATAGTAGAAAAGGCTCCAAGCTGCCGGCTATTCAAGTTCATAGTTCAAGATTGCGTTGGTGAAGCCCGAGACCTTAGGTACCAAAGCCTTCCACGTCACGGTGCTTCATGTTTATTATCCGTAAACTCAAAATACAGTCTGGACAACATTGCTACTGAACGGGAACCCTGGTACCGGGATACGCACTGTAACCTATGTACGTACGCACACGCTTGCAGCTTCCACATGCTTCAACCATCTTCCTCCAGATAAGGCATCATAACCACATGCTTTCCCTTTCTCAAAATATACTATCATCTTAGTACACTTCGTCGCATTCACCACTACAACACCCAGTATCCCCATCAAACCACATCGCGCCCCGACCAAAAAAATCAAGATGAGTGTCATCAGCCGCGTCGGCGCTCGTTTGAACAGCGCCAGCAATCTACGCAGACTGCGTATAGTCACACAGGTACGTCATAAAACCGAATATCCGCACACGTCAACTACCGCCAACGCATTCCTAACCACTCGTGCTTCTTCTGTGCAGACAACCATTCTTCGAAATATCTCGTGGATGACCTTCGAGTTGCCAGACCCGGCTCTCTACCAATCACCGCTCTCCCTACAACCAAAGCGTCCCGTCGCCGCCGAAGCCGTACTCAGCGCCGACGGCACGAGCCCTCCTGCGCAACCGATCACCATGGCAGGGCGTGTAGGCTCTCCGTCATCAGCAGTAGCGAGCTCTCAGGTCTCGGCGTCCGGCAAGGTCATCCCAGCCTCCGTCCCGGCCAGCGCGATGCGGACCGGGCCGGTACCGCTATCCCAGATCCAGAAGCGCACGTTCGCTTCTTCTTCGCCAGATCCCGCAAACCACGAGCCGCCGGCGACGCCACATTCGACAACAACAACAACACCACCACCACCACCACCTCCGCAAGGCCAGGAACCCCCGCCAATCCCCCCTTTCCCGACATTGCAGATTCGCATGCCCGGGCACCCGGCTACCTTTCCCGTCCTGGAAGGGCCCGATCTGCCACGCCCCGTTAAGGATGAGGATGAGGAGGAGGAGGATGAAACAGGACGCACTTGTGGACGAACTGACGGAGACGACGAAGATGAGTGACGCCATCCGCATACGTTGCGAAACCTATGGTCACCTTTTTTGTGCCCCCCTCTCTCACACTTCGCAACACCTCTTAATAAACTCAAAATTCGACGAACAGGGGAAAGCTCACGCACAGAACATCGCACCACGGACGGAAGAAGAAGAGATAAAAGGGACTGAGTTAGTAACGTCTAGATATAGATCACATCGCAGACTTGCCGAATGCGCAGGCGGGGCGGTTTTAGCGGGAGGAGTAAAGAGTGTGGTTTGGGTTAAGGAAGAGCATCTGTCATGGTACTCTACCATGTTAATTTTTGCTTGATACCCCCATAGATCATCTTTTTTCTGGTCGGAGGACTGACTGGCCGAGGGGTGTGACGGAAAAGTATTCTGTTCTTTCAGCGTAGGAAGGCTAGTTCATGTAATGCTAATGCGTTAATAATATTTAATCAAGTCACTTGGGGAAAAGTATTGTAACATGAGCTTGATGACCACGATGTGAGGTGTTCTGGGAGTAAAGGGGCCAACAAGGGGTTTCCCGAGCTTTCGCGCCTAGACGTAAGTTAAAATAGATCCATTGGTGGCTCATGACACGTGACCTGCGATATTCTGTGGTTCGGACATGACATAACACACAGATATAGAGATTGTAGAATCAGATGATATTATGGCATTCTTGTATGGGCGTTTCCCCTTCACTGTTTTACACTTTTGGCATGGGACATGCCGGAGAAATATACACGGAAACCATCCTTTTACTCGGGACATGAGAAAACTTCTCTTCCATCACCTCGTATGAGTGCAGCCAAATTTCCCCCAACGCCTCACTATTGCTAAAAATACGATTTCATCGCCATGTCTTTTCGAACACATCCTACGTTAACTTCTTCCTCGTAGATTTCCACTCGGATTGTCCTTTTCATTGGGTATATCGTCCACCAAACCGCTTATGCAAAATTGTCGCTTCGGTCCACACTGATATCCTCCAACTCAGCGAAATTCTGGAAGTGGAGAGGACGATGTTGATCACTGTAGAAGGGTAGCGGTGTATCCAGCTTGACATGTACGGGCTTCTTCTCCAGCCCGGCGTAGCTGCTACCCATGAAACTGTAGTTCCACTTGCCATTCTCCGGTACCAGGAAATAACCCTTATAGCGCGGACTTAATAACAGCTTACGCTTAATGCCCATGGATGTTGTGAAGCCCTGTGGCTGATCACTACCGATATCCTTGTTGTCGGCACCCCACTTATAGCCATTAGGGGTTAATGCCCAAGCGGATAGAGACACTGAGCCAGGTGTGAAGGCGACGTCGACCGTGATACTATTTTCCTTGGACCACTTAGGATGAGCATCAAGCAGGCGGGCGTGCTCCGTGACATCCGCGGCGGACATGTACGGCAGTTCGTTGCCAGCCATTGTATGGATGACACCCAACGGCTCCAGATCCCCAAGATATTCGTGCTGTGGCAGTTGTTGGGGAAGCTGGACGCTTCGTAGACCCCCTATTTGGGGTACCATGGCGATGCAGCGGATTTCCTTGACCTGGTCATTATCTGGTGCTGAGACACCATAAAGATATCCAGCAACTTGAACGCGAAGATCAGCAATGGTAATGAACTTCCTCAAGATGTTATTTGGCATGACATAGGTAACATCGTCCAAGTCGTTGTCCACAGACGAGACGTAAATATTGTTGGATCGAGTCCGTAGATTGGATGTGGCGATTGCCCGAGTTCTCCACTCTGTCTTGGAAGCAAAAGTTTGCTGTTCGAACTGCGAAGTGGTCGTCACGATAATCTCTTCGCCATGAACATTCTGAGTCTTCGTCGTGACAGCTGTCAGTTGTTGCTGCTCTTGCTGTTGTTTCTCGATCTCGGCCGCTTGTTGTCGTTGCATTGAAGGCGCCGAGATCTCCATACCAAGAATGATATCTCGAACTTCGCTGCTGGTCAAACTAGAGACGTTGACATTATTTTTCTTCCCGTAGTCGTGCAGGATCAAATCTCGTAACTGTGTTTCGACCTTGACCCACTCCTCATCTGGCAGGGTGGGCCAAATATGATGCATTTGTGTTATGACAGTCTTGTCGGGTCGTAGAATAAGCTTCGTCTTATCAGGATTGACGTGGAGGGCACGAAGGATTAAGACGAGACGCGAGAAAGCAGTGTAAGAAGATATGCTCTTCAGCCATTCGTCATACAAGTTGAAAAGAACCATCTGAGGTTCGGTAGCACGGAGTATCATATCACCAAGCTTTTCAACTTTCATGGCAGCTTGGAAAGGTAGCTGAAGCTCCGACGCTCGAATGGAGATATTAGGGAAATCTAGTAGATGGACTTCCAGGGGATCCAGAAGACCCTTCCTGGTGACGATGAGTTCCTTCGGTTGTTCTTCAATGGGTAGCGATCGGATGAGAGCAGCAACCTCTTCAGCTGTCTTCCATTTCGCCAATTGCCCAAGACGCTTTTGGCCAGCCCAAACGCTAGTGTGAATAATCTTCAAAAATAGTTGGCCGGTACGAGGGTTGAAGATGAAGATGGCACCATTGATGGGCTTTGTGGTTAGATTACCTTCGAAAGTCTTGTGGATCGTCACTCGATACACATTAGTGTCGTCGATGAAGAGCTTTGTCTGGTTGCTGAACAGCTCGGAGTAGTTCTGGGAGTTTAGGAACTCCTGGTTGCTTTCTGAAGCATAGAGCTGAAGACCTTTCCTAATACGTTCACGCAAGACGTAGAGAGCAGGGTTTGCTTTCATGACCTTGGCCATCGCTTGCTGAACAAGAATCTTCAAACCAGGGAAGTATTGACCGTACGCAGAGTATAAGTTGTACGCCAGGTCAATACCAATCATGAGACCGGTAGCTGAAGGGTAGATACTCATATTATCATTAGTGTAATCGAGATACTTGGCACGAGTGTATCGCTCAATGTCGTGAGAGTCGTAATCGCCATACCGAAGCTGAATATCCAGCCAGAATTTGTTGGTTGTTGTTGGCTCAATGACATCCTTCGTATCGTAAAGAAGCGACGGCCGTGTGACGTTCCATTTGCTGTTGGCGAACAGGAGGATATCAGCACACGAGCTGTTCATCTTATACGACTTTCGAGGATGAATAGTCTCTTTTTGTACTGTCTCAATACCCAATGCCTCTAGCTCTTGATCAAAAACCTGGCAGAAATCCATAACCACGGATTCGTGGATCTTTTGCCATAAATGGGCACGGAAAATCTGGATTAGCGAAATCTTGAGTGTGGGGATTTTGCCGTGAAGAAAGATACCAGTCAGATCAAGTTGGACTTGGAAACCGACGTAGACATTGGCACGATTGATGGTTGGTGACCACCATAATGTGAATCGACGGTTGGGAATTTGGTTCAAACCGGATCTTTGGGCATTTGTGAGCTTCTTGAATTTCATTGACTCTTCAAAACCTGAAGCACGTTCCCAAAAGAGACCTTCCCAAGATGGGAAGCCCGTTGCCTTGAACAGTGTATGTTCTAGAATTGTCTCAACACCGCCAAGGGCTTGAATCACATCAGTACGGTAAGCATTGAGATTCCAGAGCTTTCCGTCGTGACGCTGACTTGTCCACCAGAACGGATTGCTTTTCATCAATTGATAGATCTTGAATTCACTTCTGGTACGGAAGCCTTTGTCGAAACTGAGGGTGCTTCGATCTTTCTGGAATAGTGTGTTTATACGAGGTAATCCTCGGTCCCAGCTGTCTTCAAGATCCTCCAAAGTGAGTCGCCGGTTTTGTTGGTTCGCCTCCAATCGCTTTTGAGAATATTCTGTCCACACTCTCTGAGAATCAATGAACTCAGCCTCCCATGGTATAATATACCGGAAAATGTTTGGTATCAGGGTCTCTTCGTCGTGTGTCATACCAGCCCGGTAATGAGTGACGCCGAGGTCTGTCTGCTTCGACCACCGCTTATCGCTTGCTGGAATCAGGATATGAGAACCAGAGATCATGCCGAGACCTCCCAGCTCCTTGGGTGTATAAAATACAGCTGGGGGGAAACGGGATGGCATCTTGGAGTTCAACCCGATCTTGACACGAGTTTGGATCTTGGTCTCGCACTTCACAATTGTATCGAGGAGGTTGACAGTTGAAACAGCAGCCTCACGGTAGTATGTGAATAAAGCAATGAGTGCTGTATTCCACTTATTGGCAATCTTGGTAAATGTGGTGGATCCCGAAGACATAAGAATTTGGCGAATACGATTATTAAACTTCTGTATGTCTTCTTCGGTTACTTGTAGGAACGCGTGTGCAGTCCTTTCTTTGGTGGTGTTGTCGACGAGAGACCAAACACTATCCTTGATGGGGAATTCGTCATTCTGATTTCTGATCTTAGGCAAAATACGGACTTCAAACCCGCACATTGAGTAAAGAAGGTTCGGATTGTCGCGGCTGTAGACGCTAGCAAATGTGTCGTCCCATTCAATCGTCGTGACAGATCGTGGAAGACGATTTTTTAAATCCCAGAAAACAGCACGACCAAGGTTAACATCGTGGCGCATGAGGCGCATGCGAGAATCCCTTGGCCAACACTTCTTGCTCTTGTAACCAATGACATTCTCAAAATTCGGGTCAGGTTGTTCTGTAAGGAATCGCTGAATAAGATCGCGAGACTCTTCGGCGGTGAATCTCAAAAATACCCAAATCTTGTCGATATACCGTGTATACAAACGTATGGGATGCTTTGTCTCAGTTTCACGATCACGGAACTGAAGGAAATCATTTGGACTTCCTGGAGGTCCAGCGATCTCGCTGGCACGATTCAATCCCAGGAGCAAGAGATCGAGGACCAGACCGTAATATTGGAATACGAAACCCGAAAACTGTAGGCCACGAATCATACCATAGCTGTTGACATGGTTCATATCTTTATAGGTGAGTTGGACGTTATTCTTCGAGCTGATATAATCAGCCAAATTGTGATCCATAATAAGCCTCAGGAGGCGGTTCAAGAGTGTCAAATCAATCTTTTCGTAGACCTTGGATAGCTCCGTTTCAATCATCACGTTGCACTCTCCATCAGCTGATTCCCAGACCTTGTCTAGATTGTTGATACCCTGTGCCCATTTATAGACCAACAGCGGAGGAACTTCCGAATCGGAAGGCTTGATCCAAGCAGGAAAGAGATGCCGCTGATCCGCTTGATACCAGAGGTACTGATCGAGATATGCGTCGCTAATCTTCTCGATCGGCTCAATATCATACACAGGATTGATCGAACTGTAGTTGTCGTTCATGTCTATCTGAACTTCTTTGAATGCACGTTGAGTTAAGAGGAATCGCTTGATCCTTTCCAAGGTTGTTCCTGGACTATCGTATGCTTGCTCAATAAGTGCAAGTTCCTCTCGTTGACTCTGGTTGAGGCGACCCTTCACGGAATACGCTTCGCGAAGTCTTTCGAGGGCGAGAATCAGGATCTTCGTGTCATGTTTATAAGACACGCTCGGGAAGGGAATGGGTGTGAACTTTCGTGATTCGAGCCAATGCACAGTTGTGGTATAGATAGCAACAGCCTCTTCCGAAGAGACATAAGGACCATCCTTCATGTAGTTATGTTGTCGCTCTTGTTCAGCCTTGAGCCAAAGCCGTGTCAAGCGTCCAACATTTTTCTTGGCAACAGTCTTGTCAACCGTAGCACCTCTCCTGATGCGTTCGCGGTTGTAATGCGCAACTGAGATCCACCAATCAGCCTTCGATTTGACATATCGAAGAATAATGTTTTCGATAGGGGCAGGTAGTCCGGGAACTTTCCAAGGGATGTTACTCTTCCAGCATCGCCACGCTTCTGAAAGATGCTGGAGAACAGTGTTGACCTTGTTCTGCTTGATACCCTCGGGCATCATATCCATTAGATCAGCCATGACAGAAGCACGGAGTTCGAGGTCAAAATGCGATTCAACTCGCTGTTTGGTAACCGTCTTAGCGACGCCTTTGCTGTGGCGGCCCTCGAACTGACGGGAGAGCAAATTGCCAAGCCAGCGTTCTAGAAGAGGGATGATTCCTCTCATGAAGAAGAGCCATACTCTCCAAGCTGGTGCCCAGAAACCACAACCTGGTCCCTTACCAACCGGTCCACTATTGAACCGATAATAGATCAGATGCTTTAGATCCTTACAAGTACGAATCTGATGCATAAGTTTATACTTATATCGGTACATTCCGGTAAGTTGACCCACGTGATTAAAGGCATACAGAATACCATCAGCAAGTTGGAAGGCGTCAATATTGCCAAGTCGATATTGGACCTGTGCATCAACGATGAGCTTGGTTAGACGGAGAATTTCTCGCATAAGGTGGAACGCATTGCCGAAACGTGACTTCTTTCGTTCCTTTGTAGTCAAGGTCTTTACAGGTTTCAAGTTGAAGTTGTAGTCTAGGTGGAGATATGTGAGGTTCTTTCGATGAATGAGAAGATTCAGCATGTTGAAGCCCTGCCGACAGACCTGCAAGCCAGCTTCGACCCAATCAATGGTGGTCTGTTGGAAAAATTTAGTCTGCTTCAAGCTTTTTAACAGATCTTGTCTGTTTAGGGCCTTCGGCTTCTGCTTATGCAGTTCATTGAGCACAAAAGTCTTCAGTAGTTTTTGATAGGAGACGCGAACTTTCACCGGCTGTTTCGGAGGACAATGCTCGAGGTACCAGTGCTTAACAAGGGGAATGTCCTGAGCTCGCACCATGTGGCCAGACCGGCGATCGAAGGGGAAAGGAGCCCACCAAAGACCGATCGCTGCGGCCGTATCCTCAGTAGAAAGCTCCTCATCGGCTAGGAATGGCTCGACCGCTACAGGTAAGGTGAAAGCTTCGTCCTCAGGTTCCTCCATATTCCCTTCGCCAAAAATCTCGTCTTCGTGGCTCACGGTGATATTCTTAGGCGCTACGGCTCGGGAAGAGATGGGGTTAATCTGAGCATCAACGTAATACGCTGGCATATTAGGGTTCTCGGACTGGAGATACACGTTAGGTGGATGCGAATACCAGTGCGAATGGACACTTCGTGGAAGCGAATTATAAAGGTAAGGATATGCAACGCGAGCCTCGGTTTTGATCGGCGAGCGGAAGATGATCCTATCAATGGCGTTGAACTCTCCGAAGTCCTCGTCATTCGGATCAATGTCCTTATAGAGGGGCTCAAACCGAGGTCCGCCAGGTAGCGCAACATTAAGGGCCTTCGCTGTGAGCAAGCTCTTGAGGTCGAAAAGATAGAAGTAGTTCTGGTCGATCTTATCGCTAAGCAAAGGACGACTGAGTCGATGTAGTGTGGCCATCTGTTCTAGTGAGAGATTCCACGATTTATAGCTAGGGCCGTTGACATGCTCGGTATCTGATAATGGACGAGGGTCGTAGAACCACTCGTACACGGCGGCATCCTCGTCTTCGTCGAGCTCCATTTGGATTGGCTGAAGAGGCTCAACATCTTCGAGGTTCTCCGACCAAGACAAAGGTGGTTCCTCATCGTCGAAAGGTGGGAACCTCATTCTCTTGAACAACCTTCGATCACTCTTCTCTTTTCGCATCGTCAACCACATAGTGGCCCACTGAGCGTGAAACACTGGTGGGATCACACGAGGTATCTCGTTGACCAAAGTAAGACAACCGTTGACATGGTAGAGCACCTTGACTTCTCTTGTCGACTCCCAGGGCATCGGCATATTCTCCAAAAGTTTCATGACGGCATGAGGCATGAACTTCAAGGCACCAAGATAGCTCCGCTTGTCACTTGTGTACTTTTTCTGCGAAACATCGCCAATATCCCTTACGATCTTGCGCAAGTGCTCTGGTGGCATGTCCGCCTTCTGTGTCTCGACAAACCCCCCCTTGCGCTTTTCGCCAAAGCGATTTCGTTGTGCGCGCAGCCATTCCTTCTTCTTCTGCTCAAACTTGGCGAGATGGGGGTCGCTAGTCGGACGGTAGCCAGGAGGCGGGGGAGCTGGAATGCCTGGCGGAGGAGGGAGGAAATCAGAAGGAGGTCCAGGAGGAGGCGGAGGAGGAGGTGGTGGTCCCCAGCCAGGCGGAGGTGGAGGAGGTGGAAAGGATGACATCGTGGACTCAGTCGGGATGGATAGCTAGGCGACGGGTGATGGAGTCGCTTTCGCGCCGCGATGTGACGCGGGGATGGCGTGAATAGCTGTCGCAGTTAAGATGATCACGACCGGATGAGTTGGCTTGAGATGAGGAAACAATCAAAATGACGCGTTGCTATGTGCGCGACGTCCTCACCCGATGAGTGGCGCGCGAGATGTTTCAATAAGAGAGGGCTGTAAGTCATGTAGTTCCAATGTCGCCTCTCGCGATCGCAGAGTGGGAATTTTTCCGTAATAGTACTATGCGTAATGCGGCTAGTCAGTTTCTATGCTGCATGTCACAGCCACCAGTAGGGACACATGGTCACGTGGGCTACGTGGCTGGGTTGTCTCTTGTGGCTTAACACCGCGCCCTACAGAAATGCCATTCTCATTGGCCACCACAAGCTTCGGCACAGAGCGGTCCTGCAAGATCCACCCCACACTCCAACCTATTCTCAGCCAACACCAAAATTCCTTCATTCAACTCGTAAAAAGTTCGTCCCGCAAGCAGCCAACCATCCCGACGACCACCTCGAGACGACAACCACAACCGTCACAATGGGCGACAACAGAGTCACGTACCGAAGGCGCAATCCTTACAACACCACCGTAAGCACTCAGGATAAACTCGAGTAGAGGAGCATTAGGACTAAGACCAGCCTACAGAGCAACAAGACTCGCATCGTCCGCACGCCTGGTGGCGAACTCCGAACCCTTCACATCAAGAAGTGCGTTATTTCTCTCCATGAATCGATAAAGACTGCTGTACAACAGCGAGTCACCGTCTATAACCTGAAATACTGATCGTACTATTCCAGGGCCGGTACAGCCCCCAAGTGCGGCGACTGCGGTATCAAGCTGCCTGGTGTAAGTCGCATTCCTTCATTGCATGTCGATCGCAATGCCAGCCAAAGAAGAGGACTAGCAGCAGTCGGGATCGAAGAGAGAATGGGCGCCGAGCTAAATTGGGCTTCATCTATGTGTCACAAGGGTTGCGTTTTTTCTCTCTCGGAAATCACTGACAAACAGCCAACAGGTCCCCGCCCTTCGACCTCGCGAGTACGCCCAGATCTCCAAACCCAAGAAGACCGTTCAGCGCGCCTACGGTGGCTCACGATGCGGTAACTGTGTCAAGTACGAAGCGACCCCGTTTATTCCCCTCCAACAGCTGCCCATTCGCCGTTTCCGGACACTGGTTCTCGTTGCCACAAGCCTCCATGAGATTACTGACCTATTTTGACAGGGACCGTGTCGTCCGAGCTTTTCTCATCGAGGAGCAGAAGATCGTTAAGAAGGTGCTGAAGGAGCAGGAGCAGGGTTCTAAGAAGAAATAAACTCGTGATCGATTCTAGGATGGATCGGTTAGGTCGTCATTGGTTTGGTGTTCACGAGGGACATGGCTGCATTATCAAACGGCTACAAAAAGGCTGTTTTTGCTTTGAGGGCTTCTTCTCATCGTCTAGATGATCGGAATGGTATAAACGACATTTCAGACGACTTACTGTGGCGCATGAGTGACGATCACCTCTGATGTGATAATGACCGCTCTACACATGGGGTGTGATTGTACCGTGATTAGCGATTGGCAGACACAATGCTACTGCTCAAACCAGTATGGGGACACACCCTTAAACAATCTACGCTACATGACAAGGATACATCTTACCAACGCGAGATGGATTTTACAATATTCTCAGGTTGAAGATCGTTGACAGTGCCCATGTCCTGGTAAACTCGCAGTCCTTAAACTCAATGTTGAGGTTAAGAGGTGAGTGAGCATTAAAATTTGTGGCCATTTCATTGATTTTATTCAATTATTGGGCGTAGATGGCATTTTAAAAAAGTTATAGTTGATGCTAAAACGATCCTTATCGGAAAATTACCTGCATGGCGAGTGGACTAATCGTGAGCTTCCAATTGTTGATTGATGACGTCCACTTTTTCTTCATGCGCATCAAATGTAGCTTCGCCTAGGTATTTACTTGTCAACTCCAATCCGTATACAACGACGGGCGAAATCACTATGAGCATTCACACGTGAGTAATAACCCGACACAACCGTCGCCATGAATTCGTGGATGCGCATTTCCCGGCCCTTTGGCGCTACGGCCGTTGCGACCGTGCGAGGCCAACGCTCCTCCAGTTGTCGCCCACTCTCCAAGGCCAGCACGTATTTCACAACGTATCCCAGATGCGCAACGAACCCAAAGCCCTTCTCACACCAAATCGCATCCTTCCATACTACACCCCATCATAGAAATGGCGACGGGCCACCTCCGACCGACTTCGCCGCAATGGACATCCTGGGCAACACACCGGTCCCCGCGACAGCGATCGACGTCTGCATGTCGGAAGGTTTCCAACTAAACAGCGGAGCCAGGGTTGACGATGGATCGGGCCTCCTTCTCGTCGGCGGTGAGGCGTTCAGGTGGCAGCCGTGGTTGCCGCGGGGCGAGCACCGTTTGCTAAATGCGAAGGGCCAGTGGGAGATACCAAACGAGGCCCTAGGGCCGCTATCCGTATTGTGGCCGCGTCCGGGTAAGCTACCTTGCGTCCTCCGTACGGGAGACATGATTCTAATAAGTAATGTTGCTATAGATCTTCTAGTACTAGGACTTGGCCCTGAAAATCGACCGATTAGCCCTGAACTACGCCGGCACATTAGTAGCTTAGGCATGAGAGTGGAAATCCTCGATACACGAAATGCGGCAGCGCAGTATAATCTTCTCGTGACGGAGAGGGGAATCAACGACGTCGCGGCTGCGCTTATACCGATCGGCTGGAAAGAGGGCGTCGGAGCAAATTGGTGATAAATAGACTCCTCCACACAACAATCAGAAGGCAACCCAAGGCGACGCAAAATATGACGACGTCATGGCTCTCTTTAATTGATCGCCTTCTCGACAAGCCTTGGACCCGAGTTCTTGTCATGCATTTATCCCCAGTGCTTTGCAGTCTGGCCTCACGGATTCTGAGATCCTCATCCCAGAAACACGCCGCTGCATGATACCTGCGGGCACTTAATGTATATTATGGAGTACACCACTTGGACACTGGTTCTCATAGGAGGCTTCCATCAGCTCAGTCCCAACTGTATTAAAGCTGTAGCATAGACGAAGTGACAAATCGCGCGTCATATATCAATAATCCCTTTGCGGAAAAAACCTATCAGCTCGCTCCTCTCCCGACGCAAATTCCGGGATTCTAGTTAGTATACCATTTTAACATTCAACGTTACAAAGAACAGGTATGTATGAACGTATGTATCAATATTCTGTATAGATAGCTATCAGGGGCAAAGTGCATCTTTTCCAAGGTCATCATTTTGTGTTCTCATAGTAAGTGATTACCTAAATACTGGCATTCAAGGTATTGACAATGAGCAAAGGCTTTGGTCTGCATTAATGCGACCACATGGTTGCAGCACGTTCAAGGGTTGTGGCTCGATCGGCGTGCCTGAAATTCCACATGGTGGTGAATCGCGAGATAGTGATTGGTGCATGAGAAGAGGTCCAATGGTGTACCCGAGATAACGGCACGTTGAGGCGCCGAGGAAAGTTATTAGTGGAGGGGAGCCAACAAGGTCAGGACGCAAGCACCTATGACATCGCAGCGGCTCCTGGGCAGAGCTGGGCACGCTCTGTGCGGATGCAACCACGCCAACAGAATGCCGAAACCAGCCAGCCAGCCAGACCGGTCTGCGATACTTTCTTCTTGGAAACGAATCGTTTGTCTCCTACCATGGACTGAAACCTACCTGCCATCATTCAGCACAATTATCGACGTCGCAATACCCGTCTGCCCTCGGCTGACCACGGTTCATTTGTTCCGCTTAATTAAATTGTAATCCCGTTAGGCTCATAAAGACAAGACGTTGGGCACGAACCTTAGGAAAACTCAAAAAGAGCAATCCTGTCAGCGTACCATTTATAAGGTGAGTGAGTTCATTGGCCCCGCCTTGCTCAACTTTCCTGAGTCCTGTCTCATATATTTCATCATCGACTAATCTCGTTTGCAGCCCAGCCAACTGTCTACCTATATTTATTTACGTTTGTAAGAAAGTCAATGAAGCAATAATACCTTAGGTACATACCTTTCCTACAGCTGAAGGGAAGTGTTTCGGCTACCTACCTTAGGTAATTGCATTCATGTCACACGAGGCCAAAGGATTCACATCCAAACGTTCCACGCTTTCGCCAGGCCATTTTATTTACCTGATACAAACCTATTCACTTTTCGCATAAAAAGTCTTATCTCAACTCTTATTATATCTTTCCAAGCAGGCGCGTTCCGTCCCTTCGCACTTGACTTGGAAGGACTATTCACTATCTTCAGCATCTAACTCAGTAAGTGAATACAGGCCAATGATCTCAATTGAGTCAATCAATGGTCGCAATGTCTCCTCGTCTCTTCACAGCAGCACGTACAGTTGTACCACAGACGTAAATCTGTGCGACGGGATAAGACTATTTTCGGGGAAAGGCCTGCCTCTACTTGAATTATCCATACCATTAGACATTCCGTACCAATTTCTCGTATTTGAGTAGAATCAAGTATTTACCATCTTTATGTCTTCCGCAGTCTCACCTCTCTTTCAGTCCAGGTCTGTCGGCCTAGGGCTCGCGCTCGCCCTAGGCGGCGCGTTGATTCTGTATCGAATGGCCAAGAGTCGAACCACCGTGTCGGGGTCGAGGGATCCCGAGACTACGGACCCTGCGCTTCTACGGAACCATTCTGAAATTAAGTCCTTCAAGGCAGCGCGGTCTGGCATTGTATTTCCAGGTATTCGCATTTTCTATCGGCGCCACTCCAAAGCAGATGAGCTCCCCAAGGGTCCGGCGCCGTTACCACTCCTGGTTTTCATCCACGGCCTTGGAGGTTCGGTCGCTCAATTCCACCCACTCTTGACCAGCCTGTCTAACTCCGCGTCATGTCTTGCTGTCGATCTCCCGGGCTGCGGCCGGTCTCAGTTTGCGGTAACTTCGTGGGACGCATATACAACTGAAAATCTCACCGATCTCATTGAAACTATTATCAGTGACTACGTTGAGGAAGGCCAAGGAGTTGTGCTCGTTGCTCATAGTATGGGGACCGCAATCGCCGCCGACATCGCAAGTAAAAGAGCTGCGCACCGTTTATTGCCCCCTCTAAACGTCATGAGCGTTATAGCGATCTGTCCCTTATCCGGCCCACCGCCAGAGGCGGCAGTGCGCAATTTCCGTAGACTTCTCTGGGTACCTGAATTCATCTTCAACCTGTGGAGGGTCTGGGATAGGCGGGGCGGGCCTGAGAGCGCCAGCGTCAAGCGCTTCGTTGGGCCCGGAGGCGATTTCGAAACCCGTGAACTCCAAGATAGGTTTAATAGTCAAAGCCGAACTCCTGTGTTCCGCCGGATGGCCTGGGGCTCTCTACCAGTGTACGTCAACGGCAAGCCAACCGGAGGGCTGTTTGGAAACTCTGGTTGGGCCGATCTCAACGTGCCTATTTTTCTTATCGGTGGTCACCACGATACGGTGACGCTGCCTAAGGAGGTCGGGAAAATCGAAGAGATGCTCAGAGCGGCAGCAAATGGAGGGGCTTTTGAGGATAAGCACCACGAAGTCGATGTAACTTACTCCGAAGGGAGTGCACTTGGCGAGGCAGCCGCTCCAGTAAACCCCAGCACGGCACCACGAGAGCATCTACCACAGTCTATAGGAGAAATCGATCAAGACGACTTTACGCGCAAGACAATCTTCCTAACAAACGGCGAAGACTCTTTTGAAGATCCTACTACTCCTGGAGATCATCAAGACCCTGGTTCCTTGAGTTATATCCCTTCGCAGCCGATTCATCCTAGGAAAATGGTTAAATCGGCTCTTCTCCCGGCCGGACATGCATTAATGTATACGCCAGCAACAGTACGAATACTAGCTGGATTGGTAAGCGACTTTATGAATGAGCATATAACTGGCCGCTTTTCACTGTAAGCATCAACTCTCTGTAGGATTCCAGCTACGTTTCTGGGCTAACGTTCTTGGTGATAGCGGCTGGCAACTCCAATATCTTTCACGCGAGGGCAAATGGGACGTCAAGAATCTGGCAAAGTGGAAAGGCGTACAACCTGTTTCCGAACCCATCGGTGGGGTTTTCAGGGCCTTAAAGACCCTCCGAGAAGTGGATGAGGAGCATTGTCCGAAGATATTTGCAGCTACGTGGTAAGTTCAATGTCTTAGAGTTTCCATTTAATGGATTCTAGCTAACTGGCATCAGGGGCAACGAGATCAAGGACGTTATTGACATCAGTCATGCCGATCCTGTGTACGACCCCCAAAGCTTTGGCCATACCATCAAGTATCACAAGTTCCCGACGGTGTCGAAGATACCTCCCACCGACGCTGAGGTGGCAGGCTTCATCAGTCTCGTAGACAAGGTCCGCGAAGACCAGAAGCAAAGGTCATCTTCCGAGGCCAACTGGAGCGAGAATTACGTCATCGGTGTCCATTGCCATTACGGGTTCAATCGCACCGGCTACTTCGTCGTGTGCTACCTTATCGAGAGGTGCGGGTACGGAGTCCAGAAGGCCATTTCGACTTTCGCTGAGGCTAGACCCAATGGGATTCGACACTCCCACTTTCTGGACCGTCTATTCGTTCGGTATTCGGGCTTCAAGGAGTAGCCCATTTCTCTCTTCTAGTTGGAGGATTGGTTATTAACTGTTTTCTATGTGAACGTTTTTGCTTTCGGGAGGAGAAGGGATACCCTGGGTTGAACGCGCGCTGTATGATAAGTAAGGGCCTCAACTGCTCATCGGACTAGAGGGTTCGGACAATATTATTAATGTGACTATCAAATGTATGGGGTTCACAGCAGGACTGCGGCGTCGGCGTATCGGTTATAGATATTCAAGGGACTCCAAATCGATTCATTTCTTGTTGTTTAAACCTGTTGGTGCCGGCATCATGATACTGATATGTGATATTAATTCCAGCATTTCTACATCGATTAAAGGAGCACGGAATGACTGAATATAAGTGTTTGAGCGAGCTACCGATACTTCACAAATACGCATATTTATGCGCCGAGACCTGTCGGTCTAGCTCACGTTAGCTATCAAAGCTACGTTAGATACCTAAGATGTACATACTAACGGTAAGTGGTTGAAGATGGTTGACCATAAATATGAAACAAAGTAACTTCTATCTCCCCATCCGCCATTAGAAGCAGTGAGCAATAAGTGCGCCAGAGTAGGAGCGCTAGCAGTTTTTTCGAAGTAAGTTACAATCTTAACATGATAGAAACACTATTACGTCTTTGGTGAACTTATTCAATCAAATTGGCTCCCTCTATGTTGATGAATTGCAGGACGTGCAGCATGCTCCACGGGTCGGTAAAAAAGAAAAAATAGGAGGCAAAGCATTTCGATATATTCTACCGTGTAGAACTTTGCTTAAATGGGGGTTGGTGGGTTAAAGAAGCCTGTTACCTTTAAAAAGCACGTTGGGGAAAAAGAATATATTTTTAGGGAAACTGAAAACGATTGACGTTGAAGCACGCGTTCGCCTATGTTTACCTCTAAACCTGGCGGATTAAAGAGGGTATCGAAATGCCCGAACACGTTGCAGCCGTCCAAAAGAGAACGCTCGCAGACCAAGACTAAATTACTCTACCCCGAGTGCGAACTTAGGTGAGTTAGTTCCTTCTTAGTAGACAGGAGACATTTAAAACATGTGGGTACGACGCGAGCACGGCGAGGGATCAAATAGGCTAAACAATAGCGAACATGGCGAGGGTCGCGTTGATCTTATAGATGAAAGACACCAAGTGTTGCCCATTACCAGTGTGTATATAGCGGTGGAAGCGGAGGAGTCCTCTCTTATTCATATAGACATCCCCAATACAGTGTTCACTTGAGAACAATAGTTTTCTACCTGTTACCTTAATAAAGGCTCAAAAGGTCCTGGCGAAGCCTAGTCTCATTACACTACATAGATATATAGTAACGAATTACGCTGTATACTAAAATAATAAGGTATAAACGACTGCTTATAGTTACAATGATTGAATAGTTCTTATTAAACAATTTTTCTAGCGTGTTTTATTTATTTATTTCAATTTCTCCTTTTGCTCACGTAGTTAGTCTACCAAGGTCGAAATGGTAACAGCCAGCCATTAACCAGCGCCGCGGCGAAGATGATCTAGGTAAAGTAGGTAGACAACTCGGAGGTATAAGTACGTCTGCAAAAGGGCATGCCGTATTATCATTCGCGTCTGCGTCTCAATTAACTACCGTGCGGTAGATCCCGATGATGGTCTTGCGGCGCTTGTCTACCCCTGCGCTCCACATCACTTGCCCCACTAATACAAAGCAGGTACATAGCATGGTAGTAGAAAGTGCCCAGACAGCCCTACAAGCAGGTAAGATTTGCGGATATGAAGTTCTACTATCTACACCTCCTCCAGGATCTGTATTGTTAGTATGGTACGAAAACCAGGGTTTAAACCGGGGGTTAACCAGACTTCGAGACTTGTAAAATTGCTAGTTACCCACCAAGTCCAAGGTATCTAACCGGGGCAGAGACCAGGGCTCGGTTGAGTTGAAAGTAACTACTAGGGTTTTGGGTGAGGATAAAGGTAACTGTCTGGGAGCCCATGTACGAGTCTATGCTTAAAACGGTAGATTACGGGGCCTCCATACCCTACTAACAATATAGATCCTGGAGGAGGTGTAACTCGGAAACTAGCCGTTTCTAGTAGTCACCCCACCAAAGCTCTGACCTGCTCTAGATTTGGTTAGATTTATATAGGTATTTAAGCAAACCCTAGCTTAGCCCCGGCAAAAAAAGAAACTGATTTAATTGTACGGTTAGCCACTAAGTCCACTATAATGCTATTGCTTAAAATAACATAGCTACCACTAGCTACTTTACACAAACACCATTTACTTTTTTGCATTTCTTTTTAACTTTTAATCGAACTAACTACTTTTAATTAAATTAGCTATATTTAATTAAACTAACTAAATGCAATTAAATTAACTACTTATAGTTATGTTTATTTAAATCTATTAATACTTTTATTTTAGTAGTAAACACTGCTAATTTAATGTACTTATAGATTACTTTTACTTACGACCGCACGATCGACCGACCGAGAGCCAGACTGTTGTTTTTGAACCTCCCCACACATTCATAGCCCCTGCTGTTAGTCCTATACAAATTTGGTTAGAATTAGAGCAAGTACTATGGGTGTGTGGGGCGATTACTTAAAACGGCTAGTTTCCGAGTTGGATAGTAGAACTTCATATCCGCAAATCTTACCTGCCCTACAAGTACATCGGGTCTGGGGTCACAACTCCCCAAACATACACTAAAGTTAACTTACCTACTTACTGTAGGAATATCGAGGAACCCTGGTCGGCTGCTAGTTAAACAACGTTACACCACGTTTCTATATCTCGAGTACACAATGTACATAGATCCAGTCTCTGACTACCGTAGATGACAACAACTATTTTTCAAGCGATACACGACTATCCCCTCCTCTTCTTTCCCTGCTTCCGCGGGACATGTCACATCTCATGGACCGACTCCCTGACCGCCTCGATTTATTAAACTCGCATAATGTGGCCCTTGGTTAAGGGACCGGTGCGGGTTCTCGCTCTGGTTTCGTTTGCATCACTGCTTCTGCCAGATGTCACTTGCGCCCAAGGTGATGGGAACGCCTCAGCCCTTCGCGATGCCGCCAAATCGAGCTCGAGCGCATCCTCCGTTGAACCTACCTGTGAATCGCGGACTGTGAACTACATCACCGATTCATTACCCCAACAATGCCTGACTACGGGTCCCATTGCGCCGATACCAATCGCCGACACTGCTACTGTGGCTACGACCACAGGTACTCCGACCAGCGCCGACTCGTCAGCCCATAGTAGCGATGCTGTAGCCGACAACTCCGACCCCGAGGGAGAAGACCTAAGCACTAGTACTTTCATGTCTTTTGAGGAGTGGAAGGCTATGATGCTTGCCAAGTCTGGGCCTGACGCCCTCGAGCCAAAGTCACGCAGACAGAAGGATGGACGCGCCGATGCTGGTCCGGGAGATGGCTTCGATAGCCTGGGCGACGAGGGCGAGATATCCTTCGACTTCGACGCCTATTCAGACAAGATCTCTGAGATCGCCTCCTCGGCACGGCCCCGCGAGCAAGAAAAGGAAACGAAGGAGCAGGTGGAGGTGGTGACGTACGACGAAGGCTTTACGTATCACCGGAGCAAAGACGCTGGCACCACTTGCAAGGAGAGATTCTCCTACTCGTCCTTCGATGCCGGCGCAACGGTTAAGAAGACGGGCCCCGGGGCCAAGAACCCTACTGCCATTTTAATAGAGAACAAAGACTCCTACATGCTGCTGGAATGTGGCAGGAAGAACAAGTTCTTCATCGTCGAACTAAGTGATATGATTTTGGTCGACACTGTCGTCATTGCCAACTTCGAATTCTTCTCCAGCATGGTACGCCAGTTCAGAGTCAGCATCAGCGACCGCTACCCCGTCAAGCTAGACAAGTGGAATGTTTTAGGCACCTTCGAGGCCCGGAATTCAAGGGATATTCAGCCCTTCCTCATTGAGAATCCCCAAGATTGGGCAAGGTATCTACGGGTCGAGGTTCTCAGCCACTATGGAAATGAATATTATTGTCCTGTGTCTCTGCTGCGTGTCCACGGACTCCGCATGCTCGATTCTTGGAAGCAAGTTGACCCGTCCGAACTTGAAGGAGAGGATGAAAGCCCTCCTTCCGTATCAGAGCAAGTAGAGGACATTGTTGAAATTGTCGATAAACCGCCGGTAGAAACAGAGGTCATAGAACCTGTACTAGCTGAAAATTACACTGTACTTACGGAACAGAGCTGTTGGGTGCCCTATTGGGATAAATCTTATTTCGAGCACACCTTTGCCCGTTGCAGCGACTGTGCTCGGGCAGATGGTCTTGGTTTTGACGTGTTCACTTCTACCAAAGGTACAGACCGCACAGCTCCAATAGAACCCCAGTCTACTAGCTTTGACGAACGGGCTATTTCCGCCATACCAAATACCTCCGCTACAATTACAACAGCAAGACAGACTGCAGAGCCATCAGCGGAGGGGCCACGACCTGGGTTCTCAGTCTCTGCCTCCTTTGAGCGGCCTTTGGGCGCAGACATTACCATCCCGACTTCGTCCTCATCAAGGTCGAGAGATAATGCCTCTATCGCTGCTGCTAGTTCCCCAACGTCACCGACTATCAACGAAAATGCAACGACGCAGAATAATCCTAGAAGCAAATCATCAGCTTCGACCTCCGTTAAACCCCCATCGTCAAGGTCTTCGGCGAAATCCTCATCCGGTTCGCAGACATTGGTCCGCAACAAGACCAGCACAGCGACTTCACCCCCACCGCCCACACCAACAGTGCAAGACTCGTTCTTCAAGGCTCTCACTAAGCGTCTGCAGAATCTCGAGTCCAACAGCACTTTGTCTCTCCAATATATAGAGTCGCAGTCCAAATTCCTCCAAGAGGCTCTCGCTAAGCTCGAGCGCAGGCAGATCGCCAAGGTCGACCTCTTTCTCGACAAGCTCAATAATACAGTCCTGGGCGAGCTCCGAGAGGTCCGAACCCTGTATGATCATATCTGGCAGTCTACCGTCATCGCGCTCGAATCGCAGCGCGAACAGACCGAGCACGAAATCGTGGCCCTGAGCACGCGGGTCGGCGTCTTGGCCGACGAGGTGGTCTTCCAGAAGCGCATGGCCATCGTGCAGAGCGTGCTCCTGCTCGGCTGTCTCGTTCTGGTCATCTTCTCGCGCGGCTTTGCCGGCTCTGCCGTCGAGGCCTACTACCCGAGTCAGTTCCTCGCTTCATCCTCGTCTCGACTAGCCTCCCCGATTCCCCCTTCCACGCCCAAATCACAGCTAAGAGGCGCTCGGCCGAACACGGGCTTCCCCGGAGAGCAGGGCTCTGCCAGTACCCCGCCTGCAAGGACCCGGACGGCGAGCCAGTACGCACAGATCGGGCTACGGGCCAATGACGGCCGTAGTTCCGACCGGACTCCCGAAACGACGCAGAGTCGAGCCGGCCCTAAGGGAGCCGATTCAGACTCTGGGCCGCGGCCACCGACGCCAAACCGGGCTCTTTCAGATCCTTCTCGCTTGGACTTCCAGCCGCCCACTCCGTCCAGTATAGACGACATGGCCTACGATTCCGAGCCCGCCATGACGCCGAACGACTATTTCTCGGCCGCTACCAGCGTCAACGGCGATTCCTCGGTAGGAGGCGGGGAAGGGGAGGAGGTATCCGGGGTGTACACCGAGATGCTGGCGAGGCAAGCTGAGAGGCAACTAACCCCAGCATCGGACGCAGAAGCGTCCGAGTACATGATTGCACGATCCGGCAGGCCTGGTCTGACGCATTCTGGCTCCACGCGGAAACCCTTACCTGCTTTGCCTGAAGATCCGGATTAAGACCAAGGATTACAAATAGTTCAAAATACCTACCCAGCGTGTTTTTGTAGCGTCTATGTATGAAAAATAATAACGAATATGAATGATGACGAAGGCACGAAAAATCTCATTAGCACGATTATTCCTCACTTGACTGGCTGGCTTTATCCACGGGTGTGAAAACAACGCTTTTGTATTTCTGCCAACCACGATATTACCATGTCATACCAAGCCACGCCGGCTGTACTAACTAAAGCATTGCATAATCATCGCACATCGTCACTACCTCGCTTGCTGGTTCAAGCAAGCTATTCCGTTGAGGTACAAAGAGAGTGACCCGTTTTCACGCCAGACAAGTTTCGACCATCTAATCACTCGGTCGCTCAGTCACTGTCACGCCCGAACCGAGTTGAGAACAACGGAGGATAAACATGGGGTTTTATGAAAACCAGAGCAATGCTAGATTGTGTGCATTCGTCTGTCCTGCCTCTTTAGAGATCAGCGCAAGCCCATATGCGTGCGGAGAGTGTTTCCTCGACTACCGATCGCATCATGACTCGACTTGGGATGCATGATTGTGACCAGGTTGTAGTCTGAGAAGACTTTGTAGGAAACAAGCCCGTTTTATATCAATCTCTGACGCGAAAGGCGGGTTTGGAAAGACCGGTAACGCAAATCAAGGCGATTTATATTGATGTTTTCGTTGATATTGCAACTTGACATTTGTGGATCTTAGAGAAGATCATGGTACTTATGTCTCTTCAAAGCACCGCTCCCAAAGTGTTTGATCTCCTACATTCCCGATAAGTTCAATGCGTAGCAAAAAGCTCTCCTAACTGCCCCGGAGGCATAGAGAGTACCTCAGATTCGTATCTGAAGTTCCCTGAAAGGCCACAGTATCTTCTGAACCTTGACATCATGCTAAATGTTGTCAAATGGGAAGACGGCCATCCTACGTTCAACTTTAAAGAAGATCTGCGTCGTGGGGACTTCATAATCAGTGGCGAGGGTGTTGTCAAGACCGTGGCCATTATGATCTATGCAGTGCATGATGTTTGACCGCCACCCGTGATAATATGTTTGGCGTGTCGCAAAAATCTCCCGTCCATCCCTCATAGAAGGCAAGGCCACCAAATGCCCAGGGTCGAGCAAATACAAGGATAGTTGGGGAAAGTGAAGGTACCAAGAAAGGGGCTGGTTGCTCTAATTGATGAAAACACCATAGAAAGTACTTGTCTTCCTCAAAGGCGAGGCATCTTTTATACCTAGGCTGTCCGCAAGGGCTTTCCTAGAGCCTGCCGTACGAGACAAGAGTGCATTTGCACAGCTGACTGCGCAAGTCTCGGAGCCTAGGGGTCTGGAAGTTATAAACTTATAGACATCGTTTAAGAGACCTTGCCAAGAGGGGAATCGCCCGAGTAGGGACTCGGTGGTAGGAAGGGGGCACCGTAAAACTCCGCGTAGAGACATGAGAGCGCATTTGGCATCAAGAACCCTTATGCTTACAGGCTAGGGTTGGTCTCTTGCTCAACACCAGCGCCGGTAGGTCGTCACGAGGAGTAAAAGCTATGATGCAATGCTGCATCATAGTCAAACTCCTCAGCCTCTGCCATCCGGGTACCACGGTCGAATTGTGAGCGTCTACGACGTTGTTCGTCACGGAAGTGCTGTCCTGCATTGGGAGTGAAGAGACCTGTGGTCTCATTAGAAGAGCGAGCTCGTGACTCAACATAGCGCTCTCGATGTGACATACCAACATGCTCGGCGTTTTCGCAGCTTCGCTTCATCTTAGACTGGTTGTCTGGTTCGGGAAAGGCCTCTTCTTGGCCAACAAGGTCTGGACACGGTCCGTTCAACGTGTAGTACAACTAAGTGACATCATCGTTAATTAGAAAATCAATTAGGGCATCGTTTCTATCTCACCTTAGGTCTATAATGTGCAGCTTCCAACATGACTGAGCTATTGCGAAATTTCTGGACGAGACAGTCTTTTCCCTGGATCGCTGGCTCAAGGGTCAGTGTACATTGGCAAAATGGCAAGCGGGCGGCGCGTTAACTTACTGGCATATGAGATTTCGGCAACCTTGTCGCTCTTGAAGCAATTCCAACGTTGATTGCCCCTTGCGCTCACAAACTACATTTATGTCAACAAGGCTATCTCGAAACACCGGAGTTCGTAAGCTTACATCGATAATGTCCAATGGCTGGAAAAAAGTTAGCTGATGTTAAGACAAAAAACAAAGCAGGATTAGTGGCACTCACATCCACGAAATTGATGAATGCATAGCCAACGCTACACGATAAATCAGTTACTGTCTCTTCTTCTCAGAAGAGAATAACTTACTTGCAATCGTTTGCAAAGTCGATGCGAAGATACATGAAGTCATACTTGCCCCAACTTGATTCATCCACGATTCTCTTCAGCATCGCTTGATCAACTTTATTGGGTATATTTCGCAACATGATCTATTGAAAATCAGCAGTGCCCATTTGATAATTACAGAAGACTCTTACAGTTGTGCGGACATCAGTCCCTTCTCTGATGCGGTTGACATCGACGTGGTTGTGACTATTTGTCTGCTGATAGTAAGGAGTTCTAGAGACTCGAGTAGCATTCTGTCGGCGTGTCAAACCCTGATACTGGCGTGGAACGATCATATCACGCGGAATATAGGCGCTTCGTGGTGCTACGGGACTGAGAAACGGATATGCTGCCGAAGAGAAAGCTGCAGTGTGGGATCGAGACGGCACATTGTCGAATACGTAGGGTGGTGTGGTCATTGGAATACCGTGGTATAAAACGGGCAGCATTCCGTAAGTTGGCTGCATCTGCAGCCCTGACGAACGTACTGGGGTACTGAGGAGGGCATTGGCATTGTTCAAGGCGGGCACAGTGGATTGAGATCTCGAAAAGCTTAGTCGTTGAAAGTCCTGAACGATATCTGATCCCGTCGTTGAGGTCCGAGCAGGACTAATAACACTACTGTTGGCGGTGCCATATGAGGGGATGTCGGGCCGATATAACGCAATGCAAAGCTGAAAGCCACCCTGTTTTCTCGGTTAGTCTGGATTTCAACAATAAATCACGACAACAAACCTCAATGATTGCATTGTTGAAACGCGCTACAGCTTTCAGAGAAACGTCATTGTCGCAGTACTCCACGACTGCACTGAAGAGGCTGCCCTCGGCACCAGTGGTCAATTCAGGCTTGAAAGCAAAGAGATCTCCCTCATCTTGTAAAAGTCTTTTAAGGGCCTGTTCAAGTCGCTGACGATCCATCATGATGGCTGCTTGCGTTGCAAAGACGTTCAAGTAAAGCTGGCCCTCGTGGACAGTTGGAAGGCCGGATCCGGGTTCGACGGCCTGGCTTTTATTAGACTGATACTTATCGGAGATGTCCATGAATACTTACCTGAGCAAATTCCCGGGGACTGATGTAGTTGACAAACCAACCTCTATCGGAAGTGAGGGTGAGGTTTGAATATGTAGCACAAGAATCGCGGATATTGACGAAACGAACGAAAACTTTGTCTCCGATCTGGTCTTCAGCGATCTGTCGACTTCCGTGCATTTCAAGCCCGGCGGATTCGAGGTCCTAGAAACCGTCAGCGTCAGACATACATGGTAGATATTTTGATCATTACCGATAGATATGAGCCCACATCATGAGCACGAAGCCGACGGCCGGGGTCAGCGATGATCAGACATCTTGACATGTCCGTATCCGTACTGAGGATGGCGTGAGCAAACCTGACTTGCTGGGGAATCATAATTGATTGCTGATCAGAACCCCGGTTGCCTGTAGTATCATCCCTTTGTTGTCCAACTGGCTCAGTTACCGGGCCATTAGGAAGAACACCCGGATACGGCAAGAAAATAGATGCAGTGGGTGAGAGCTTTTGTGCTCTGTTGGCGCCGATAATTGATGAGGACACAAAGGGGTCTCGCTCTGAATGTAGGTTCGTTCGAACAAACGAGCTGGGAAGCTCTAAAGCACCTCGGGCGTTTGGCGTGAATCTGAGAGTTCGATTTTCTTGAGGCCTAGCATTCAAGGAGTGTGGTGCTTTAGCGGATTTGGCAGAACCGTCCTCTGGAGAAAAGGCCGTCAGGCGAGTTTCTGGTGTGCCTTTGAAGGAATCCGCTGCACCGCTGGACGAATGGGGAGAGGTCGGGTTGAAGTGCCCTTCGCGGCCGGAAGGATTGCCGCTCATCTTGGATTTAGATGCCCCGACTGTATATGGAACCAGTTTACTCTGTGGTTTAAACGCCAGGGTATTGGGCCGAGGAGCTGAGGTGATGATCGCAGCTGCTGTCGACTTGTATTGACGTGGCTCGCTAGCTTTGGCCTAAGTTCTTGCTGGTTCTCTGTTAATTGAAACGCTATTAGTAAAATTTTATTCAGTATAAGGATGATGAGGCTGGATTCGTCTGTGAGTTACAAGGGCTCGCTCAGATTATTCCCAATCAGATGACTTGCCTTGGTCTTAATCCAGAAGATGTCTGGCTCAAAGAATAAACCTATTATCAACCGTTAGGACCTTAGAATTATCAAATAAAGAAACAGGCAAATATTGCAAGTAATAGGCTGCAGAAGGATAATGGTTGAAGGTGCTATGTGTGGGGCATTATGAAGAGGGTGTGGGTTACATGATGCTCTTAAAGCCCAGTGAATGGACTTTAGCAACATATCATGTTGGTGACAGTTCCTACCCTGGTAAAAGATCTGTTGACGCTTAGAACGACATTTAACAAGATATCATAAAGGAATTGGAGGTTGCATTGAGCAAGGTTGAGCTTGGGTTTGGTTCGTAGGGGGCTTTCACTTAGGAACAAGCGCAAGGGACAATCCTAAAGATTGATTGTGAATCTGCAGCCTCGAGCCTAAGGCAAGTAACAAGGATTTGGATAAAAGGATAATGAAGGGGAACAATGGTGGAAAGGTGATGGAGTAGGTATGCAAGGCTTTACTTGCTGAATGGAGCTCATAGGCAGCATGCAGGTCAACAAAATCAAATACGTAGATGTTGACTTACTTGCAGGCACGCAGGTATGAGGAAGATGTGCGCCTAGTAGACGAAAAGAATTTCGAAAGGTTGCTGATCAAGTTGCCACAAAAAGAGAACAACTGGCAAAGATGTGAATGTGACTGGCGTGATTTACCGAAAATAAAAAAAAGGTGTTTGGTGCTAGAGCACAAAATCGTCCGGACGATGCGGTTGGCTTGCAGACAAGATCTGGGTTTAGCGGTAGATATAATAATAGATTATGCCTCTTTGTGGCAAATCTTGTCTGTGATTATACAGCCAGCAATGCTGCGCAGTGACCTGCTGATCAAAGCTGTTTGCTTGCAATCAGATGCTCGGTGACAATAAGCAAATAAATGATTGTAGTTTTAAATGTAGTCATAAGGAGAGGTTGGATCACAAGTCTACGTTTTCGTCAGTTGATTGGATGAGAATACATACAATCATCGGATAATGACTAACGAGTGGTTGTCAAGGACTTGGTCTTACGCACAGGACCCGAGAGCTAGCTGAAGGCCTCCGGTCTGGAGACTCTCGTGAGGAAACTGGTTGTAGAGGGCGTGTATGAATTGCAGAGTAGTCGACGGCCTCCAACGTAAGTTTAATGATGATAGGAGGCCAAGCGGGAGATACTACGGAAGACGCCAGAAATGATTGATGGTAGATTAGGAAGAGGAGGAATGACTAAGGCGTATAAGGGGACGAGGAAACGCAAAGTCTGTCTGTCTGCGTGAGTGAGGTCCAATCTATTGCTGGCGGGAGGCAAAGGAAGCAGGGAAGAAAGGAATTCCACAACGAACAAACTTTTAGGTCGACTCGAGTCTAGTCTGAACTACGGGAGAAATTCATGGTGGCACAAACTTTTTTGCTCAGGAATGTCTAGTGGAAGGGGCATCATTTGGTGTGAAGCAGGAAGGAACCCACAGACCACGACACAATGGAAACAGCTATAGCTAAGACGTCGCATTACCTACCTGCTGGGAGGGATTCAATGGGCCGCCTGTGACTTCCATTTATGTATCATCTAGGCTACTCTCTCGCGGTTATTACGTTATTGTATAGGTATATCTAGGTATGATTGATTGCTATATTGAATGGCGAGAGGCATGTGGCTAATGTCTATGGCTACCTAATGTTCTCTTGGTTTGAGGGGCAGTTGCTGGAAATGATTATTGTATTGGGGCCGTAAAAGGAGGAGAGGCTACTAGCATTGAAATAACACACTGATGTTGTTCTACTATGCCGTCTATGATTTCAATTGCATTCAATACTGCCACATCCTTAAAGTTGTTTATTTCATATCTCGGCCTCTTAATTCATGAGCTGCCTTGCACAGCTGCCGTAAAGCCTTGCTATTTCTCTTCTAGGTGTGCAGATGTGCTTTCTCTTTTTTCTACGTGCTGTAACTAGATACTCTTGACGTGGGCTGGTCCCGAATGCGTGCAGGTCTGATCCAACTAGAGTCTCGATACACCATTCGCACCGCAAGCTGTTATGCCTGGGGTACATTTGGCCTTGTAAGGCATGTGAAGCGCAGGTAAGAAACCCGTTGTTTCGGTTGCTTTAGCTGGAGAGTGGATATTGATATTGAGTGTTGTCAGGTACCAGGCCTTCGGTACGTTGATATCGGAGCACGGACCGCTATATGGCTATAGCGCAGGGTTAGGCGAGAATCCGGGAACAATGATTCGGCGAACTGAATGATCAATAAGACAACCTCGAGGCTTATAAATCGTGGATTTATTTCTGTCCACGGGTTATGTATAAATAAGATGGTGTCGTCGCGGAGGTATATCGTAGCTGCTGCACTACGATACGCTCACCCTTAGTAGGAAATGAACTATTACCTAGGTGTATTACTATCGAGTTCCCCTTTATATCAATTGCTCCTGAAATCATGTTAGGTATTATTCACAACAAGGTCCTTCTGATAGGCTTTGTGTCTAACGTTTCTCTGCCGCCATATTTCCGAGACCTTTTTGGAGCCGCTGAGGAGATTCGTGCGAAACTTGACGCCGATCACGATCGTATTCGACGTGCTGGTATTACGCCTGTCTCATTTGAGCTCAACCCGCAAGAGAAAGAGAAAGGACTTGCGGACCTTGGATCGCTTCTACGAGAAGAAAAATATGATGCCATTGGAATCGGAGCCGGCGTAAGGCTCCACCCCGACTACACGGCCCTATTCGAAACCATAGTCAACTTGTGTAGAACGACTGCGCCGAGCGTTCCGCTTATGTTCAATGATGGACCAGGTGGGAGCGTGAAGACCTGTGAGTGACGCCCTGAGTTGCTCTACCTCTGATTTCGAAGCGCTGGAGGGATGTTCTCTTTTTCCCTCGGCTAGACCCGTGTCTCGAGAGCCTCTTAGACTCTCGTAGGCCCTGCAGTACATACTTTACTAATACTGACCTATGATGACTGAAGTGGAGAGAGTACTAGGAGTACACATTCAGTAGCTACGGGAAGAATGGTAGGTTCATGACTGCAAAGCAAGAGTCGGAGTATGAATGAGGCATAGGTAGGAAAGGCTGGTTCTTCGGACGTTTCTAATGACTCATGACGAAATTAAATAGTGTATAATAGGTGGCGTGAGAAAAATCCCACTCTCAATATAATTCTTGAGGCCCATTGTCTTCATTACGAACGTCTTGAGTTCTCACGACGACGGTAGCTGTGTACATGCCTAGGCCACCAATTGGGTCTAAGGAGATATCGATGCGAATTGCGGTGATTTCTATTCACTATGCTGTTAAGTCCTCCATTAGAGGTTTTCAGTTTAGCAATCTACGTCTCGCGACTGTTCCGATTACTCAATCATACCTAGGTAGTTCATGGTTAGTACCGACACCCTCCATTTTGTCATACGCAAAATAGAGGAGGGGAGGGGATAGCTTATGGTTCTTAGCTGTCTCGTGTATAATCTCTTGCAATGCCTCGTGACGCACTTTGAGGGTAGTAATCACCTACCTGGATAGTTAAATTTCATTGCAAAGGCGGTAGCACGCGTCAAAGCTTACGAAATAGCGAAAGAGATAGGATAATTGAAACTTGATATGAACATTGAATACACGCGGGTACCCGGATAACCTATCAGTATATGTAGGTATTTATGTAGCACGCAGAAGCTTCAAGGTTACGAGCCGCACGCTAAACGTGGGGTGTTCTATCTACATGTACTCGGTACAGTACTGTATTTGTCGGTACCACGTACCTTAGGTGGTAGGTAGATCCACTGCAGCTTCTACCTTACCTGTTCATTTAGGTACCTAATCTACCCACTTACACACCTCGGTGCCTATTGAAGGTACGGTAGGTACCCCGGCCTCCATCAGACAAGTCCGAGACGTCACGAAACTCAATGTTGCATTACGTCTGGACGACCTCCTTTCTGTGTTCACTATGAACACTCTTGATGGCTGCTACTCTTATTACAGAAATACCACGACCGTCCAGTACAGAGTAGGTTGACCTGGGGGATGCGACTTGCGCCAGCCCTCCACGACGAACACGACACCCGTGGCTCCTACAGTCTCATTAACCTCCAATAAACATCACTCCGATTCGAACGAAGAATTTCATAAAACCGTCAATCCCCATTAATAGGCAGAACCGTCATACCGAATATGCCGCGCAAAGCGCAGAGCTACGACGACTACGGCTCGGCCGTTCAACAGATTATCCTCTCAACCACAGACGCCGAGTTTCTCGACCAGCTCATCCCCGTCCTAAAAGATGCGACGAGCACCGGTCGATCAAGCGCCCTTACCCAGAACTTGTCTCAATATGCCGATGATAGAGAAGTCGAGATTGAGAGGATAGGCCTGACGAAGCACGAGGAGTTCCTGGGCTCGGTCAATCAGCTCCAGAATGTGCGCGAGCGAACCGTCACCTTGACAGCCGATATCCTCGAGTTGAACCAGTCCATACAAGCCAGCACGGAGAAGCTAGCAGCGCAGAAACAGGCACTTGTAAACACTCGCGCTGTACGAGAAAACATCTCTGACGTGTCCGAAGCGTTGAAAGAGTCCCTGAAGATCTTGCATAGTGTCAATAATGCCCACGAATTGGTTCGAAAAAAGAAATACTATGGCGCGCTCAAGTCGCTTGACGACCTCCAAAATGAGTTTCTCGTGCCTATAATACAAAACCAATACGCGACACAGCATCGCTTGGCTGATCTGATCCAGAAGTCTATCCCAGCTTCTCAGAAGACCATATCCGAAGCAGTCATGACAGATCTTAACACTTGGTTGTTTCGCATAAGAGAAACCTCACAGTTTGTGGGGGAAGTGGCTTTTTACCACACGGAGACCCGGCGTTCGCGCCAACAAGAACGAGTAGAACAGAACGAGTTTTTGGATCATTTCAGCCTCAATTCGGCCATTGAGCTGGTCTTCGATGAAAGCGAGGAATTTGATGTTCTGGATAATGATGAACTACAGGTACGACGCTCAGGATTCTCCATTTGTCCAACTGTACTGACATAGTGACAAGGTCGATTTTACTCCTCTATTCGAAGCCCTACACATTCATGAGGCGCTGGGACAGAGTGACAAATTTCGATCCGAATACGGTGCCACGAGAAGGCGGCAGAAAGAATTATTATTACCAAGCTCCATATCCTTGACAACCGACGGTGAGCGATCGTTGAGTAGTTTACTGGAAGGCATTGCTGGCTTTGCTATTATTGAGAAGGCGACAACGCGACGAGCCCCACACTTGCGCACAGCGATTGATGTATGTTTCCCATATATGAGCTTCAGAATTCTGCTGATAAATCTATGTAGGTTGAGGAATTGTGGGATTCCATGTGCTCGACGGCCATATCCTTGGCCTCAAGGGCTTTGAGTGACATTCACAATGCCGAAGTCCTTGTGCAAATCAAAGGAGCATTTGCTCTTTTCATACAGACTATGGAGGTAAGGAAGCTCTCCTCATAGAATGCGCCAATTTAACACTATATTGTAGGGATGGGGTTACTCAGTTACGAGACTTGATGACTTCTTAGTAACGTTATTCGATAAATATGCCGAGCTACTTAAGCGGAGATTTAGCGAAGACTTCCAAGAGGTACGCGTACAATGATGATGTCTGAAGAGCCCAGCTAATCCTCATAGATTGTATCTACCGACGACTACATGCCCATGGCTATCAACTCGAGAGAGGAATACGAAAAAGTCGCCAATGTCAGCTGGTTTACCCAAGATCAACCTATTGAAGAACTAACGTAAGTCTGCCCTCCAAGTAAAACGCCGAAGACTCAAAATTCTGACTCTTTGAAGGTTCCCATGCGTTCTCCCATTCTCCCAGATGTACCCACTGTGTTGTATCGACATTAGGAATTTCCTCAACCAGTTCTACTTCTTCTCTAATGACTACTTTCAGCATCCGACAAAGATCGACGATACATTGCGAAAGGCAAGTTCATGTTTAGTGATGTCCTCGAAAAAATTACTAACTCACCGAACAGTCTTTGGATGAGCTGCTCACGGAGAAGGTTTGCAAGTCATTGGTTGAACGCCTCAGTTCACAGTATCCTGGGCAGATCGTGCAAATCTTGACAAATCTAGAGCATTTTGAAACCGCCTGCCAGGAATTAGAACAACTATTGATTCGGGCCAGGTCTTCGGGCTCAGCGGGCGGCCCACTCACTCTAGCTGCCACAGAGCAATTCCGGGAGCACAAGAAGACAGCGGAAAAGCGCATCTTCGAGCTGGTGAATTCCAAGATCGACGACCTTATGGAGACAGCCGAGTACGATTGGATAGCTCACACCACACCCTCAGAGCCAAGCAGCTACATACAAACCCTGACTACCTATCTATCTAACATCATGAGTACAACCCTGTTAGGCTTACCGCGCGAGATCAAAGAACTTATCTACTTTGACGCGCTTAGTCATGCCGCCAGCAAAATACTTGTGAGTCTTTTACCTCGACAGCCCTTCTATGACTTCAGCTAACAGCGGATGAGTAAAGAGCCTCCCACTCTCCCCTGATGTCAGGAAGATCAATCCTAACGGCGTTGTCGCGCTGGCCCTAGATGTCCAGCATCTAACGGACTTCGTCGACGACCTTGAGAACGGATTTATGCTGAGGTCAAATCTGGACGAGCTGGAACAGACCATCCAGCTTCTGCAGTCAGAGAACACGGACGAATTCTTCGATGCTCAAACAAGGAACAAAAAGTACGGCCGTGTGGACGCAATGAACGGCCCCATTTTGCTAGAGAAGTACGCATCGCCCCACACGCGGGACGTCTGTAAAACACTACTAACGGGCAGTCTACAGGCTTACACAGCAGATCTCGAGCACGGGAGTGACAACGCAGCGCTTTGCAAACTTTTCATCCAATTTGTCGTCCCGTTTCGGGTCTAACAAATAAGAAAGATGCCCAGCGGCAATCCAAGGCTAAACTACCTCTTTCTACGTACGGAGTTGCATGTCTCGATATTGATGATAGAAAAGAGAAACATAATCGATCGCATTTTTTTCGACTACTATCGATTACCACGATGAGCAACGAGATGAAATCATACATACTTATTTCCTGGGGGTGTATATCTTGCTGTCACCTAGAAAATCAAAAGAGAAAGCATCACCAATACGCCATTCCCCTAGAGAAAAATGTGAAGTATACCAAGACAAGCTGACATTGGCTGGAAATCCACGCGAAGAGAAGCCCCTTATTTATCGTTATTTAAACAGATCCATCACTAGCTTCCACCCTGTTTCGATCCTTGTGGTTCCTCTAACTCGTCCTGGTTTGCAACTTCTACGGGAGGATGGAAGACTGGCGTCGCCGAGGTGCCCTGAGCGTCCTACTGCTGCTGTGGCATTCCTGGATACCCATACATGTTCTCCATCTCACTATACATAGATTGCGGGGGTTGCTGTCCGTACGGTGCGCCCGGTGCCCCAGGCTGTACTTGGTTGTACATGGGCGGGGGGCGGTACTCCTGATCAGGCGAGATGCCGTGTGCGCCCATGTAGTCCGGTGCCATGTGGTTTGCCGCCCCTGGCATACCGTGCTGACCGGGCATCTGGTTACCCCCGCCGGCGGTTGGTACGCCTGGCGCTGACTGCGGCTGGGCCGCGGGGTTGGGCCGCTTAGGATGGGTAGCCTCCTCGCGGGGAACGATGTCAATCAAAAAGTCGAACATGTCGCTCTTGGCAAGGGCGGAGGCAATGTCGGATCGTTGTAGGGTGCGTCGCTTGTTCTCCTCAGCGTGGATCCAGGCACGCATCGTCAGCTCCGTAATAAAGATGTCGCATCCTTTCGCAAATAGAATGGGGGCTTCCGCCGAGATCATCTTCACCTCCGGGTCGGCCTTCATGACTTTCTTGATGCGAGCTAATGGTAACTGGTGTAATTTGTAATCGTGGGTATCAGTCTCCAACTGGTTGATGGTCTGTTGCCAGTAAGTGGTCAGAATATCCTTATATTGACCATGTAGGCCCTGGTGTACGTTGGCCCAAGGACCCGTGTATAGCTCGGCAGGCGCGAAGCCGGAGTTTGCTAGCTGTGTGGGCGAAGTCAGTTACAGATAGGTCGAGTGTACGGGCTGCAAAACAAGGAGAGGAGAGAAGAGGAAGCCGGAAATGGCGTTCGATCTGTGGGACTTACAGCGGCACTGGCACCTGGAAGTAGTGATGGTTAGCGACGTCGCACGAAAGCGAGTGAGCTCGCGACAATATGGTACATGCACTTACCATAATGGCCTCCATGACGTGTATCATACTCGATTGCGCCTCCCGACGTGCCTGCTGCTGCAGACCCACCGGTTGCCCGTGACGATTGCGGGTGGTTTGCTGATGACTGGTCCATGGTTGTAGATATGAAAGCTTCAAATGAGCGTGGGCAGACAAACGGCCAGCACCCCGTTCAACTTCAAGTAAAGTACTCGAATCAAGACGACCAGCGTCAACCAATCCTAACTACTTTTTTATATATCGGCGTGCGCGCGCAGAACTGTGTCACAGCCGATGTCGCTTGTCTGGCAGCCGAGGGCAACGGTTTTTGCGCGCTGTCGCGAGCAGGTAGAATGATGCCTTCGAAGGGTCGAAGTTGGGGTTTCGCGACGGTACGTACTGTGTTCCGCGCCGACTCCGTTTCCCCGAAAAGCGACAGACACACGACGCACAAAGTATCACCCTAACAACGGGCGCGGACGTGAGCGAGGGCGGGTGGCAGGGTGTGACAATCGATGCGCCCTAATAATGTAGTGACGCCTGGAGGGAGGGGAATATGTGTGTTTGAGGTCGGATGGGCGGTCTGGCTGAGTTGATCTCGCACCTTGTCTTGGGCTGTTGCATGCGACACAAAGCGAGGGCTGTTGCTGCGGCGCGCGCGTCGCCAGATCGGTATGTTATTTTGTGCGTCCTACCTCAGGTGCAGGACAGTGATGTAACGAATGAGCTCTTCCAATGGTTGGGAGGCTCATTCAACGACGGATTGGCGGGATTGATTGGCTGGAGGAGGGGTTTTTGGTGCTGGAGTGGGCAATCGGGGGAGATACGGGGGGAGGTTTTAGGTTAACCTACGCAGTAGGTATTTAGCTGGCGTGGAGGGAGTGGGGCCTCTTTTCACGAATGGGCCAATCCAGTTGGGTGATCTCTTTTCTTATCCTTCAGTTGCTCCCACTTTTAAGCTTCTCTGGGCAACGTTTCCCTTTTCGTTCGGGTACTTCCAAATCCTGATTCTCCGTTGGCCACGGGAGTTGCAGTCTTGGCTGTGACTGTTGCGGCGGGCGGCTCAATCCGAACAGGATCACAAAACAACGAAGTACCCCCGAGGTCAGATCAATTGGCTTGGGGAATTGTACAGATTGCTGCTATCCTCTCTCTCTAATCATTCCCAGGTTGCCCTTTTGATCATCAAGCTGAAGCTCAGGATATATAATATGCCCTTTTCAGCGTCGCAAAATATTGGCGATGACGCAAGACTCATGTGAATGGATAGGACGGGTCTTCCGAATGCCCAATAGGCAAGTTTCCCGAATGTGGGTTGAGGACGAAACGTAATGTCGGTCAACTCTGAGCAATTGGCTTTCAATGGGTCAGTGTCGATGAGAGGCGAGGAAGCAACTGATACCAGTGAGAAAGAGGATTCCCATTCCATCTTATCAAGCTTGCTGTCATTATCTTCTGTACAGCACAGTGGTGACCAGATTGACAGCTGAGTGTGTGGGAGGTATGCGCTGGCAATGTGGTTGGGCAGAAACGCATCATCGTCAATTCTGTCTTCCAACCGTCAAAGATTTGACAATGTTGTTATTACTACCTACCTACCACTTTAGGCAGTGTTTACACAGCTTGCCGGTTGAACCTAAATAAGTATACACATACACAATGCACGTCAAGTATACATGAATGCAAACTCTCTTTCAGCTGTATGCTCCTTGCCAACTTTCAGGTACTAGTGTAGTAGACTCGGCCCTTACATACTATTTGGTCAGCAATGCTGTAATATTGAGGACACCAAGGCCTCATGCATTCAACCGCTGCTGTCACACACCTTGGCAAACCATTTTCTATGTCTTTCATTACGATGTCAGCCTTATCCCCTCTAGAGAAACGCACTTGGGCTCTTTGTGAGACAACAGCTTCTGGGGACGTGTATCCATTGGTAGCAATTGGGCAGTGATGGGAGTGTAGCCAATACGTCGAACACACTGCCAAGGCCTCAGCAAGTTGAGAAACAAGCAGCTCTGTTGGGAACCGAAATGGGCTTAGGCACCTTTGGTGCCAGCCACACTTTGGTGGAGAACACCGCCACACACTCCAATAGGTGCCACTTGGAAGTGGGGAACTTAACGCTCCATCTAAAAAGCCCAAAAAATTATTGCTGGAAGGCCTTTCTTTCAAAAAGTCTCAACTTCTAAATTTGCAATACAGGTGTGTCACCTGTCACCATTCCACAATGGCGGACACTGCTATCAGCTTGTCTGATGCGCAGATTGACGAGCTCTTAAACCAGGCAGAGGTGAGGCTACTTGAGAAGCAACAAGCACAGCAGAGCAAAAGCGTGTCTACACCTCTGCCATCGAACAGTGAGGTGATCAAGAGCGGTATCACAACCAAGACACCTGCCTCAAAACCCGCGACTTCAGCCCCCAGCAACCAAAAGAGCAAGGAGCTGTCTGTGCGGGTTACAGAAACCCGCAAATCCAAGAAGGAAATGGTATGTTTCTACATCGTCATCACGTCCTACTCTTGCTTCCTGATGAAATTTTATCCCAATTTAATTGATGCGAGGACTACGCCCGTCATGGGCAATGTCCTTGCGACAGAATGATCTTTTATATCATAGGTTAGTCATCCCCATCATCCCCTTGCTTACTCCAATGGCTAATCCACAATATAGTTACGCTGATTGAAGCTTCATTACCCCATGATCTTTGTTGTTCTGTTCATGACTGCAAGCTGACAGCAAGCGATCAGGCACACAAAGCGGATGCAGGCCCTCAATGGTTCAACCTGCCTGCGACTGACTTAACGCCCCAACTTCGCCGTGATTTACAACTTCTTAAAATGCGAGACGTTTTGGACCCTAAGCGCCATTATAAGAAGGATACCACTCGAGCCATTCCTGAGTTCTCACAAGTTGGCACCGTCATACCCGGACCGACTGATTATTTCAGCGCTCGTATGACAAAGAAGGACAGAAAGCGAACACTTCTTGAAGACGTACTAGCAACCGAGGATACAACTAGACGATTCAAGAGCAAGTATGGCGAGATCCAAGCCGTCAAGACCAGTGGGAAGAAAGGACATTACAAGACGATGATGCAGAGACGATACGGCCGCAACTACAAAGGATGAGAACTCGCTTGTGATGGTAATATGTCCTCACCGATATAACTATGCCCTAACGACTTCATTCACGTCGATGGCTTGGCCTAGCGGGCCCCTACTAAAGTGTCGTGGGGTCACTTCCCGCTCGCCAGGAAGGCTCAAAGCGCCTCACTCCGACGTCACATGAAAGTGTATGCTTGCGTCGCTGTGCGCATCGATCACAGCTCGGAGGCACCTTGCGCTTGTAAATTGGGGTAACGTAGGTTTACATCAACATCAACGACAGGCTATACAAGCTAGAGTGCATACCCGACCAGTACAAAGCTGCTGACGGCCCAGTGATCACTGATACTGCCTGTTCGAAGGTACAAGAGCTGGCATGCAAACTATAGGTTTTGTGCCAACTCAATAGGCTACGGGTAAAGCCAAACTATCATGTCGGTGTTATCACCAGCAAATGTCTAACAATACGCTCACCGATTGGTATGGTACAGGAAGGGTGTAATCTGAAAATGATCTTAACGATCATTGATAAGGCTTCATCAAGAGTAGCCTCGACACTTGTCTACCGGACCCCTATAGGACCAGATGCAAGCTACTGACTGACGGTCACGCCTGCTTTTAATAGTAAGGATTGGACGTATAGTAAAATGTGCTATAGCTGCCAACCGTTAGACTTAGACAAGGCTGACAAAATATGACTATTCAACGCCTTCTACTTAGGACCATCTATTATTGAAATATATGTATAAAAACTCGCTATTCGTGTGAGTTTAGATCCGGTACAGGAAGTAAACTGTGCATTGTTTAACAAGTTTTATTGTGTAGAATATTGCCCGAGACATGATCCGTGTTTAACATACTGACAATCTACACTTACATAACTTCAGTGCCATAGACTATCCCATTTTGATAATAACCTTTGAGAAGTGCTTCTGAGACTTAAGCCTCTCATATGCAGACTTAGCATCTTCCAGTTTAAACTCCACATCATCCACGGCGATCTGGATCTTCTTCTCTTCCACATACTGCACCATATCCCGTAACATGTCGCGAGTACCGAGCAACACTCCTCTCACCACCCAGAGCTGAAACAGCGCGTCCATGATATCCACGGGTATCTGCCCTTCGGTTGTGGACCCGCCGCTGTAAGATATGAGTCAGTAACCGCCATTCCCAGCGTGATCCGCGTATGGGGCCCTGAGGCCACTCAAGGCACGATTATAGACCATATGGGACTCTTTTGAAGGTGGCCGGAATAAGTGGGAATTGACCCCGGGAGTTACTTACACTATTCCCGCCAATGTTACCAGCCCGTCGCGGCGTACGGCTTTCAAGGATTCTGGCAGGGCCGACGGGCCTACGACCTCGACGACATGGTCCACGCCCCGACCGTCTGGTGTGAGGGCCTTCGCTTGCTCGCCCCAGTCCGGCGTCTTGCTGTAATTGATGACGTGAGAGGCGCCTAGGGCTCGCAGGCGCTCGGCTTTTGCGTCCGAGCTCGTGGTTGCGATCACGCTCGCCCCTGCTGCTACGGCGATCTGAAGAATGTTAGCGAAGGCATGGCACGGTGTGTGCTTCTTTCTATATATTCTCGCCGTGGCGAAACGGGGAGTTTATGTTGGACTACGAAAGGCAGGAAGTAGAACATGCGATCGCAAAGCCGAGGTGGCGACGGGAAAGCAACATGAGCCGTGTTGAAAAAATGGGATGGTCATACCTGCAGAGCAGCGATGCTCACGCCTCCCGTCCCCTGAACAAGAACAAAGTCGCCCTGCTTGACTTCGCGGCCCCTACAACCCATCAGCGCGTTCCACGCCGTCAGCCCCGAGCACGTCAACGTCGCTGCCTGCGCGTGGCTCAGGCTCGACGGTTTCAGGACCAGCGCGCCGTGTCGGAAGATGCCTCGCCGGCATAGCGTCCCATGGGTCATTCCTCCCACTTTGAAATTAAGAGTCAATGGTTTCCTGCGGCATAAGAAGAAAAACAATGGGCCTTCGAACGTCACTCACCCCCTTTGGTAATTACGTCGAAGCTTGGCAGGACATCGTCGGCGATATCCGGGCACATGTACGTGATGACTATAGGAAGCGCGGGATGTTAGTGACAACATACACTGGCGTGATGCAAATGTCCCATGGTAATTATTGAAGATATGTGCCGTGTGACAGGCGGGATAGGTTGTAAAAGAATGTTGAAGTAGACCGCACCATCAACGCCCGGCTTCAGCTCCGGCCGTGCGGAGGCCACCGCAGACCCGATGGCCAGGATCTTGCCTGATCCATCGGAGCCCGGAATAAGGTTCGGGATTATGGTGATGGGAACCGAACTGTATATCGGACCCTATTCAAAGCATCAGCACATACGTGCATGTGAAGCATAGTAAATGAGCCTTATGGATGCGAGCGCACGTACTTGGGTCACAGCAATATCTCGATAATTCAGAGACGCGGCATGGAGCTCGACCAATACGTCGTCAGGGCCAAGATCCTGCTCCGACTTTGTGGCATTGGGATCGTATTGGAGAGCGTCGGATCCGTTCTGTGAGGGTAGCGTCCACTGCCCTGTCGATTTGATCGACATAGTGCCAATCACGTAGTTAGACTTTGAATGAAGTTGCGTGAGTCTATGTAGTCAGTTCGGGGTACAAACAAACACACAATGCTCGTCTCTAAACATTTATTAAGTGACACGATGAGTTATATATGCATATCATTACTATATTCCAGTACCTCCGAAAACAACTGCGTCTAGTAAACTCTCCGAAAGCGAGTATGCCAAGCTCGGGAGGACACACAGCACCGACCTCTATATCCAATGTTAGGAAAGGATGCAATAACGTTAACTCTTCTTGGTCTGTTCGGAGACTATCTAAGGACAATTTGGAAACGATGAGGCAATCCTTCTCTTAACGCCGCTCCCAGACCTTGATATTAACGAGGGCCTCTTGCGGGAGCACCCCGAAACGCGGAAATAGCTTAATAATCCTACTCGAAAGTCGAGCCGGTCAGTTGCACCATGTCGTCCGGGGTTCCGGGTTTACTGTAAGAGAAGCAAGTGGATTAGTACAGTCTCCGTGAGGGGTTGTTTTGTACGGGTACACTGTTATTGACAAACTCAGTTACCTGATTGGTAGGGTACGGCTACCCATGTGGTAAAATGTCGTTTGCTAATACAGAAATGGCCGTAATTACCTTCTGTGATGCTATCTCGTAGGCATCAGATGCAATTACCTTGCGCAAGTAAAAATGCAGGCGTACTTATCATTCACTGTTGCAACTAGCTAGAGGAAGGGTGATAAGGTAGTTGTGGTGGTCACGACCTCGCGTATTACATAATTATTCACTTTACTCATTCCAGCCTCAGCTCCAGCCACGTCAATCTAATAATCCACAAGCAAGCCTCACATGCCTAGCCTTAGGTACCTACCTACAGGCGACCCTCCCTGCCTCAGTGCATAGCATATCTACGTCGCCCAATCACAACAAACTTGACGAGGCAACGGTGGACGACTTAGTCTAGCTTATGATGCTGTCAGGATGCTAAGGTAGCTCTGAGAAAATGGAGGCTACACATCCGACCTCTGGGTGGGAGAAAGTGGGCGATGTGTTTTATCGCAAGACCCAACTGTATACCGCCGTCTTCGACCAGGATCTGGACCTGGACAATTACATCGTTGCCGGAGCTCCATATGGCGGCGCTGTAGGTGAGACACGATTCAATCTTCACTATAGCTTTCTTCCTCTTCTTAGTTGTTTTCATATTGGGCTATTTGTTGGTTAGATGGTTAGATTGGAAGCAAAAAAAGACCTCACTGACGCCACACAGCAATTTGTCGAGATGAGACTCGCATCGTAACTTATCGGCCTAACCAATCTACAAAGCCGAGTATTGACATATACAGCTGTGCGGGTAAACTACTCAAGAGTATCGCTTGGGACAAGGGCTCCGTAAAGGGGCTCGGATGGTCTGAAGACGAGAAACTGCTAGTCGTGAGCTACGATGGCACCGTGCGTTGCTATTACGACCTGCAAGGCGACTTTACTCAATTCTCTTTGGGGCGCGAGGCTGAGGACTTTGGCGTGCACTCGTGCCGATTCTATGATCATGGAATGGTCGCACTACTGACGAACAACGCCCTCGTATCGGTATCCTCGTATGACGAACCGCGGCCGAAAGTGATGGCCACGCCGCCAGAGGGCGATATTCACTCTTGGACTATTATTCCCCCAAGCATTGCTCTATCGCGATCCGTTGAAGTGTTATTAAGCATTGGAAAGACCGTTTATGCTGTGGACGCCGCCGAATGCGAGGATCGATTTCTTGACATTGGGCCCTTTACCCACATCAGTGCTTCACCCAACGGCAAATTCACGGCTCTTTACGCCGCAGATGGCAAGACCCACGTCATTACGTCAGACTTCCAAGATCGTCTGAGCGAATATGACTCTCGATCTCAAATCACGCCGAAGTACCTTCAATGGTGTGGTAACAATGGTGTCGTTATAGCTTGGGAAGATGAGGTGAACGTGGTTGGACCCGAAAGTGCCGTAGCGAGCTTCGTATATGAAGGTCGCGTTCATGTCATTGCTGGTAAGGCTCACGACATACCTCTTAAAATAGCTGAAAACTGACAAGCGTAGACCATGATGGCGTTCGCCTTTTGACCAACGATGTGTGCGATTTCGTTCAAAAGGTGCCAGATGTCACTGCCGAAGTCTTTCGTTACGGAACCGAATCACCAGCCTCCGTGCTCTTAGATGCGGTAGAACAGCTCGAGAACCAGTCGCCCAAAGCAGACGACAATATACAACTTATCAGATCAAACCTAGTAGAAGCAGTTGATACCTGCGTCGCAGCAGCAGGGCACGAATTCAGCATCCACTGGCAGAAGCAACTGCTCAAAGCCGCGTCCTTCGGCAAATCCGTCCTCGACATCTACAACAGCGACGACTTTGTCGATATGTGCGAGACGCTGAGAGTTCTCAATGCTGTGCGGTTTTACGAGATCGGATTGCCCTTGTCTTACGAGCAATACCAGCGTCTTACACCAGAAGGGTTGATACAGAGGCTGATCAATCGGCATGAGTATCTTCTTGCTATCAAAGTTGCTGGATATTTACGTCTGCCGACAGATCGGATATATGTTCATTGGGCTTCGGCCAAAGTGCGGACCGGTGCAGAAGATGACAGTACAATTTGCCGCATGGTTGTGGAAAAACTCGCCGGCAAGCCAGGCATATCATTCGAGACTATTGCACGCGCCGCTTACGACGAGGGTCGCGGTCGGCTTGCCACCGAACTTCTCAATCACGAGCCGCGCGCTGGCCGCCAGGTACCTCTTCTTCTAAGCATGGAGGAGGACGAAATTGCGCTTGACAAAGCCATCGAAAGCGGCGACTCGGACCTGATTTTCTTCGTGCTCCTCCAACTCAAGAAGAAACTCCCCCTCGCCTCGTTCTTCCGCGTCATCAACGCCCGGCCCGCCGCCACGGCGCTCGTCGAGTCCTCCGCCATGTTAGAGGGCGACAACGCCCTGCTCAAGGACCTCTACTACCAAGACGACCGCAGAGTAGACGGCGCCGGTATCTTCGTCCGCGAGGCCCTGCAACAGCCGGACGCTCGCACGTCGGGGGACAAGCTCGCGCTCGCGGCCAAGCTGCTCTCCGACTCGAGGGAGCACAATTTCGAGCTGGCCGCTCTAAAGGAGGCGGCGACGCTGCTGCGGATGCAGGAAACTCTGGACCGGGACCTGACGGACTCCTTCAAGGGTCTCAGCGTCAATGAGACGCTGTATAAGCTGATCCACCTAGGATATTCTAACAAAGCCAAGCGGATACAGAGCGAGTTCAAGGTCCCGGAGAAAGTGGCGTGGTGGATTCGGTAAGGGCCTGAAACCAAATCATCTAGCTCTCGGTTTCCGTGGTGCTAATCATGTGCGAAAACAGGCTGAGAGCCCTCGTTGCGAGACGTGACTGGAATGAGATCGAGGAGATTGCTAAGAGCAGAAAAAGTCCGATTGGATGGGAGGTAAGTGAGGTGCTTTTCATCAACGCAAAACCCTTCTTCCTCTTCTCCTCCTCCTCCTCCTCCTTTTCTTTATCTCTTAGAGAAATTTGTACTAATACAGGATTTCGTCTAAAAGCCATTCTTCAACTTGATACTGCAGGCGGGCAACACTCGTCTGGCAGCTGTCTTTGTCCCGAAGTGCACCAACCTGGAGCCGGGGGCCGCCATCACCATGTACGAAAAGTGCGGCCTGCGCGTCAAGGCTGCGGAGGAGGCCGTCAAGGCCAAGGATGCTGACTCGTGGATGCGTCTTCTGGAGGCGGCGGGCAAGACTACGCTCGAGGGGAGAGAAATCGAGCGGCTGGGAACGCAAGTATTCAAGAAGTAATCTGTGTCTATGAAACGTATTGGCGAATCCAAATGTCTTGTTAGTATGATATAATTCAAAGAAGTTGCCGGTAATAAATACACATGAATTTTATCTGTATATTAATCTACACACCTGTGTATTCCAGGCCGAGAGATTGGAAACATAGGCCTGTCATGATGACTATCAGTCGTCTCTTACTATCACATCGACGCACCAGAACTGAACTTTTCAACACCATGATGTAGTATTTGGTGTAACTTTTTTCGTTGGTCATTCCCTATACCGACGTCTATGAACAAAATGCTGGAGACATCCACCCCACACAAGATATCTCGTAATCAACCGACCCATCATAACCGTTCCTACTCGTCAAAGACGAAACTCACATGAACAGAGAGAATCCGTACACCATTCATCGACCTTCCATCATCTTCCGTCATCGCCCTTCCGTCATCCCGTATCGTTGCGTTCATGCTCGCTACCTACAACCGCTTTGCTCGCTCTCCTGGGTTTTGATATTGGTCGCTTGAATTTCATCTGATCGAGATTTTTGCGTGTATTGAGCGAAATTTTATGCCTAAAGACATAGCAGTCGAAAAAAAAAGATGGCAGAATTAAACGTCGAAGAGTTACCCGGGGGTATTCCCACCACAAATTTAGCCGAAGGGCGGAGTATCCAGTAGAAGCTGTCGTTGTCTGGCATAACGTCGAGATCCTAAGCACAAGATGAACTGCGCCAGCATCACGGCGACATCAAAGCTAAAGCTAACAACAGGTCATCATGGTAGGAGATACCGAATAAAGATCAGAAAGTTCCGGATTGATAAGGCCATTCAGAACGCCAGTAGGGACCATTCCCAGAGAGCTAGAGCAGTGAGAAACCTGGTTTTATACAGACCTGAGGCCATCCGGCCTCATACGCGCGAGCGGCGGCCTTTTGACGGTACAGTGGTCCAGCCATCGGGATCTTGGGATGGGGCGGCCTCGGCTTCGGACGCGGCAGACGTGGCAGACGTAGCAGACGTGGCAGACGTGGCAGACGCGGCAGACGCAGCAGGGGTGGGTTGCTGCCCAGCAGCAGGAGGGTTTCCATTTGAACGTGGGGCTCTGCCATCATAACTGCCTCGAGGGCCGCGAGGCGCACCACGTCCTCGAGCCTCTCCACGGCCACGTGGAGCATTGACATAACCACCACGCTGTCGTTGCTCTCCCGGTGCTGACCGCCAGTTGCCACTCTCTACTGCTCGCGACCTAGGGTTCTGGGCGCCCTCTTTAGGCCCAGACGGCAACTTCTGGTCTTCGCTAGTTCCGTTCTTGGTATTCTCTGTCGCCGCCTCCTTAGACTCGACGGGAACCTCGGTTTTCGCTTCTGTCTTTTCCTCAGTCGTCTCTGCCTTGGCCGCTTCGGCATCGGCGGCAGCCTTCTCGGCGGCCTCCTTCGCAGTAGCGGCCTCCTTCGCAGTAGCAGCCTCTTTCGCAGCAGCAGCCTCTTTCGCAGCAGCAGCCTCTTTCGCAGTAGCAGCCTCCTTTGCTAAGCGACGTTCTTCCTTTGCCTTGTCATCGGCCTCTTTCTTGTCCTTCACCAACTGGTCTCGCTTATCAGCAATCTCACGTTCCTTTGCCGCTGTATCAATAGGACGGGCAGCGCCGAATGGGCTTGCCTTCGCATCGCCAGCTGCGCCTGGGGACGTAACATCCGGCGATTCGGAGACAGTTCGCTTCGCAAGCTGAAGCTTGGGCCGACCACCAGTTGCAAGGGTAGCGGGACCTGGACCAGCCGGTGAAGATGGTGCTTCGCTACCTTCGCGGGATTGTTCAGGGGATTTGACGAGGGCGTCGGGACGCATGTTGCTACGCCATTGGTTATCGAGCTCCGCGGCCGTGGGGGCCCGCTCGGGGCGCTCGGGGCGCTCTGGACGCTCGGGGCGTTCCGGTCGGTCTCTAAATTCTCTGGGAGGTCGGGAGCCCTCCTGGCGTCCTTCGCCCCATGTAGCAGGTGAAACCTTGCGATCTTGTCGGAAAGATTCTCCGCGACTAGTGTCGCTTCCCCGGGGACGGCTATCCGTGCGCGACATAGAGCGCTCGGGCTGCGGGAGAGGAGACAGAGGGCCTCGTCGCTCCCAGTTTCCAAAGTCTCGTACCTTTCCATCATCTGCCGGGCCTTCACGGAAACTGGGGGCTCGACGCTCACCAAAGTCGTTGGGGCGTCGGTTATTATTGCGAGAAGGATCATCCGCTAAGGGGCCTTTGCGCTCCCAGTTGATCAGGTCTCGAGCTATGTCACCACGACCCTCCCGTTCTTTGGCTGGGATAAAGTCAGTGCCTGCACCTAGTCATGACCCCAACATGCTACGCAAACTTACGAGGATCCGCGATTCTGACCTTGATGGTCCGCCCCTGAAAGCTGGATCCATCAAGAGTTAGTGCCTTTTTGAGACCATCCACAGTAGCGAATTCAGCATAGGCAAATCCTTTGGGACGTTGCTCAATTCGGTCTTCAATGATGCGAACACTGCTGATCTCGCAGTCGCTGAAGAATTCGGTAACACTCTCACTACTCGCTTCGTAGGAAAGGTTACCGAGATGTGCGGTGTAAGGGGGCTTCGTGGGAAGCTGAGTCGGGAACGAGTCACGGGGAGCGTAGGCTGTTGTAATTAATTTGCGGCTGTGTTAGCCTCCAACATGATATTTAAGATACTGGAAACCAGAGGATATGTTGACGCACCTCGATCGTTGCTACTGGAGCCGTAGCCTGAGTAGCTAGAGTAGCCAGCCTTGCGGTCGACAGTGGAAGGGGGCAGCGGCTGGGAGCCTGGGAATGCTTGGTCAGAGACACATCTCGTGGCATGTAGAGTTCTGCATAACATACCAACAACCTCCTCGACTTCATCGGCCCAGGAGCCACCGTACTCTGTACATGTCGGTTAGCGATGTGTTACTCAAGGCCGCATCAACAGCGGCGGGGTAGGCCGCGGCGGGCAGTCAAAGGGACTGACTCTCTTCATGCAAGAAGGCCCCGAGGGACATCTTCTGCTGTTGTTCCTTCTTCTTGGGCGCTGTAAGATGTGCATGTGTCAGCATGGCGTGCAGGGCAGGCGGGCATGGTGCGGCAACAAACCCATGATTGCGGTATTGGCAGGCTATGCGCAATGTGTACAGGCGTGGTCGGGAATGCAGGCCGGACAGACTGAGCTGCGTCGGACGGTCGGGCTGGGGTTAGGTTTATTGTGGTGAGGCGGTGGTCTCTCTATGCACTGGAGTGGTGAGATGAGGTATCGTCGCCAATCTCACGGGTCGAGGATGGGTCGATTGGCAGGCGACTGGATCTCGAGGGTTGTCTCCGAGAGGGTTTGGCAAGGGGAGACGCTTGCCTGTTCGGCTAGAAAAATTTAATTGTTGGAGGCAGTGGAGGGTAATTTTGGGTGCTCTGGGCAATTGGGACGTTGGTGGTGGGGTGTGTACGGTTGGCCGCTCGGGCCCTTTCAGGTCTAGTCCAGTGCACAAATACACCAAAGCACACACCGAAGCACACCAGGTAATGCGCGCTAATCTGCTTAATCACCGCCCTTGTCCGTTGTAACAGTACCTAGGTAGGTACCTATAAGGTAGTCTAACTTGTCCGCTGTCCTGGTTACAGTGCATTCATACACTGCCACCACCCTGCTACCACTCACAGAGGCCGCGGCTTTTAACTTCTCTTCTCTGTTGCATGCCTACCTAAGTATCTATCAAGTGCGTCTCGTCTCATATTTCCTTTTTATTTTCTCTCTCAGACTACATAGTCTAATGCTTTTTTTACGTTTCGGTCGACCATTGTAGCCAGACAAGTTGATAGCCTTGTAAACCGTGAAGTCATTCAAAAACATTACTGTACCAACCTGTTTACTGGTACATTGCTGCACCTATGCGCTACAGTATGTACATAGGCTTACGCAGTGTACAGTAACGCATACTTACCTAATACTTATAGGTATTTACTTTTCTACAGCCACACCACTTGGTACATGTCCCTCTTTTCCTACTATGGTAGGTATCTGGCACTTGGACAGATTTAACCTAGCGCTCATGAGTAGGACCGGGTCGCTATTGTAGCGTGCGAATATTCAAGTAGCTTTTTTATGTACTTCATGGCCTGTACTGCTCATATCGTTATCCAACCTCTATCTCGTCCTAATTCCTTATACTTTTTAATAGACGGCCAATACTCTATCTACTCTGGCATAGCACTTCAGCTTCGTATCTGCTTGTTGCAGCGATCCCGAGGTCCGTCGTAGAAACAATTCCACGGATCTGGGCGTCAGATATTTCCCAGAGCCTCTTTGTGCATGTTTTGGAGACTCAAATCCAGACTGCGATAATTAGCAAGTATCTAGGCACAATCTTCTGTCGAATTTCTCATTTTCTACACATTCTTCGATTGGATCAAAATGGCGCCTTGGTCTTCGTGGTTCCAATCCACCTCTCAGCAGCAACAGGGACAACAGGAACCACCACCACCACCATCATCCCCTTCAATCGCCCCCAAGACAAGCATTCCTTCCTCAAGCCAAACCCTAACTCTGCCTCCAACCGAGCCCCCAAGGATAAAACCAAATGATGCCGCTCTTAAAGAAATGCCATCGCCTACTGAATTATGGCAGATAGCCGCCAAGTCTCTCCAGACTGGTATGGTCGCTGGTTGGTACTCATCTCCTAATCATCTTCGCTCTCTTGCTTAATTGCTCCGTGTAGGTGGAATCGGCGCGCTTTTCGGTGCTGGCTCTGGAATTATACGCTCTGCACCACCCACGTTATTTGCGCTATTCGCTGGCCTTCAATGGTTTGCTTTGGGCTCAACCTATATGGGTGAGATTCGGCATCTCAGTCTCTCGGGGGTAACAGACTAACTCGTGCCAGCATCGAGAGACCTCCTACGCCATGCATGGGGAGGTGAGGGAAACATGAGTTCCTTAGACTTGGTCAAAGCAAGTGGAGTGGCTGGTGGTGTATCAGGGATGGTAGGCGGCATGATTCGTAAGCAATATTCTCTTCCCTACATGTTTCTTGGAGCCAGCCCTCACCTTTCTCAGGTGGCCCTAGAAACGTATTACCCGGAATACTCTTCTTTGGTACCATCGGAGCTGGGACTTCATATGTGTCCCAACTGACTGGGGTTAATGATGACAAACCGAAGACGAGCTGGCTCGATTCGAAATGGAGTCCCGTGCAGCGATTATCGGACAAAGACTACATGGACAAGATAGAAGAGAAGATCCTCCGACTCGATTCCGAAATCGCTATCATTGACGACAACATTGCGGCTCTTAAACCACCGCAATCCTCTGTCGCGTCTATAGAATCCACGACAAAATGATCAACCTCACTGGTCATTTAGGCGGAATTGACCGTCCAGCTCTTCGCTATACATGTGTAGCATTGACATCCGGACAGGGGAGACGCCCGGACCGGAATATTGTCGTCCCTGTTCAAAAATACTAAGACAACTGCCTGCCGAACTCTTAGTATAAAGATTGACTGTCTGTACAGTATTCAATGCCAAAGATGGCCCACTTCTATATACAGCAAGTTTCCACTTTGGGAGTCATGCAGGCGACCATAAGAGTAAGCTCCATTGAATATAGTGTACAAATATTCAACTATATAACTATAGGTAACCTAAGTCCCAAAACAATACTTGTGTTACACAAGTAAGTGCAGGCCGATCTTAATTTTCGGTGGAAGCAGCTTAGTATATATATATATATGTATTAGCTCAGTAAAATAATTGACTACTGAGAGCCAGGTGGTCATAGAATCCATTTTGAGATGCAAATATAGCGCAAAAAAGACGTCTTAATAAAGGTCTCCCCGGGAATCGAACCCGGATTAGCGGAATCAAAATCCGCTGTGATAACCATTACACTAGGAAACCTAACCGACAGATCATGTGACCAACTGCTCGCGGCATAACAACCGTAAGTTACCAACAAGATCCCTACCTACACATCACGATTCAACGTGCAGACACATACCAACCAGCCGCCAGCAAGGCCTAAACCAAGGCTACGGATGCATCCGTATGTATGTCTTGCAGCTGATCATTCCACCAACAACAGCAAATCAACTGTGTCAATTGGAGGTCTGTTTTGCACGAGCGCAGGTAACATACGTCATTATGAGCTCCCCCGCCTATGATGCAATGCATCCTGCCCGAGTTATCGGAAGACCCTGAGAATATCTTTATTATCAGTGTCCTGTCTGTCTATTTTATTCAATATCGACCGCTTAGAGTTTGATCCGATTCCCAAATACAATTGCCGTAGATCACTATCACGTATAGCAATTCTTACTATCTATCACCCAATCAGGGACTATCTATCTACCAACAGATCTTACTAGCCAAAGATGACAGACTCTCACGGCGGTCACTCCTCCCACATCGAGCAAGCGCCGCTTGACTCGCATCAGTTTGGACAAGCCCAGTGAGTGCGCTCCATCATATCCCATATTCATGTTTTGCTTGTCTATCGTGGGTGTTACGAATAGTTCGTTTTTTTCTATACTTCTTTATAACCTCTCTCTATTGTTTCTCTTCCCAGAACAGCAAGAGTTGTTAACCTTAGACTCCTCGCCCAACAGGAATATTTTGGACGAGCAAAAGTCCAACTATGGCAATGCCACCCAGTCCGATCTAGGCTCTCGTGCCGAGGCTCATGGAGAAGCGCTCAAAGACCAGATCGACGGCGCTACGGCCAAGGGTCCAAAGAGAGCTGACCAGTCAACTGGCGGACGCGTCCAAGTCGGCGAGACGGGCGATTTACACGATCTAGCTGCGCGACGCCAGTCTTGAGCTTAGGGGGCGATGCATATTTTTCTTCTTATCAGCGAACTTTGGTACACTTACTCGGCCGTCTTGTAATATGGAGTTGTACAATCTCTTTGAATGTTATGGTAACGAGACATGATTAGTTAAGGCTCGGGAATTTGCGAGGGCCCATGATGACGGTTGATGGATAATTTCTTCTGTATAGTATCATAAGGGGATCTGTCACTACACAATCTGGCGCTCGTGGGACTAAGTAGCGCAGTCGCACAACACGGCTTTTATCCTAACTGGCGGGAACGCCCGTGCAAAGATGGACTTCCATTCAATGAATAACATATGCCATCCCATTCCTGAGTACCCACCATTCCCTACGGTCCTACGTCTTGACCTGATCTTCAAGTACCACAACATAGAATTCAACACTACCTGTAATGTTTGTCTAATTCTCGAGCGGCACATTGTACGGCTCTTTGGATCCTGCCTCTTTAGTCTTATTAGTTTTAGGTGACGGGGGAATACTGGGCCTTTGTACCATATACGGACGGTCTCTCACTATCTACTTTGGAAACAATGCTATGTAGGCCCAGAAGACCCGAGATTATATTTCTCCAATCTTACCAAACGTCATGGCCTGCTGAGAGTTTGGCATAATTGTTCTTACGAATGAACACTCACCCTTAGGGTAGGTCAGCATATTGGTAGTAGTTCTTGCTGTAGGATCATGTAATATAGCTTTGAGGTATCTATATTTGAGGAACACGAAAGTGTCTTGGAATTTTAAGTAGATCATATCCAACGAAGATTGTATTCGTTTAACGTAAAACAATATATCTAAGAAGTGGGTGGTTCCAGGTATGATTCCAGCTAAGGACCTATTATTTCTCAAGTAGCGCATGGGATACTTGCCGAGCAGATAGATCCCGTTTTGTAGTGTCCTGTGCCTGACTTTCAATTCGAGTTCACCTTCAACTAGAACCTAACACTATGGAAACCGCGATGACAGTGGTGGTAAGAGCAATGTGTTTCCCGCCTGCCTCCACCTAAACTTATAGCGTTCGTCTTTCTCTTCGTATTTCCCCAGAAATTTGTGAGGCGCTTGCCTAATCTTTAGAATGGCCATATATGCAAAGCATGAGGTATCTGTTCGCTCTTATAACCCTTTGCCAACAAATACAATCCCATCTTCCCCAGCAAAAAGTAAACTTGAAACAAGACGTAAGGCCGACAAGCAAGCATTTAGGATTCCAGATTCCCGCGCTCATCTCGCCAAGAGACCCTGTTGTATTTAGTCCATTGCCATTATGTCATTTTTTCATTGCGAAGAGCCTACTCCTCCCAAAGAGCCTACTCCTCCCAAAGAGCCTGCTCCTTGCGAAGAGCCCACTCCTCGCGAAGAGCCTAAGCCATATCGTCTTTACGTGGCGCTATACAACCTTGGGCTAATCTTTGTGAGTACTTTTGGAGTTATCCGTGGCTTCCTCTAATGATTACTAACGCGCCCCGACACATAGCATTGGGCTTTTGTTATTCGAGACAGCAAGGAAACGTTCCTCTTAGATGCCACAAAAAGTGACGGCGGACGTCAATATCGAAATCGCGACTAGGTGAACGATTTATTCAAAGAAACGACGACTGTTTTATGTGACGTTATGGACTTGAAAGATGATAATGGAGTCGAGCAGCTGCAGAGCATAGCGGAATCGGCGCCCATCTCGGACGATGAAGATGAGAGCTTCTGCCAGACATGGGTAGAAAATGTTCTCCAAAAGGCTGGCGAGAACGGTTACACCCTGCGTGCTCCCATAGGTAGTTATCTATGACATCCTAGCCACTTGAACCTACTATACTATGCTTTGTTCACCACACTAACCAATTGGATAGATCAAATTCGCGAAACCGTACTACAAATAACTTCAGACTCCTCGAATAAGAATCCTCTCAAAATATTGGAACCTTTTAATAGTACTTCGCCTTGACTAGTGGCTATTCCACCAACTGGCCTACCAGAAAACATAAATAGGGCTCTGTCGTGGTTTCTCGCATTGCACCTGGGTCAGTTAGGAGAGTCGACAGTGTCCCGGCAAGAATCGATGCTAGAGAACAGGCTTTGTACATCTTCTACTCATTGGAGGTTGAAGTGGTAGGAATGATTCGAAGAAAATGAAGATAGGGTCAAAAACAGGAGCGGTCAAGAAATAAGCTGCATGTAGCTAGCCGCTATATAATTTATACAAAACATTATAATGGAATAATAATGCGAACTGACGCGCACACGCTTAGTGATGGTACACGCTTAGCTATGCACACTTGCGAAGAATCTGTTGTGTCTCTGAATATTTGGTTAATCGTTTTCCTTGCCTGTAAAGAGAGGGCGCCCTACAACAAGCAGTAATTACACTACGGACTCAATGTATTACACTTCAACGAATACATTATGACGCACAGCTCTCACGAGTGAAGGGCTGATTTTGAGTATTTATTCTATTAGCAAGAACTTCTATGGATACTAGAACAAAAGGTAGAACATTCCTTAAATCTATGAAAACGTTGTACCATTCTTCTAAGGTTCTTTCTTGATAATAGTATATTCTCTTCCATCACTCCATTTCTAGAATTCATATTCACCTCTCAACTGATTCCATATGCGTCCATCTTCTTCTTGAGGCCAATGCACCAGGACCCATTGAAGTGGCTGAATATCAGGCTCGCCTTTGAAGATTCTATAAGAGAAGGTGAGCCTCCAAAACGGGTTGGAACAAATCGAGTCGTCACGATGTAACACCAGTTCGACCGATAAATGAATGCTGAGGTCTGTCTCGGGGATCTTTTTCGCAGCCTCCTGAAACCTCGGGATGCCAGCTTTGTTTATCTCATAAAGTAGCTGGCCCCTGCTATGATCCCCTGAGCTCAATTGTGTTTGTAACTCGTTCACTGCGTCCTTGTAGTCGCCATAATCGACGAAGGAGTATTGGAGCGAGTCGAGATCCGACGAAGCCCAACCCACCACGTAGAACATGTAATCTACATCAACCCTGGCTGTGCGGCCGTTACTCAGCGTCTCCCGGGCATCTCTTAAACGGACAGCCCCACTATCGTATCTCGCTTCAGCAGAGACAAGGAACATGTTGTCCTCCTCGTCATAGCGGGTCCATGGCCAGACATCGAAGAGTTTAAGTTCAGGGGGAAGCTGGATTTGCAGAGCATGCGGTCTCATTCTTGCAAACGACCGACTGGAACACATTCCATACAAGTCTTCCTGCAAGTCGGGCTCTGGCAGCTCGATTAATATGTGTCTTGCCCTCGGTGAGCTTGGCTCTAAAGCTTGCTTGTGTTGGAATAGAGTCCACGGATCTTCTCTGACGAATATGTCGGCTCCACATTTGCGTAGTCTTATACCGAGAGATGTCTTAGAATCCGGAACACAATCGAGCGGCAGCACATAGACATAGGATCCCCTCTTGTGAGGAACCGGATACGAAAGGATGTGGATTTTTGTTCTGATTCCAATATTCGAGACAGAGAATTCTCGGTACATTCGATGAGGAAGCTTTGATAATGCCGTACATCCGGCAAAAAAATCGGGGGACGCGGCGAGGATACCGCAATACACACGTTCCTTGTGCCTCGCCACTTCGGGCGGCGGCAGACACCAAGCAAATATGCTTAGATCTGCGGTTCTTCCGATGATCTCGTATTGTAATCTTCGAAATGCCTTCTCTTCTTCGCCGTATAGCAAAGGCATGTTCACGTCGAAGATTCCCAGTAAGCAGTAGGCCTGATCTTCGACCCTGGTGGTTTTCCTCCCAGCAGCCCAGGACATTTTCTGAGCGACCGTCACGGTTGATAGGGGTTGATCGTGTCCCAAAATGTATTTGCTGATCTTTGTGATTTGTGAGAGCTCTTCAAGAAAATCCTTTTTATCGCCTCTTTTATTCCAGTGCCTATCAAAAAAGTAAACACTCTTCGGCGCAATCAATTCTTGTAGTGTCCATCCGCGCGTAAACCAGCGACTATATTGTAAGGAGATAGTCAAAGGTAGGTGTGATGGAAGATCCGACAGATAAGCGTAGCAAGCATCAGAGCGCTCGTACCATCGATACATTGAATTAATGGCCTCAGTCAGCTCAGCGCTGCTGGACTTGTCTATGCAGCAGGTATCAATCCAGATGTAGCGTAACCCAGCTTCGTCCGCAAGCTTCATAGCCATTTTGATTTTCTTATATCCTTCCTTTGTTTTGAAATGTGGGCTATTCATGTCGCTGAATAATACCTCCTCGTCTTCCCACATATGGGAGAGAATTGCATATTTGTATGTGAGTGGGTTGAGTATCTCCTCCAACAGCCCGGTTTTGACATTCAGGAGTCTCATTGTTACTGAGAAATACCATTAAATCCAAGCACCTCTATTTATCACAGGCTTTGTAGAGTATGATGCTTATCATATACGAAATATTCAAGAGGTGAGAGACAAATGGGTGGTCCAGCGCGAAGTGGTACCAGACTCCTGGGACGGGGAACCTTAAAACCCCGAATTGGTGAAGCTTGGTTAGGCACTGTGAATGGCTGGTTACAATGCAACCCAACCAGTCTCTCGGAGTAACTACTCTTCCGAGCAATCAGCCCTCGTTACGCAACATTCCCCCGTAAGTCGTTTTTCTTAGCGTCAGCTGTTCGTGTCCAGTTAGGGAATCAGAAAGCTGCGTATACATACCCGGTATGACTCCAGATGACAACTCTAGATGACCACGTATCGCAGCATTAACAAACATTACTACAAAACACCTGCAGAACGTGCTTTATCGACTGACAGGACGCCAGTTACGACAGCGAGTGGTGCATACAACGGATTGACGTGCGCAACAATTGTCAGCACGTTTTTGGGAGGGTTCCGTTGCTATAGTGCGCCCAACCCCCTCTAAGTAGCCGTACTCGATAAGGCAACTACTTCTACGATCTACAGCAAGCTTGGAAGCTCGAAATATTATGGCGACTACTTCCTCACGAGTCTAGTAGCTCAACAATGCTTTCTTACGGAGAGTAAGACAAAATCGTTGTGCTCCGATGATGCGATGAGAGATCGCGGACTTAGGCTAGTCTATTCGTGCTTGCTCGTTGTATTATGTAGGCTCATTATACCTCGTCTCATACACGCCAAATAAATCTCATTTTCGATACGTCTAAGGGCTTAGCCGATAACAATATGTCACACGGACGACCCGAGGGATTGGGACTGCCTCAGCCACCCGAAACCCTCGGGCCAGGACTCCAATATTATGTATATAATCATATGAGCGGCAAGGCTGGTTCCCGTACCCTTCCGTACCCGTTCAGCTGGGCTTCGCTCCCGCGATTGCCTGGTCGGCTATACGAGAGCGAGGGCCAGGAACGAAAGCGAGGCTTTCACATATAGAGACGAAGGTCGCCGCCTGGCTCAAGGAGAAGGACTGGATCTTCATGGCCCCCTTGACGCCCTAGATTATTATTGCTATATGAACACTCTTCCAAGCCCTTGTTACACAATAATAAATAAAATATAGAAACTGGCCCGGTGAACCTGAGGTACGTAAAACTTCGCTTTCGCTCATGATACGGTGAGAGAGTTCACTCCGTGGCTAGCGTCGTCTTCGTATGTCTTTACTTTCCAGAGAGCATAATGTTAGTAGAGTAGCAGATGTGAAAATTAGCTGTGTTCTTGGGCGATTATCTAGATATTGAACTATGCCAATGAACAGGACCTGAGTAAACACCTGCCAGGTGACTAGTTCTCAGCTACCATATGGTGTAGGACTAACTAGTGGAATTCTGTATATATAAGTGACTAGACCCCCTTAGATTTAGGAGGTTCAGGAGGTTCAGGAATCAATTGATCTCTATCTATTCACTCCGGAGCCTAATTCCCTAACAATACTGCTGAATAATGCTCCTAGCGTGTCTAGACGCTATGGTAGTAGATATGAACAGGTCTACGACCACAAAAGAGCTTCTTTGCACGATGTTGGCGGTGTGGTTACATGGAGCAAGTTCGCGAATCGTCGAGCAGGTTGGTACAAGTTCGGGAGGAACCTATACTCATCTAGCGGACTGTTTAATAAAGGGGCACTGGAAATTGTTATAGAAGGCGCTTTTGAAGGCCTGAAATACGGTGGGTAGGACATAGAACCCTGAAAGATTATTTACAGGAGATGGTAGAGGCGGTCAACTCTTACTGGTATCGGCCTGCCCTAAGACCATACTTGAGCCTGCTCGTCATTTGGCCCTGAATAAGTCAAGAAACTCTCACTAGACCTATCAGTGCATGCTATGTCATATCTCCCCAACCTATACTCAGACGCTAGTACTAGAATCCGTAGCAAGGTGTCGAGATGCCCGCCAGGGGGCTTTGTGCAACTATATAGCCTAGCCGCTACGTATTTAATTAATATTTACCTAACTAGGTACATAGTTTATACAGAACCTCGTAGAAATACGAATACGAACTCAGGAGCAAGATCTATCAGATAGCACTGTAGATAGTACTACATACACAATTACCTACCTAGGTTAGGTAGATGGATAGCTATGCTTGCTTGTCTCACTTGTGACACGTAAAAAGAGGGCGCCCTATGGCAAGTTGTAGACTACATTCACTCGCGGCACCGAAGTCCGGAACACACGCAGTTAGCGCCGTACCGGCCGCAACCCGGTCTAGGATCCTCAATAGGTACGGGCCCTGACTCTGTCCCTAACCTTGGCACATGTACCGTTCTGTCATCGCACGTCAGAGGAAACTTTCCTCTTGAGGTGAAAACAGTAATTTATAGAGTTAACGGAAGTTTCAGGCTGAAACACTGCTACTGAGATACAAACGTCGGTGGCTCATTTTCATCATTTTCCATATGTACGAATACGCCAGTTGACGCCACATGCCCCGTGCGAGGAAAACTTGTTGGGTCGTGCAGATCCGAATGGCGTGGTCCCCACCGCGTGGGCGAGTGAATAGTTGATAACCTCTGGGGCGGTCTGGAAAAGCGTCTCCGGAGTAGGTCGGAAAGATAGCTGCACCGTCGAAAGAAAAACCGACTCTCAATTTCACGTTTGCTTCGTCTACCTCTGCGCAAACCCCGAGATAGGGTTAGGTGGCAGGATGACCGCTGGAAGTAGCGTCAAGTTATCCGATGGGCTCGAGCGGGCGACTACCGGAGGTAAAGAGAGAAATGCCTTGATCCCCAATTTCGTTCGTGTCTCTAGTGTTGACTTACGAGGTAGCTCGGACCACAGTCGTTAACATCGAGATGGACGACGAATCGACATACCCCGAAGGCGGACCAGAGGCGTGGCTGGTTGTCCTAGGCGCATGGTGCGCTATGATTCCGTCCATGGGGCTGCTGAACACATTGGCTATTCTACAAGCCTGGGTATCGGAAGATCAGCTGGCCCATTTGCCTGAATCCACGGTGGGCTGGATATTCAGCACGTACGCCTTCTTCCTCTACTTCACCGGCGCGCAAACGGGTACGTTGCACTCGAGGAGTACTCTGGGGTTCCGATCCAGCTAAGAACTAACCCTCTGTTAGGCCCGATTTTCGATGCGTACCCTGTACGAGTGCTCGTAATTCCAGGCAGCATTGGGATCGTTGCGTCCATATTTCTCTTTAGTGTCTCAAAAGGTATCCCACCAGTCTCCCCCACAGAGTGTTTAGCAGAAGCTAACGTGTCTCCAGAGTTCTACCAGTACTTGCTTTCTTTTGGCGTGTTGGGCGGTATCTCCGCTTCACTGCTATTCAACCCGAGCATATCAGCCGTGGGTCACTGGTTCCTCAGGAGGCGCGCGTTCGCGACGGGAGTGGCTTGCACGGCCGGCGGCATAGGGGGCGTCGTGTTCCCGCTCATCATCCTGTACGCCTCTCCTCGCCTCGGCTTCGGCTGGGCTGTGCGCATCGTTGGCTTCGTATGCGTGGCGGCGGGCGTGGCGGCGTCCTGCCTCCTCCGAAAGAGACTACCGCCAAACAAACAGGCTGGTGCCGCTATCGATCTGAAATCGCTGTCAGAGCCACGGTTCGCCGCCACCGCCTTCGCCACTTTTCTCATCGAATTCGCCGTGTTTATCCCGTACACGTACATTTGCTCCCATGCTGTACACGCGGGATTGGACCGGAACACGGCATACCTCCTGAACGCCCTGCTCAATGCTGGAGCTGTCCCAGGCCGTGCACTACCGGGGTATATTGCAGACCGCTTCGGATCGTTTAACACCATGTGCATCACCGCGGTGGCATGCGTGGCAACAATCCTGGCTCTCTGGTATACGGCGGGTTCTAACGCAGCACAAATCATCTCATTCTCCCCTCTATTCGGGTTCTGGTCGGGCGCGGCGATCAGCCTGACACCTGTCTGCATCGGCCAGGTGTGTCGGACTGAGGATTACGGCAAGCGGAGTGGCACAGCCTTTTTCCTCGCGAGCTTTGGCGCTCTGGCAGGGATACCTATCGCGGGCGCCATCCTGGAGCGGAATAACGGCTCCTATGACGGGCTGATTATATTTGCCGGGGCTCTCTACGTGGCGGCCTTGATTGCCTTCATCGTGGCTAGAGGTTTGTGTGTTGGATGGCGCATCGCGGTCGTATTTTAAACTCGTTCACATAGTGCCAAAGTACCATATCACACATTTATCCACATAGATACATTGTGATCCAAGATGACTATGTTGAAGTTAATAAATAACAAGCAGGTTTCAAAGGCTCCTATTTATTGTTTAAAGTTACCCACTATAGACGCAAGGTACGTGCTTTTGTTAACCCACGGATCGGCCGGCTTATTAGGCACACGATTCAACAGGGGATAGAGGACAGTGCATTCTACGAGTATGCGACCACGCCAGCTAAGTGTTTTAGTTGTTGACATATTGGAATGAAATCCGCGGGATATAATATTTGTTGTATATAAATGGGCAATCTCTGTCCTTTGTCTTAGCCACAGATCATATCCTGTCACAGATCTCTAAAACAGGTTCTTGTGATACTCTCCTTTTCTATACCCCAGTAGTTGCCTAAATCACCGCTAAAACCATCATATGCTTGTAACATAATTATAATAGAAAAATTTATATCAGGTTGGGCGTTCGAACCATACGCATACACACTTATTCATTCCTAGCTGACACGGCAACATAAAGGAAGGTGTATAAACACCAACTCTGGCATGATTCACACCCTCAGAGCGAAATTCTTTAGATAGGAAAATAACGCCCGTATTGGAGAGCTAGAAATATACCAAACTAACTAAACTATCCCAAGTCTGTCCTGTCCGGGGTGCCCAAGGTATCATAACGTGTAGAAGCACATAAGAAGCCCAATCTACTTCAGGATGTATACAATCGCCATATATCCAACCGACCATGCCGGGTACCGATACCTTACAAGTCCCAAGCCATTGCCACCATTCTTTATTCTGTCTTGATGACTTCGGCAAAGATTTTATGCATCTCCTTAGCGCTCTTCTTGGGGGTCCTCTTCTGGCCGTTCTGGTAGTCGACGAAGGTGACGCCGAAACGGGTCTCGTAGCCCTCGGCCCACTCGAAGTTATCCATGAGAGACCACGCCATGTAGCCCTTGACGTTGCAGCCATCCTCGGAGACGGCCTCCGCCATGGCGTGGATGTAGCCGCGGAAGTAGTCGACGCGGAACTGGTCGTCGAGGATCTTCTCGAACGGCAGGTCGTTCTCGCCCTTGATGCTCGTTCCGTTCTCTGTCACGTAGATGGGAGGGTACCCATACCGCTTGCTAAGCCAATTGATCAGGTTGCGGAAGCCCTTGGGGTTCGGCCGCAGCCAGAACGACTGTGTCTCGGGGCCGATGATCTCGCCGCTCTTGCTCGTAGAGTGGGTAGTCAGGTTGCCGAGGAAATCCTCCGGCTCCGGCTCACCGGTTCCGTGCTTGATGTAATCGGCAGTGTAGTGGTTCATACCATAGAAGTCGTTGGAGCCTTTTACAAAGGCCTCCTCCTCGGGAGTGAATTCCGGTAGACGGTCACCGAGCTGTTTACGCATGGAGTCAGGGTACTTTCCAAAGTACACGGGGTCGGCAAACCACGCGGTGGAAAATTCCATCTTGCGATTGGCGGCTTCCACATCCTCGAGATCCTCAGGGTCCCATGGGTACGCCCAGTCTCCGTTCAGTGTGATACCAATTTGACCATTATCCGTGGGCTTGAACTCTTCACGGTAGACTTTCACAGCTCTACCATGCGCCACCAATAGATTATGACCGACTGTCCAAGGTTCACGACTGGAGTCACCGACAGGGGATTTCTTCCGGTCAGAAGTGTGACCAGGGGCGAAGAAACCGGTGCTATAACCAAGAATAGAGCTACAGAAGGGCTCGTTGAAGGTAATCCAGTTCTTGCACTTGGGAATGGCCTTGAATACTACACGGGCAAAATGTTCAAAATCAAGCGGGAATTCTTGTCTGTTCAGAAGACCCCCATATCGCTGCTCTATCCCGTCCGGGACATCCCAATGAAGCAATGTGATAAAGGGTGTGATGCCGGCCTCAAGTAAGTCATCGACAAACTTAACGTAATGGTCAATGCCCTTCTGGTTGATCAGGTCGTTTCGGCCACCGAGAGGGACGATTCGCGACCACGACAAAGAGAAGCGATAGACCTTTGCGCCCACGCTCTTTAATAGATCAATATCTTCAGCCGTCCGGTTATACGAGTCGCAAGCAACGGACCCATCGCTCTTGTCGGCAATTTTCCCCGGTATAGCACAGAACTTGTCCCAGATAGTCGGCCCACGCCCATCTTTATCAGAGGCACCCTCGACTTGGAAGCTGGTGAGAGGGACATTTGAGTCAGCTTGGAAATCATGTTTGGGGTCTGAGTGCTCCGTGCCCTCGGCAGATGCTTCGGTCGGCGTGAAGACATGACTTACGCAGCTGTGGCAAACCCCCATTGGAAGTCTGAGGGCAGCGACATGTTGGCGAGCAGACGCAAAAGAGGAGGCGGTAGTGGCTAGGTTATTTGGAGCGGTTGGGATATCGCCTTGATCTCGTCTGGAAGAACGGTTATATATATATATATTGGCCGACACCTCGCCAAGACAGTAGTTGGCTTCAGCCTTTGTACTGCAGACCAGAGACCAGAGAGGGGAGAGGGGTCGAAAAGGTCATAACGATCTTCTCGCCTGACAGAGGCGGACCGCACCATCCTTATATCCTCATTCTCTAGCGTAGGCACCTTGGCCCTACGACTCCCCGATTCCTCTGCATCGGACCATGGCAGCCGAAAACAAAGAGCCTTCATACAATGTGATAGTCCCTCTCCGACCCATCCTGACAAAGCTACGATCGCCGCCGCGGGGTAAGCTGTAAGTCATTGGCCTCCACCAAGCACATGGCAGCCCCTACTCGGAATAAAATACAGGGTCCCTCACAATAGTCCCAGAGAACCCCCACTGTGGAATCCCTCCATGGCGGCATCTTGTGAGATGGTTGCGACGGCCCGCAATTCCGAATAGCTGAGAAGCGTGTGAATTGCTGGGTGCCGAGAACCGCGAGAACCTCGGATAAACTATCATGGGGAAAGCTGGCTCGGCTGGCCGACGGTTTACCATCCCAGCCCCCTCACGCTCGGGATAGTGGGGAAGACGCATCCGGGGCGGAGTTGCTTCTTCAAGTTTGACGCGGATAAACCTATGTTCAAATTCGGGTTGGGTGCCTCAGCAATTTGTGTGCATCATCTATAGCAAGGCTTCGAATTGTATGTATATTACAAACTTTTAAGTATCAATTCCTCAGTATCTCGTAATATGAAGAAGTCCTCAGTCTAATATAAAATCATTTCTCCGTAATACCTCCCTCCAGAAATCCCTGCACTGGCTCTTGGCCCGAAATCCCCTTCACGCTTCATGCGGCTCTTGTAGTTGGTCGACATGGATTGAGGTGCGGCATCGGTAAGCCGTGAGCTCCGATGACCCTGAACCTGGCTAACTCTCCAGTTATTCATTTTCTCTACTCGTGTTGACTTCCCGAGTTGATGCAATCAATTTGTCGCAATTTGAGTGACCGAATTAGCCTACTGGCGAGATTCATCTCGCATATCTTGGTAGACGAGGCCCCAAAGATGGGTAGCTTGGCGAGTTGTAGTTATGAGAGAAGGTGCCTAGTTTGAACCAACTGCGGCAAAGACACGAAGAAACAGAATAGCTTTGCACAACCAAATTAACGAATTACAATGTTCAACACGCTGCTGATCATTTCCTCAACAGAGTACGACAAGATTAATGTCGCATTGCAGGATAATCCCGTTTCCAGCAATTCCAGCCGAGCCGTGTTGTATATGACTGCCGTACGGTATTCTGTTTGGGCAATGGGGAGACAGAGCTGGCCTGTAGATTCGGCAGACATTCCGATATTTTATCATTGTGTAGCGTCTACCCTCTTCCTCTTGCCCATGGATGATGATGATTCCGATGCGTAAGCTTCTCCCTCGCCTGCCTCATCATCGTCGTTGGCAGTCCATTCGGTGATTTCGAACTCCACCCAACTGATTCCATTTCTGCTCTGCTGGACACTCTTCTTCGTGTGCATTGTCCCTAGGCGGCTACCCGAAAGGAGACTATCGAACCATGGAATACTTGTGATATCACGGCCTATCAGTTCGCGGCTAGGCCCTCGTACGGTAGTAGGTACAATCTCCATCTCATCTTGCTCGGTATCATCAGGGACTAAACCCAGTTCTTGGAGGTTGTGCAGATCCTCCTCCAGAAGACTTCCAAGTGTCAATTTAATGTACTCAGCCTCGCTCGATGGCTGTTCAGACCAGTACGAGAGCGGTGTGCCGCAATAGCCACAGAAGCTTCTCTGAGTATGGCCTTCGTTCGGGTGGGCATATAAACGGCGGATGGTCGCCCGGCTCTCGTCGGGGAAGAAGGGGAAGACTTCGCTATGATACCAAAGCAAGGGGACACGGATGAAAGCAGACAGTGGCGACGCCGAAGAAAGTCCTGATAGATGGCTCTGCGCTTAGTCATGATCAGAGAGCTAAGGCGGGCTAGATTCAACGAGGAGCTTCAAAGCGAGGGAGGGGAGTAATCCACATACTGTGATTTATATCGGAATCGAAAATAACCTGGGCCAAGTCGGACGGTGCGCTAGGAACTTGGATGGAATACTGATTGCGGCCGCACCGGCACGAACCCCTCAGCTGAGCTGCCAACGACGCCATGTTGATAGTGACAGCGGATATAGAAAACCTAAGATACAGTAGTTATGTTGAACCAACAATGAACTTGCCCCCCTATGCTATTGTAGCTTCATTCACATCAACCACCTGCAATGTTTACCTTTAGGTTTAGGAAACAGAGATGTCGGCCGAGTATAATAATACTGCGAGCGACGATAGAACGATATCGAGAATCGGAGACACAGACTTGAAATGCCGACAAGGCCCGTATAATGTCTCTGGTGGTGGTTGTTCCTTTAGAGTGACTGGAGATTCACCTACATATCTCTAACCTCACGACATTATTATCGAATAGCACCATAGTGACGTCTTTAAGGAGGGACTCAGGCTGCGACATGTGTCTGTCATAGTGGGTCTAGCCACCTAATCCTTGTTTGGTATCGACCCACAGACAGTGCTAGAAAGTACTAGTTAGGTAACTACCCCTAGAAGTACGAAGTACTGTAGAAGCCCCAATGCCGGTAGTGATTAGTTACCTAATCTACTAACAGGGGTAGTTTGTCTTGAACGAGGTCGCGCCGTCCGATATCCATCAAGTGTACGCATAGACCAAGCAATTCCCTTCTATCTGCCCGTCTCTAGAAGACTGTGAGGGCTCGTTATAGCCCGTCCGTGTTCACCAACGTCATCTATCTGCAAGGACTCTACATCCGTCGCCTGTTTCCTGCATGTGCTTCGTTGCAACCACCGTTTGAAGAATATCGTCAGGAATTGCGCAATGAACACTTGCTCTACCGTATAGAGTAAAACGGGGACCTGGATAGATGATATGGTGAAGTTGTCCAGCTTTGACCACATTGCCGCAGCCAATGGGATGCCTACGCTCGTCGTCTTTGCCGCGCCGCAGAAGCACACGGCTACCACCAGTTCCCTTGGCATCCTCTTAACTGTAATTGCCCGCCTCAACATGGCCGGAAGACGTGAACCTATCTTGGACTCGGCGATACACGCGTTCAACAGCGCGGTGAACATCCGAGGCGGATACGCTATATAATAGCAAATGATGGTGAAGAAGAGGTACTCTGCCACATTGATGAAGACATTAAAAAGTATAGACGATTTAGGGAGTTTAGTGAGCGCACCAGTTTCAAAAGCGCCTGAAAATGTCGACCTATACATCCATCAGCCGTTTTGTCTCTCTATATCCTCTGGGGACGTCTGACCACGCTACTAGGATTAGGAGCACTGAGCAGAACTTCGCAAGATAAAACGTTTTTAATACCCAAGGCGTCTGCTTCGGAAAGGCCCATCGTACGCCCTGGCCAACCGCCAATGGCAAGAGCACACTCAATCCAAGCTGCTTCAGAACGGAGACATACAAAGGTCCTAGTGTGTCTGGTGTTGCAGGACGTAGAGAGTCGAACACGGAGTCGCTTGGCAAAAAACCGTAGATCAGGAAAGGCGATATGAAGGAACCAACCACATTGCCAATGACTACTTCAATGATAGCTGCAGCCTCATCACCACCTGAATTTCTCGTCATGACGACATTGGATGCAATAGTAGTTGGGATGCAGCTGACGATGACCATACCGACCAAGATACTCGCATCGATTTTACCTGAAGTGACTCCGCCTGCAGCGATTATTATGCGGATTAGAACTGGAACGTATCAGCCATCACCCTGGAGTAGACACAAGAGAAGCGGGACCGACTGAGTTGTATGACAGGTATGAGAATGAGGTTGATTCCTTGCACAACTATGTGCAACCGCCAATTCAATGCATGCTCTCTGAGTTTCTCCGGACTCAGCTGTGCTCCATTAATGAGAAATATGAGTCCGATAGCCCCATATAGAACCGAGTACTCGGATCTAATGATGCCTCCACGCGCTGCTACATCTATAGACGCGGCTTTCAGTCTATGCGTCTTTGTGTTAAGGGTTCAACGTACGGGGAAAGGCATAGCCCAGTGCCGCAGCAATACCAAAGCCAATAACAAGCCAGTTATCTAAGATGAAAACCAGGCATTGTTTTGCAACGCGAAAAAGTTTCGAGTGGGTAGCAGGGTCCTGCTCTTCGCCTTTGCGACCCATTTTCCCCAATCCGATTAGATTCTCTCCTAGGATCGGATATGATGATAAGTACTGTCAAGATTACGCTGTTTGCGTCTCACTGAAAAATCCTAACAGGTCTAGCAAAGCACATCTTGTGAGTAGTTACCTTTAACACCCAAAGTCATAGGGATTGCTAGTTGCGAATCAACACTAGAACGGCCATTCAACTTCAAAGAGGCGGTCATGGCTTCTCTTAGATCTTATTCCCGGCTCGGTAAATCCGACCTCATTACCAAAAAGAAGAGAAGGAAAATGTGGCAACCAAACTGGCACCCTCGCCAAGATCCGGAGTTGAAGCCTAGTCAGCGATTGGAGCGATCGATCCACATAGATAGTGGGTATCGACTGTGCTGGCACGAAGAATGAGAAGCGTCAACTTCAATATCGTATGTCCGGGTATAGTCCCAGTCATATTGACAATCTGCATCGCTTTTTTCGTCTCCGAAAAGATCTAGTAACGCTTTAAACAAGGAAGTTATATTGCTTACTGCGTTTAAGCCTTGCGGCATCAATGTACGAATGGAGAAGATGTTTTAAGAACCGCCCCAACCTACAAGAGTAAAAAAAATCACTGGGTTACTCTCGGTGCTTCAAAGTTAGCGCAAGCCACATTATGCTCACCCGGATCGACATTTTCGACAGGGATGAAAGTGTGGTTTTCCAACCACACACTACAGAAATCGTGGCCGGTTTTCCCCTGTAGAATGGGGCGCCTCATCTCTATCACTCACTCCACCTACTGATCGTCGGGTGAATACTCTCCGCTGGTAAACCAGATTTCGGTACGACAATATATTGCATCTTATCATTGGAACTCGTACGCCTATCGAAGATAACAGGAACACCAAGGCGCTTTACAAGATTTCACAGCTATATTTTCATGGCACATATCATGGAAATAATCCACGTTCAGCAACTTCATGTATACTCAGCTCATCGCTCCAGCATCCAAATTTCTAGTTCCAGCTTGCGACCATAACAGTATGCTTTTTCAGCTCAAAGCGGCAACTAGCATCTTCTGAAAATCCGGCGTACCCATACCAGTTACAGGATCCCACTACAAAACTCGAGGTCAGTTACCGCCATTCTATACGCAATTCACAAGTTCTCGTAACCGTTAGAAAGCTGTAGGGCATGGTATTCGCCCCAACGGGATATCTGAATTCCAAAGTCGCCAAAATGAGAGGGGAATGACTTTAAGATTCACTTACCCCTAAAGTTCCATTCCAGGATGCCCAAGGGATTTTACCCCCACCTCGTACTAGAACGCTCGAGGTCAGTTATGGCCGTCTTTAACGTGGCCTGAGAATATTCTAGAGGCGAAGAAAGTTTTTGAATGATGTTCTAGCTCGAGATGGGGATCTCATGCTTTTAAGGTGCCTAGAACAATAAGAAAATGACTGCATACCTAATCCCCCTGTCTGCATGTTATAGCCATTGCACCCAACAGCCTTGCCGGCTGTGATGTCGACGAGATGTTCAGATTCTAGGCTATACAGGAATGGGTTAATGAATCCCATAGCAGGCTTCCCTACCCGTAAACGGGCATCATTCAGCAGCGCGATGACGCCTGCTATTACCGGTGCAGCTGCTGATGTACCCCCAGTTTGACCTGTCTCGTTCGAGTTGAAGAACAGGTAACTGATACACAGTTAGTCTTCATGGCTATCTACTACAGTACCACAGCGTCGCAGATGCCCAAAGAACCCGGATCGAGGCTTCTTCAAGATGGCCTTTTTTTTTTTTTAAACTTACTTTGGTGACAGGCTATGAGCAGATATATCCGGGAACGCCCGTCCTGAGAAGTTCGCGTACGACTCATAATACGCCCTAGTTCTTGGCGGAATGCGCTTCTCGAGGTATGTGTCGACGGCGTCCTGTTGGTACCAGGGCCGAGCGAAGTAGTTACTGAAACCCCCCGAGCTGCCAATCCAAGCAATCTCCGGCGCCCAGGCTTCGGTACCGCCCACGGCTGTGATAAAGGGGCAAGATGCCGGGAACCCGGGTGTGAATTCTAATTTCTTCTTCCCATCATTCGAGATACAGGGCGCCCCGATGCCTGTGTCTCCTGATGATTCAAGAACGGTGATTCCTCGCAGTCCCAGCATACCGATCATGTCGCAAACGCGCTTCGCATACTATGATCAATGGTAATGAGAACGTGTTCTTTGACCAAACGGATAGCAAATATTGCAGCAGCCAATTTTTAGTATTAAGCCACCGAAAAGGTTACGGAACATGAGAGAACTTATCGCGTACTGTGTTGGGGTCAGTGTTAATTCTCCTTGATGGAGGAAGGAGTTAAACTTGAGGTAGTAATGACTAACCATCCAACGGTACAGATTGTTCATCATCTCCGTACGAATTCGAGATGACCTGGGGCAGCTCCTCGTTCGTCTTATTCAACAGGAAACTGTAATACTCAAGATACGGTTCGTTTGTATTATGTTCGGCATCCGGAATAGTCACGCTGGGTACAAACGGAGGCGAGCCGCCGGTAATGAACTGGACTTGGGGTAAGGGATATGACATGGCGCTCTGGAATTGGGCGTCGAGGTTCGCCTCTACATGGCTTCCCTCACGCTCCTGGTTATCCACGCCGCCGTTGATCACCGTCGACGTGAAGTCCTGCTCAGGGATTCCGAACGTGCGCTGGTACGTGTGCAGGTCCTCCAGCCTCGCCGACTCGTTCAGGAAGCTGCCGAATCCGATCCGGCTCCCGCTGTCGGCGCTCGGCACGTAGTCACCAATGTTATAAGCACTGCGCAGGCACGGTGGCGTGACCAACCGTTTGCAGTCATCCGCCCCGGCTCCCATTTCCGACAACTTGAGCTTCGTTAGCGAATCCACCTCGTCATCGATTGGTATTCTGTGCGACTTTGTCTGTCCGAAGAACGTGGTGGGGTGAATGAGCTGCACGAATGGCGCAACGTGTTCCGGGACGGAGTACTCAGTCGTCCGCAGCTTTCGAGACCCTGCGACATTGTAGTACGCAAATTCGGTGTTGAGTAAGCGGTTTACGGTCCCGACTGATGCCGCGAACTTGACACTGGAGACTTGTTCATGTATGCGCTCAACGCCGTGGCTCCTGAGCCAGCTGGTCACGGCGGCTGAAGCGCCGTCCGTCGGTGGGAACAGCGCATCTACCTCCTCTTTGGTGAGCCACTTGCCATAGTTTTGACTGCTGGGTGTTGCAAGATCCTTGAGTTTCTCCATGAGAATGCTAGTGTTGTCAAGCGCAAGGTCGATCTGCAACGTCACCATCTGCGAGCTGGCGGGCAGAGAGAGCCTTGACACGGTCTCGGAAAGAGGTACATGGCTCATGACTGCTGAGAGGGCCGGCGCGGCGAAGCTCGCCAGGCAAGCTGTCCATATCTTGGCCTGCTTTGCCATTTTGTGCGTATATCCCGAGTTATGGTGACTGTGCTCGCTGGATGGCCGTCCAAGGTTAGCCACGCGACTTAATATCTCCCATTGTACTCGTAGAATCCCAAGTGGACGATCTGTTCATTTATCGTCGTGGTTATTTAGAGGCCAGGCCTTATTAGCAGGGCTTTATGCTGCACGTATGTGGGACGGGATCTAGATCTCACCAACCCAATTGTCTTCCCGAGAGGCTCGTCCGACCGTGTGCATATTCTGGGGTGTCGTATAGATATCTGCGGCCGTTAATTCCAAGGATGCCATAATCCCGTTCATCTAATGACAATATATCGTTGACCGATTGGGCGGTCTGCCGCCGGCCGCGGCATAGGATATAGCCGAGACGGCCAGAAAACCACAAAATAAGTGTCACCCGACGTTACATACTTAGCCTTTTGGCGCCACTATGTCAGGTGACTTGGCAGGAGGCAAAACGCGGAGATGTGAGAAGAATTTACGTATTAGAATAGAAAGTATCGGATCATTCTCTTAGAGGTGGATATGTTCGAGAACAGCAGTTCTGGCCGTCGAGATCATCGTCATAGCATATGCCCGGAGACCTTTCCGAGATTCGCATTCTTTTTATTGATGGGTAGGCTCCACTTGGGAAGAAAGCGACGGATTACATGATAAAATGGTATTTTCGTGTATCGTTCGTTGACCTACATACGCAGCCGGTTTTGTAGCTCAGTAGAGGCATGAACCAAGACAACACGGTCTTTGAGCCATTAGCCTTCGCAGAAAGCGGCGCTCTACTATATTGTTAGCCCACTAGAGAATGACTGGTATTTATATATTGGGTTCTTTATCCAGACTAGGTAGACAGGCCAGTTGGGCGTAGAACCGTCGGAACACATCTTTTAGGGATACTGCGTTCACATATGGCCATGAGCTTAGTGTCAGAATTTACTCTATCCTAATCTGAACCAGACATGTATCCTAAAAATTTGGTATTTCCCGGGGAGCTACAGAAATGCCATCGTGGGCTAGAAGTCTTGATAAAGAATATCCTTAGTTCTATAGTTTTATAACATTTTAAATCAAGGCGTGATGTGTTCAATTCTACACAGATTAAAAAACACTGTTCAAAGTGTGGCGCATGCCTTCCTTTGAAGACAAATGTTTACGACACAACGACACAACGACAACTTCAAGGCTGATTCGGCGAAGACTTTAGTGAGCAGTCATGTACAGGGTTTTCTTTATATAGAAGGGGGCGATGTCACGGTCTCAACCGGTGAGCATATAAGTAACTGCAGACATTAAGCCCCCAGCTTGGTAACGTTTTACTTTTAGTAGTGTCGTTGTCTAGTGCTGCAGGTCCAGTTCCGTAATACGCGAAGCCTGTTAAGAATCAGCTCCCGTTCGGCAAGGTGAAGGAAATACAAGATAACAAGTGCGGCGATATATCTCACTCATCCCTAAGTAGAATGGTTCCAGTGTCACATACTTCACGCCTGTATATCACCATGATTTCAGATATGTAATGTGCCGTAGGGGAATAGGTTTAGATTTGTAAATATATCGACTTCCACGCATCTTTCGCCCAAAACATGCCCCCATTCCAAACCTCGCGGTCTACTACCTAGTGTTTGTAAGGATTAATGATAGAAAGACTCATTTACGTTACATCCTTCGTCGTGGATGTGATAGATAATACAGACCTATGCCACATTATTCGTGAGTACCTATGTAGTCACTTTATTTGGCGTTAACAGATAGCATGGCCCTAACTTTCACACAGTAAACCGAATGCCTATTTTGCGGCCTGACCACATGGTACGGATTAAGGATCATATGTCTTACGGTAGGTATAGTAAAGGGGAAGCTTTCGTATACCGGAGCGATTACTATACGTCGCTATCGAGCGTTTGTGGACTTGGCTTTATACTGTGAAATAATAAGCCTAGAGAGTATTCTGTTCGAGTATTAGGTGCTGAAATTGGAACACGAGAAATGCCATTAAATCAAATACAAAGCCCTGGTAGTAGTTGTTTTTTAATGTCTCTATCTGCACGATCCGTATATGGCGACCCTACAGATACGACGGGCTGGGCTAACGCAATCCTGACTGCAAGAGCTCCAGAGAATTCTTGCTCATGTTTTTTAACGACTTAGTCAATAATCCTATGACGTTCGCTATAACTAGCTATAATAAGGTATTTGAACCGAGCATTGGTCAAATACCTGAGAAGGGCGTCACAAAAGAAGCGCTAAATCAGTATACTCCTACCTACGTGACTATTGCCGAGAGCATCGCGGAACTTGCCGTTAGCTGCAGTTAAGCTCTCATGTACTATGTAGATCCCAATGAGAGATAGGCTACCGTAGTATGTGCACTATGGTTGGGTTGGAACCACTAGATAGAGCCCATGTTGACACTGGCAGCCCGGGATTTCGAATTCAACCCTAAAACTAGTCGCGGACCCCCAGAACTTTAACACTTTTTCTAGATTTATTCAGGGGCCTAAATGGTAGATATAGCAGTGATGGATATTATAGTAGAAATCGCCGATTCACTCCACAAGACTCCGGCGGATATGGCCAAACGGAAGATCGTTCACATTGCTGTCGCCTAATATCTTGCCGCATATCACGGCAATATTGTGGACCTTAAGATATAGCGTGCTTCTCATACTTATTTTGCTGCCTTGCGAATGAGAATAAGAGTGAGCAAGTTAATGCTGTGTCTACTCGGCTAGAATTTGACAATTACACTTGAACGCTCGGGGCTGTGCAATGACGAGAGCTTCGATTCTCCAGTGTCTTTGATGGTTGCTCCATGGGCTAGGCGAGGGACCAAACGCAAGGGATGTGTGGTGTGTGTGTGAGTGACAATATTAGCGAACAGGCTATTGACTACCAGTCATTCTAACACATATGTACGCAAATGGTTGACAACATCTTTCTCGCACAAGTGACAGTGTCCGCAAATAGCATTCCCTCTACCTCGAGCCGACGGGGCTAAATCACTCAGACAGGTAGTTGCCTGTTCAGTCTTTTGTTTGGCGAACAACAACTTCATGTAATATGGTTACCCCCAGTCGAACTGTCCTTTCTATTAGTCCTTATCTACTGGGAAAAGGGATGTCATGACAAGGTAGCCAATCAAAGCATTATGAACACACAGGAGTGTTTCAGCCATTTTAACTGCTCTTCATGACGCCCCCAGACTGTATACGCTGAGCAGACCCAAACATACAGAACCAGGTTCGTGTAAATTAACGCTGCTTTAGATATCTCGACTCGGGATCGATGAAGGCGTTACCTGTTCGACCGCAGAGTTGTGATGTGATGTAGGCATACTGGTTGAAGAGGTTCGGTCAGAGTAGTATGGAACGCATGGCAGCCCGAGCTTGCGAGCATGGAGGCTGAGCGGGCACATATGCAAGATTATATTCATAGTAATACCTATCCAATCCATCCCTCTCACGAATTGATTGCGTAGCCGTATGCGGAGCGCATGCATTTGGCGGTGAATGCCCCGGCGCGCATTCGTGCGCTTTCAAACGGGAAGGCTGACAGCTCGAAATGATGGCATATTACATGATGATTTGTTGAGTTCTCAGTATCAGGAGTAAGAAGAAGGTCGACGCCTCTTCGCCCCCCTCAGGGGGTCGACCGCAGTTTTCATTTACTACCGTAACACTGTGGTGTCTGAGACTCCTGATTCGTTCCCAAGATGCGGTACGGCGTACGGGATGGTCGACTGATTGAAATAGAGGGATACTTACGCACGTGAAAGCCAGTACACATAGTTATATGGTGTGCAGCATTCTCGTTAGAACCGGATTGATGGGCATGCAACATCTGCATAGTATCTGCAGCGGGAAGGATGGCGCATTGACCAGTTAGCCAGGTTCTCCTGCTTGATGCCCGTTTGGATCAGCACCATCTTCTTGACCTTGTGATGACTAGTACAAGTCGTGTTCGTGTAAAGGCATCACCGTATCATCATCATCTCGCTCCACATGTCGGTGGTCGACGTCCCATGGCAGATCGTGCCTCGTTGTTGCATCCAAGGCTGGCCAGCGTTGCATTTCAGCCTGACATATCGGTACTTTTCGGCATGCACATACTAGTTATGTTGCATTCAACAAAAAGACCCTCTCTACCCCCGTTCTGCGAATGACATTGCGTTGGAGGAGGAAGAGGAGAAGGAGTCCTTGCATGCTGACAGCAATCTATGTACCTACGTAGTAGTATGTATGGGACAGATGTCTCATACGTTGTCACTTGATGATGGGGTACTATTTTCATATACCCGAGTTGGTAGAAGAATGGTGTAGTGTATAAAGTCAAGTAGGTGGTATCAAGTTAGACAACTTAATTTCCCACTGTTTGACAACTTTGTAACCGGTTGCAAGTACTGACACCACGGCATATGCGTGTGCGTGTGTCTGTGTCTGAGTGTGTGCGCGTGGGAGGGCTGCTGGATATTAGTGTATTTGTTAGGTTAGGGTCTCATTGCCATCTGGGAAGCTTGCTTCGTGACCCACCATGACCCACAATTTCTGCATGATGATTCGCGAAAGCGTGGGAAAGCTATCTTGACCAGTAGATAGTCTCATGCAACCTGTTATTTATAGAATTTGGCGGGGATTGAAAAACAAGACTAGTCTCCCTGGTGGGGGGAGTAGCTGCGCAATGCAAGACTAGTCTAGGTGCTGGTATCGGCATCGAACCAGAAATTTCTCTGACCAGCACCGGAGTAGCTGACAACTTGAGACAAGTTCACTTTTTGAGATGGCGTAGCGTACTGAATATCCTGTTTTCCAGCTGTATTTGGATACTGTACTGTATTCGGTACCCCTGACGCGCTCTTGAACTTTTAATATGAGTGTGCGAGATGCAGTTTAATCCCAGTGACTCGTCTCTTATTTGTGGGATTATACGGAGAATCTTTATACGTAGATCAATTCATTTGCCTCCAGTTGCTTTAGCAGATACTACGTAGTACGTTGGCCCTTTCAATGCAGAGTCACCGAGAGACCCCTTTTATATCCGTCCTCATCCTCGGGGACACCGTTTTCGGAGCCGGACCATCAAAATCCAGTAATTGACGGGCCGATATAACTATAACTACTTATGCGATCAACAACACCAACCCATTTGGTGGCATCATTATGACTCGCTGAACACATCAGATATGTAAAGTAGGTAGTATGATATACCTGTAGCATAAGCGGCTTGAGGCAAAGAGTCTGACTAGACGTACGGCTTTGCCGAATTGGCTCCACGAGACGGCTATAACTGACTGTCTAATGGCCATGGGGCTCGGCTCTTGGTAGGAAACTCGGGGTTCCGGACTTGTATGCTGCAGGATCTAGAAGCCTTCTCGAAGACAGTGGAAGCCTACTAGTTTATAACCTGTACAGCAGTTACGAGTTGAATAAAATAAAAAGTTCTATGAATTAGTTGCGAGTAGCTCACAGCCTTGAAGTTGGAGCTCTACAGTCGCTAGGTCAAACTACTGTATACACTAGACCAGGGCTCATCATGGCTAAAATTGGCAACACGCGATGCACAAACGATGATGTTTTATGCCCTTTTAACACCGTACGTGTAGATCAACCCGAGGAGCTGGTAGTCATTACACAAACGAGACTAATAAAATGAAGACCTGAATAATAACTATGCCGAGTAGGCCGAACTAGGTCGAAATCCCTATGTACTTCAGTCGGACCAGCATCATCATCAATTTTCCCGCTCGACACTAACGAACAGGCTATCTCAACGCCTCACTAGACTGAGATTAGATACCTAATGAAGATCTATCGAGGTGTATTCTATTGCTCAAGAATGTCTACTTACGTACCACCCAGTCCGGCCATCTTGGCCATTCCCGTTCAGCTCGCTTATCTAGCTTACTTTCTGTTGTGTGGCCGTTGCTTTTGTCCTTTTCGGTATCTCCTGGTAGTTAGTAGTCTCGTGGGTTACTATGCTGGGTATGGCTGGGTAGCGTGGTGTAGAAGAGGACGAGGACGACACGGACTAGTGTACACTAGAAGCGACTCCGCATCATTCGAAGATTAGATGCCTAACTAGTCTAGAATCATGACTAGCAAAATGAGGCCAACGTTTTAAATCCCGATCATCTACGCATAGGAACTCGACGCCGAACGGAACTACCCCATTTCTCATGACACTAGCAGTAAGTAGTATAGGCTGCAAGTACCGTCCAAATCCCCCAGTCTCATGATTTTACTGGTACATACACTACGTAATTACCCAACCGGTAGTAGAGCTATTACAATACGGCTACCTGAGCAGTAGTGTATATGCCATGACCCCTGACGCTTGATCTTCGCTCATTACCTTATTGGAAGGCAGGCAATTATAAACTTGACAACAAGTGACAACAGCCCAGTCGTCACTGGTCAGACCGCAGACGTGAGAGTACCCGGACGACGTATTCGTCTTGTCGATCCCGCCCTCCATACTACATAGCAATACCACATAAGGTCCTCCACAAGCTGCACAGCCCCCCTCGAGAAACTAGAGGCGGAAGAAGTTAAGCAAGGTCAGAAAGACAGACGAACGAACGAAACGAACGAACCCTCCCGACGGACAGGTGACAGGTCAGAACCAAGAGCCCAGCCAGACCCCTGTAACATACCTACACTAGTGTAGCGCGCTGCTGTAGGGCGTCCGCATTGAACCTGCGCAACCTGCAGGACGGTTCTGTTGGCTGGGGTTTTGTTTCTGTTTCTGGTTCTGCTTTTTGCGTTGCTCGTTCAGGTTACTTTGGCTGTGGTTCTTGTCTCTTGTTGCTCTGCACCCGCCGCTCCTTTGGGTACAGCAATAATACCGACTGACGTTACGGCACGGGTGAGCGAAGGAGGCGCAATTACATACGCACTCGCACTCAATTTTGAGTGACTGACCGAGATCAGATCAGACGAATCGGCTGTTTAGTGTGCAGACAGGGGAAGCAGAAGCAGAAGCAGCAGAAGCAGAAGCAGAAGCAGAAGCAGAAGCAGAAGCAGAAGCAGGAGCTGCAAGTTGCAACTACACCAGACCAGACTAGGGACGACAAAACGTGTCATCCTGAATTCGATCCTATCTGGCGTGCCGTCTTTTAATTGTTATTTATTTATTGACAGGTCGTGTCGGGGCATTTGCACTGTCGACTGGTCGGTTTGCGCACTCGCGCTTTGTCTGCCTGCGCCAACCTGCCGTTCCTTTGTCGTCTAGCCGGCACTGGAAATAGAAACGCTGCCACTTGGGTAGCTAAGAATAGACAGACGCAGACTGGGTGAACGCGTTGACACACAATAGCGATGCCCTCATTCGGCCGCATCGGCAGACATAGCAACAGATCGCAGCACAACCTGCTCGAGCAACAACAACAGCAGCAGCCGCAGCAGCAGTCACAGCAACAACAACAACAAGTACAACAACAAGTACAGCAAGCCGCTCTGCAGCATCAACTTCATCTGCAACAACAACAGCAGCAGCAGAAGCAGCAAACACCCGCGGCTACGGGCGGTGGAGGTGGAGGTGTTGCACTGCCCCTTCCAAAACCCTCGTCTTCTTCTGCAGCTTCACCAGCCCAACAGACGCCCGGCCTACGGAAGGTCTCTACTGCTGGCATTGGTCCTGATTCTTCCAGTAACCCCCCTTCAGCCTCGCCTGGACCACCGCCGTCGCTTAGCTCCACCGACTCTTTTCATCGTCAACAACATCAACAACAGCCACAACCACAATTACAACCACAACTACTACAACCGCCCTCACCCTCACAGCAGCCGCAACCACCACCAACACAACAACAACAACAACCACATCAGTCACGGCAGGTCGATAGTAGGGCCGGCCAACCACCCCCTCCTCCACAGCACCAACACCAAAACCCACATCAGCAACAACAACAACAACAGCAACCGCAACAGCAACAACAACTACAACAACAGCCACAAACACCACAGCATCAGCATCAGCACCAGCACCAACACCAGTCGCACTTCTCATTAGCCAAGCTCAACAGCATTCAACCTCGTGACGTCTTGCGCAAGACCAATCCCAACCTGCCGCCCCCACCTGGCCAGGGGCCAAACACGATACCCCTCAATCAACCCAACCTCAGCAACCCTAGTTCAAATCCCGCCGTGTACAACCCTAGACAACCACCACAACAGCAGCCACCACCGCAGCCCCGCGACAACTTCGCCGAGCTAGTCTCGCGATCCCAGTCGGCGCGGTACTCGGCGCACATCACCCCGCTGCAGACCCAGGCCCTCTTCGCCAACATTGCCTCGAGCTCCGTCGACGACTTGTCGCAGACCGCCGCCGGCCATTCTCCCGTCGTCCCCCATAGCCAGACGCCTCCCACCGAGCCGAAGCGCTCGACCATCAAGCTGATTAAACATCTGATTACCGGATCCTCGAGCAAACCCCCTCCCGAGAAATACGCCCACGAACCATCTCACGAGAACCCCGCTCCCGGAATCGTTCGCAGGCCGTCTAAAAAGTCGAACAACAGTGCGAAAGGCATCCCGTTACTGGCCAGGTCCATTGACCACCCGGACTGGGTCCCTCCCCAGAGATCATCCTCGCGACCTCAACCGCAGCAACAGCCTCAGCTCACACCCCAGCTCACACCCCAGCTCACACCTCAGCTCACGCCTCAGCATTCGCATCAGCATCAGCAACATCAAGCTCAACAGCACCCTCAACAGCAGCAACAACACACTCAGCAGCCGCAGCCGCAGCCGCAGCCGCAGCCGCAGCACGTTCAGCAGTCACCGATTCAGGGCGTTGGCGAATTTGACGGCACTTACTCTACCGGTCGGTCTAATCAGGAGTTACTTGCACAGACTTCGCAAGAAGCACTACCAAGCACACTTCGACCAGTGCCAGCCGGGGTCGTCGAGAGCTCACCTTACGATCAAGAGGACCTCGCCTTTCACCAACAGCAGGCCATTGCGCTGCATCAAGCCCAGCTGCTTCAACAACAGGGCCACCCTCAGACGCAGCAGCAGCTAGACCAGCAACAACAATTGTATGGTCAGATCGTAGTTGACCCGGCGCAGACCCCGTTCCAGTACGCTTCCCCACAAGAACAGTATCAGGACAGCAACCCGTCGTCGGTTTACATTGGCCACCTCACTACCGAGGCCTCGCAACCACCCAATCCGGAGACCGTCTCACAATTGTCGCATGAATCACCAACTTCGGACTCGGAGCAACCCCCAGACAATTTCCAATCGGCACGAGAATCTCCGGCTGTAGGTCAAGCACCACACGAACCACAACTCCCTCTAGCGCAGCAAGAACAACCACCACAAACAACGGCGTCCCAAGGTATGCCACCACCACCGCCGCAACCTGGAGCACCGGGCGCACCGGGCCAGGGCCGCAAATCGGCAGACAATGATAAGATGCGAAACGTCGAGCCTCCCCCAGGCCCCCCACCCTCTTATCGACATAGCCAAGGTCCGCTAAATGCTCTGAGCCCGCTCCCAACAACGCCTGGGGCTGCCAATGCCGCACCCAATTTCCGCCCCAGCACTACTGGCGAACGGCAGCAGTACGAAGGGTCCAGCGTCGAGGATCGCAATCGCACCAACAGTCCCCAACCATCGGAGGGTGTAGATCACGAGAAGCAATTCAAGGACTTGGGTAAGGGAACCGCAGATCTGTCTACAGCAAATTACTTACATTGAACGTAGTGACCAAGTATAAGAATGTCAAGAGGCTCTACTTCGATGGGAAGACGCAGATCGAGCAGATGACATCTCAGATAGAACAGCTACAGAACGCCGTTGCTAACCAACGCATGTCGCAATCGCGGACGGCACTCGACGACAGCGAGTACGCGACGCGGTTCAACCGGCTTAACGGGGCCATCAACAACCTCGCCTTCAACATCCGCAAGGACTGGAGCACCTTGCCGGGGTGGATCGAGCGGTACGTGACGGCGGATGCGGTGAAGACGGGTAAGCAGGAGATGACGGCCGTCGGGAGGGCCATCATCTCACGGTGGGTCATGGAGGAGATCTTCGACAAGTGCTTCCACCCGGCGCTCGACGTCGATCTCAGCTGTCACCTGAAGCAGGTCGAGCAGAACATCCGCCGGTACTCGTACACCATGAGCAGCCGGGAGGAATTCGATGCTTTGACGGCCAAGGTAGTAAGCTGGCGGCTGGCGACCTTGGAGGGCCTCCAACCCATGCTCACCTCCCCCGACAGCGGGGACCATCGCGCCGATTTCACCAAGATGACCACCACCAACCTTACCGCCATGCTATACAGGTACCTCACCGACCCGCCCCCCGCCGGCGTGGACGGCAGCGCGTCCATGATCGTGGAGCTGGCGGTGGGGATAGCCGCCAACCTGCCGCTGGAGAGCCGCGACGTGGCACTGACGTACCCGATGCCCGGGGACCTGGTAGAGCTGGACATCATGGAGCCGGAGAAGACCCCCCTGCCGCCGTTGCCGGAGCTGGCCGACGACGCCGAGGAGAGCGCCAAGGACGCCGAGAAGGCGGCGAAGCGCGAGAAGACGAAGAGCGGTATGTTGACAATGCTCGGCGGCGTGCCGCACCCCGCCAGCAGCAGAAAGGGTAGCACGGCCTCGATCCTCACTGACACGACGCCGCCGGCAGTAGCAGCAGCAACAGCAGCCGCAGTACCCCCCAAGGACGCCCCGAGAGTCCGTTTTGCCGGTTTCGTGGGAGTGGAAGTGCGAGGCCGCCAGGTCCTAGCGAAAGCCCCCGTCTGGCCGATAACGTAGAAGAATAAGCCAATCAATCCGTTTTTTGTTCTCTTTGCTTCCTTGGATAGTTGAAGCGCATGAGAGAAACGCTTTGGTTTTATGAGTCGCCAACTCAACTAGTTACAACTAATGGCTTTTTTTTCTTTTTAAGAAGAGGGGAGTTTTATTCTTTTTCTAGCATGTCATAGAATCAAGCATCGGGCATTGGAACCGCGGTGGAACAGGGAACTTCTTTAGGAAGGGAGGGACGATAAAAGCACGAAGAGACGATGTAGCGAGACGTTTTACATATTATTTCCATCTGCCTCCCCCCCTGGTAATAGACGAGCCTGGTCTCTAAATAACCAGATGTGTCGGGAGAAACGCGAATCGAGAGAGTTCAAGATACCCCTGATTGACGAGTGGAAGTCGCAATGATTACAGACGAAGTTTCAACACTTATCTAGATTCTTATTTGGGATTTTATCGCGGGAATGTGAGTTGAGTTAGCTCCGTTCTCTCTCCTCGTAGGACTGGAGGGAGAGAGGATACGCTATGATGTACACCGCTTGCCGAATTTGTGTTTCTGCCATCGACCCCTCCATAATCACCCTCACTTACTACCTAAAGTAGATATCGAGAAGCATGTGAAGCCATGCTCTCAACTAACAAACACTTTGCGCGCAGCTGTATTCCGGGCTCAAGCAAGGAAATCCGTAGTGAGGAATAACTAATATTTCCCCCCCCCCTTACTAGTGAAGAAGAACTTTTTGTCACCCTTGCATAGCAACTCCCCCATAACGAATTGGTTTCGGGGAGCTTCAGTAACAACCCCACCATCACCAACAAACATTAAGTAACATCCTCACTCGCGGGGCATGGCGAAGCCAGCGCACCTCGAGCCTTCCAAGCTCGGCACGAAGGAGTAGTATGTTTCCACCCTATCCTATCCTATCCTATCCCATCCTATCACACACCAATACGAGACATGATGCCTACAAAGTAAAGACGAAAGACGAACACATGACCGAATTACCTAAATGACTGGCCTAAATTTATTAAACTAAACTAACTTTCCCGTCTTCTTCTCGAAAAAAAACAGCTGGGACGCCCTATACACGACGGAGATCACCAATCACGCGCACGACCCCACGGACACGGGCACGGCGTGGTTCGACGACTCGGACGCCGCGGCGAAGCTCGTCGAGTTCCTCGAGGACCCCGAACAGCGCGCGGGGGAGCTCGGACTCGGGCTCGACGAATCCACGACGTCGTTCTTGGATCTGGGGACGGGGAACGGCGCGCTCCTGTTCGCGCTCCGCGACGCGGGATGGCGGGGCCCCATGCTGGGCGTGGATTACAGCGAGCAGAGCGTGCGGTTCGCGCGGCGGATCGAGAGGACGCGGAGGAGGAGGAGGCAGGATGATGATGATGATGATGATGATGATGATGAGCAACACGGAAATGGAGAAGATGAAAGTGAAGATGCAAAAGAAGAAGAAGAAGAAGAAGAAGAAGAGGAGGAGGAAGAAGACGGGTATATAGACGTCCACTTCGCCCAATACGACATTCTCCACGGCTCCGCTCCCGCTCTCCTAGACGCGCGGTTTTCCCCCTCTGTCGCGAACGGTTGGGACGTGGTTCTCGACAAGGGGACGTTCGACGCCATATCACTATCTGCCGAGACGCTGGACGACGCCGCCACTGCCGCCGCCGCCGCCAGAGGCGAGCCCGGAGGAGGAGGAGGAGGAGGAGGAGGACGTATAAACGAGGCCTACGGCGCCCGCGTGCTCCCGCTCGTGCGCGAGGGCGGCCTGTTCCTCATCACGAGCTGCAACTGGACCGAGGCCGAGCTGCGGAGCTGGTTCGAGGAGGGCGAGGGCAGTAGTGGTGGCGCGGTGCAAGAGATACCACTACCACAGGTACCAGTCCCGACCCCGACCCCGACCCCGACCTCGGGCTCGACGGAAACGGAAACCGGAGGAACCCGAGAACGAGAATTCTGGGGCTTCGAGGTCGTCGGCCGCGTCGAGTACCGCAGCTTCAGCTTCGGCGGCGTAAAGGGCCAGACCATCAGCAGCCTATGCTTCCGTAAGGTCAGGAAGAGCAGGTAGTTAGTTGCCAATGAAATTTAACTCATATATAAATATGCTTCCTGCTCCTTGTTCGCTCACGCCGACCTCGATAATCCTGATGGTCAATAATCATAGAATCTAGGAGTGACTCGTCGGGAGACGAGTTGTAGAAAGCCTCGTTCGGCTACTTATTTTCGTAGATGCGATGGATATCGCGGGCGAGGTACCCCCTGAGCCTTAAGGAGGGGGTGTGCTAGGTTAGCACGATCAATAAATACGGATACGGGCATTACGCAAAATATATCCTGTACATGTAGAAGTACTGTCACCGTTACAAAATAGCCGAGAACGTTAGTTAGAATCGCACATTTTTTGTTCGTGGCCTTTTTTTTGGTGTGTTTGTATTCATACAGAACCTCCCGCCCTAGCGAGGGCCCTGATCGTATGGAGCTCCTTGCTCCTTCATTTCTGCTCTATTGAATCTGTTTTTTCTTGATTCTGAGACGGGCGCAGGATAATACCGCAGCTCGTCTCGATGCTCTGCAACTCCGGGATCCTATTCTCTATGCTTGAGGCCCGTCTGAAGATGTATCATTTCTGACGGACAGTAATCTCTGTATCAACTCAACCCTAAGCGGTATAATGGTGACCTAACTCGCAAGATGCATCGGAAAGAGGCTGAAATGCATGATCATAACAGACTGCAGAGAAAACTCTCTCTTAACGAAGTCTTTTCTCACCTATGGCGACGTATTCATTGGCTCCCCCCCACCTACCCCCGGAATGCTGGAAGTAGCGGTCGTGGCAAAGAACCGTACGTCCACATCGTCATCCTTCTGGAGTTTCTCCAAGTTTGGTAGTATGCGTTGCTGAATCAATTCCGTCGACTTGGGTGATACTGTCGTATCCGTCTTGCCAGCCTTCTCTAAGCTATAGATCGTACTCTCCTCGTCAGGTAGCCGTTTCAAGACGCTAATCAGCTCAGAATAGGTTTTCGCTACATTGAAGCGGATGTTGGGAATATCGTCTTCCACTAGCTTTTCCAGCATAGGCAAGATAGACTTGCCAATCACGTCAAGACTGACAACAGTGGCTAACGTCTACAGAAATTAGGATTTAACGTGCAGATAGCGGGGCACCTGAACTTACTGTGATCGCAAAGCATGTCGTCATTCGGTACAGATAGTTTGGGTGCGAACCCATAGCCATAACTTTGGGGATAATGGCCTCGCTGGCCCACTCGACACCGAAAACCTCGGTAAGCTTCTTAAGGTTATGGGTCGCGGCCTCTCGGATAGAGAAGACGGTGTCACCGAGCCAACCCATGCAAAGCCCACTCAACTTTTCATCGAAAAACTTAACGCCGAGCTGACTGGCGAGAAGTGGGATATACTCGATGATAGCAAGCCTGACTCTCCATTGCTTATCCTCAGCTAGCTGTACGATTGCAGGTAGCAGCGACTGCGATAACAGGTCGATTCCAATCACTGTATGTGTTAGATTACTGCAATTAGACCATCAGATACACGACGACGAACCTTGATTTACGAGCTCGAGTTTTGAAATAATGTGGAGTCGAACTTCGGGAAATTCATCCTTCAGCATTTGCAAGAACATAGGAAGGAGGTGGTCAATGGTTCTATGATATCGCATATTAGTAAGATGCCAGCGAGCCAGGTGTTGGTCAGAACATACTCTTGCTTGCCCAAAATTGGAGCAAGCCCGCTGATTTGGGTGCCGAGAGCAGCGCGCACATGCTGAGATGGATCGGAAACTAAATCTTCAACAGAGCTCATGATTTCTTTAAGAAGTGTATCTCGGTCCAACAAATTGCAGAAGCCGGGGATCTGGCCGGCAATAGCAGTCCGGACTTCGGCTTCATTATCTTTCAAAAGCTTGACGAAGGCGGGAACTAAGTCCCGAGACACAACCTCGTCATCTACGGCCTTGGCTATCTGCAATGGTATATTAGTTTGACATGCATCTCTCAGCGGAAGACATCGACCATACCTTTTCGAATCTATCAGCGATCATATAACGAACCCTCCAACTCTTATCCTCTATTAGATTCCGTAGAGACGTGAGTAACACGCTGTGGCTGGCTTGTTGATCTTTGGGAACCACCTCGGCGATTGCGATAAGAATCTCGACGGTCAGCAGTCGAACACTGTCTTGGTCATCTTGAGCAAGGTGTTGAAAAAGGGGTATCATCTCCTCAATGACTACAGGCGCGGTCATTTCTTTAATGAACTTAGAGAGGTTCGTGGCCGACTGCCGACGAACCATGGGGGTCTCGTCGTGGACCAAGAGGCCAAACTGTGTGCGGAGTGACTCTTGAACTTGGGAAGAGACCTTCTTGTACGGGGACGTATACAACCCGCAGCCAGAGACTTTGGAGGTGAACCAGTCAGCCTTACTGAGGCGGATAGTAAGTGGAATGAAATATTCTTCGATCTGCTGGGAGGAGAGATCTATGCAGATCTTGTTGAGCGACTCGACAGCCTGCGAACGGAGTTAGCTAGAAGACAACATGGAGAGGGCTGCAGGAATATTTAGGTGACGGACCTTGTCTCGAACAACTGGCTCTTCAATGGCAGCGAGATTCTCAAGGGGCGAGAGGAGGACATGGCCGAACTGAGGACCACCGACATACTCGATGAAGTTGCCGAGCTCCTCGCTTAGCGCAACAAGGACCTCATCCTCGTCTTCAACGGACTCTGTAAGCGGGGTTAGAATATGGCGGGCCGTAGAGACGGGGGCAGGGCGAAGGGCGTTGTCTAACCATCTAGGAAAGGAATGAGCTCCTCGCGAGTGCGCTCAGGGCCCAGAGCCAGGGCGATCGTCGACAAGCGGTGGATGGCATTGAGTCGAAGGAGAACATCATCGTGCTGCGAATAGGCGATGGGTCAGCGACGAGCGGGCACAGAAACAGCAGCGAGAACGGGCAGGGCCACCGCCCTTACCTTCAGCTCATCGATAAGCACGGCAATGGGATAGAGCTCATCGTTCGCACTAGGCGCGTCAGCCATGGCGAAGAGTTGAATAACTGTTTGATAATGCTCGAGGGGCTATGTCAGTCAAGAGATGCAAGGTCGGACACAGAAGTCGGGACGGGCGACGACAACGGCAACAACGGCGGCGACGGTGACAACGGCGGAGTGGTGGTGGAGGAGGCGGAGGCGGAGGAGGAGGTGTGGTGGTGGTGATGTTGGTCGCGTGGGTGGAGTGATGCAATGATAGGCGATTTTAGGTCAATGTCGGGTGTCAGTGTCCCCAGGCGGTGGTGCAGCGGCCAAGTCGAGGGTTCCGTGGTCGAAGATGCTGGACGACTGCAGGACCGAAAAATCCAAATCTGAAATCTGGAATATACTTCTGTGGTCGCCTGAGAGATCAATGGTCCGCGGCGCAGTTGGGTGGAGGGGTATCTAGCACATGGGAATTCGTTGCTTTGCTGGTGGGTTGTTATGATGATGGTCCGGGGGAGCAGAAGGCTTTTGGCGGTACAGAGGTGGCCGGCTGGAGCTTCCAGGTTGTCGCCGCTGTCCTGCCCTGCCTGTCCTGTCCTGCCGTCCCCTGGAGGTTGGGGGCCAGAGAAACCTTGGTTAGGTCACTGCAGTGCTGTTCCATGGTTCCAAGGCAAAGTGGGTTCTGGCGGCTGTGGCTTATGGCCTGCGGCTTGAAAAGAACTTCACATGTACCTTAAGCCACTATTGCTCCAGATCCGCTTTTCTGTTAGATGTAACCAACTAAATACATAATAAAATGGTGGGGTCGGCGGGGTTCGCAGTTGGGTATTAGACATGTGTGTGTGCAAAAGTGCTGTCTTTTTACATGTATAACAGTCTAATGTGAAGCTATATACACCACATCCCTTCCCACGTTTGCCTCGATGACTATATGGTGTGCAAGGGAAATTTATACTATTAGACGGCGCCAAAGGACCTCGGACCACCTCATAATCTCCCCGTCTTTCACTATTGTACTCACACGCCTATTAAATCACGCATATTGTAAGATGCTTCAAACTCCCGTGCTTGTAGTCGCTCTTCATCTACAGCGTAGTAGCGCTTGGTGTCTAAATGATCTATGGCTGGATTGCTCCCGTACAAGACCAAATTAAGTAGTGATATCTCCATTCAGCCATCTGCGCTTCTGGTGACCCTAAAAGGATTTTCATGCTCCTGTACTCTACCGCGAGAACCCCATAAAACCGCTCCTAATGATGCTATATGATTAAAGATTTCAAACGCTGGATAATGTGCCGGCATGGTATTGAGTGGAAGTTAGATCTCGCCATCAAATTCGGATCCCATCCCATGCCTTAGTGGCTGTCTTCACCTTGCTAACATTCTCAAAGCAACGCGTGCTACGTATTCCAACACGCTCACCTATAGCGTGTTTCCAGTCTCTTGTTCGCAATTAAGGGCTCCGGACACCTGATGTGTTGGCATATCTGCCATCTCTTGTTCGCCTTCTGTTTGGGGCGTGTTATGAGTCGTTGCGATATCCCCTTTATCCGAACCGCCGAATAAACCGCGACCGAGGTCTAATCCGCTAACTCCATCCCGGAGCTTTGCCAGGTTCGCAGCAAATGCTCCCGGCGTATCAGCGCTGGAGCTATGCTTGAGAGTTGCGGAATTCTTGACGCCCGGTGTAAGTGCGCCATGAGCTGTTTCCACAGCGGTAAGAACACTCCGACTAGTCGGAAGGCCTGGCGGCTTGGGGCTCGCGGGCGGTTGCGGTGACCTACTACCGTTCTTGCTCGGAGATCCGGTTGGTGTCATTGCGTAGCTGCCTATTCTTTCTTCATGAGCTGCGGCCTGATCCAGATATTCGTTCATTTCGGAGTCGGACCGGCCGAAGCATTGCGCCCACCACCGTATATCCGAAAGCTTTGGGAATAGAAGCCTCTCGCGACCACTTTGCCTATCGTCGACCGTAGCATCATAGTCCGGGTTCAGAAATTCGTGTTTTCTAGATAAGAAGTAATCCCATACCGAGCTCGTCCTTTCACGTGTGTGAGAATCTATGCGTTGCTTTTCACAATTATAGAGAAAAGTGCCGTACTGTCCGGCATGAAGATGGTAGAGAAGCCGACGTAGAAATCGTTCGTTGTATTCGAATCGAGTCGGGTGCTGTCGTAGAAGTTGCCATGTAGCGTCGAGGAATTGATGGAAAACTGGTGAAATTTCGTTAGGCCGGGCAGTCTCGATGACTACTGGAGACTCTAATGATCTCTTCGCTTGCGAACTTTCGTCAGGGGGCGATCCTGGGCTATCAGCGTCCACATCACCACTCGAGTCTTGATTCCGACTCCGGTGAAAGAACCTTCTAGCACCAGCAATGGCATTTTCGAAAGCCTCGCCAGCCCGTCCATCGGATTCTCCGGGTTGCATCGCCGAGCCCGCCATGGCATCCCGCTCAACAACGAACCATTTTTCATGGCCGAGGGGTCCAGAGCGCTGCTGGAACATGTGCCCGAACGACAACCAATCTTTCTCAACTAGGACGATGAAGCCATCTATTGTGCGATAGAAAGGATCGAGCATCAGCTGGGATAGAGCCGACAGTTGGCTTGTGCGATCCCACCCATCTGAGCAATGTATTAGAACGTGCGAATGATTGATTCCCACTTGACGTGCGATCAAAGCCGACCCGTCCAAGACACCTCTTATATGCTTAAGCCAATTGCTTTTTATGAGAAGCTCGCGGTTTGGAGGTAGTTTGGAGATATCCCCGTCCTTGATGGCTTCTATAACCATATTGAGAGACTCCCTCATTACGTGGATATTGTCAATGTTCAAGTATGCTTTTTTTGCGAACGGATAATATTCCATGTTCTCCGAACCTTTCCCAACTACCTGCATAGCAAGGGCATTGATAGTAGGTCGCGCATCTACAATCAGGTTTCTTTGCTGGGCGCCGTATATCCGTTTGCTGGCTTGCGATTCATAGTTCGCTTCGTTACTAGCAATGAACTCATCTTCAAGGCGCTCTGTATCCATTGGTTTCCCCTCCAAGCTCGGACCACGAAGATCAACTTGACTAGAAGCAGGGCTTGGCTCTGCTGTATCTAGACTTGGTATTTCAAGACCATTAAACTCGACGGTGGCCGAGGCAGAGAAACAGGCGCTGACAAGCTTCTCATCTTGTATGCTCCGGTTTCCTCTGAAGCCGACCAAAGGCTGAGAGCTTCGAGTAATGGAGCAGTTGTTGAGGGAGTGAAGATATGTCAACACAGGTATTCGGGCTCTCGATCGATATGGACCGGCGTATTTGATGACATTGTCGGAGATCTTGGAGGGGACGACAAGCAGCCCGGGGTAAGTTGGGGAGAAGGCATAGTCTTTGTTGATTAGTGAGATTCGCCAGCCCCTATCTACAGACTTCGTACTGATGCCCTGTCGTCTAAATTCGGCCCTCGGGTCATATAGACTCCAGCCGTCAAACGGTTTTTCGGACTTGAGAGGTTGGTAACTGAAAGCATATAGCTTCTCTATCGATCCTAGCCGACAAGTCCGAGCACGGATATAATCGAAAGCCTCTTTAGCGGCTGTCTCGTTCGGAAAGAGGAAGTTTATCAAGCTAAAATCTCTCCCACGTATGCGTATAGAGGAGGGGCGTCCAGTGACGCTGGGGCACGGTCTGAAGAGACAGTGGCATATGATGGGGTAGGCGATGTAAGACTCCCTGTTCTTCGGGACGTTCGGAGGTGGTGTGGCGCCGTCTGGCAATGTGACGGGTTGAATGAATACGACATGGTGGTCTGTGAGGCGCAGTTCACCAGAGTACTTGTCGCCGAAGCGAATGGCGTCGACGTTGGGTATCTAGGCGACACAACGAAGAACAAGTAAGCATAGAATCTCGCGACCGGTCATTTGATTAGATTGCACATGCTGGGGCCAGACGTACAACCTTCACATGCATCGTGAGTTCTACGGCTATGCGAATGCAATCGTGGTTTCGGAGGTGGACGTTGGCAAGTTCAGACCTCTAGGAAACGGAGGGTGCATTTGAGGTTTCGGACTTCCAAGTATCGGAATAGTTGCGAGAATACGCCGATGAGTTCAAGTTTAGCCAAAGCACATGTTTCTGCATACATATATCAATGACACATGTTGGCTGGTGCAGTATTGATGGGGCGAGACGTTATGACCCGGTACACGGGCATATCTTGTCTATCTCCTCCTCTGAGGTCGAGCGTCTGGTGATTTGATAGTACTCACAGCCCGTAGCGAGGAGGACTACGGAAAGCGCGGGGCTCATGCAGCTTATCACGAGGCTGAGGGACCTGGAGCGAATTAGGCGATGAAACAGCTCTAGTTGATGGCGACGTCACCAGCCACTTACGCCAACTACCAAGTTAAATATACCTGGGATCGGAGAGTGGGTCGGCATTATCGATAGGCGCCGGTCGCTTTGCTGTACCACGAATCTGGGTACAGGTACCTTATCACCACACAAATTCGAGCCCTAAGCCAAAAATCCCCTACCGGCAAAATTCCAGACAGTGCTGGCACCACTGTTAGCTGCATCCCTCCACCAAAATTACACGACCCTCCATTTTTCTCGTGAGCACTGCTCTGCCCATCGCCCCAACCATCGGATCGACCACTATCCTCCCATTCCTCCCACCCCCACAACCTATTCGAGCAGTCAATCCAGAGGGAAATCAGTCAAGATGGCCACCGCCGGAACTCAGATGTGAGTTGATTCAATCTCTACCACCGTGTATCCAGCGTTATTGCGGTGCCCATGCCGTCGTCTCCAAGATTGCCCCTCCAGGCGTCTCGCGACAGAGCACCCCCGGCCACCTACCCAAGGTTCTGTTCGTACAGTCGCTAACCAGCCTTCACCCGAATGCAGCTCCAAGCGCAGAAAGTTCGTCGCCGATGGTGTGTTCTACGCCGAGCTGAACGAGTTCTTCCAGCATGAGCTGGCTGAGGAGGGCTACTCGGGCGTCGAGGTCCGCGTCACACCCACCGTCACCGACATCATCATCCGAGCCACCCACACCCAGGAGGTTCTCGGCGAGCAGGGTCGCCGCATCCGCGAGCTTACCTCGCTGATCCAGAAACGCTTCAAGTTCCCCGAGAACAGTGTCTCCCTCTACGCCGCCAAGGTCCAGAACCGTGGTCTGTCCGCCGTTGCCCAGTGCGAGTCCCTGCGCTACAAGCTGCTAAACGGTCTCGCCGTCCGTCGTGCCTGTTACGGTGTCCTGCGCTTCATCATGGAGTCTGGCGCCAAGGGTTGCGAGGTTGTCGTTTCCGGTAAGCTGCGCGCTGCGCGTGCCAAGTCCATGAAGTTCACCGACGGCTTCATGATCCACTCCGGTCAGCCTGCCCGCGACTTCATCGACAGCGCTACTCGTCACGTCCTGCTGCGCCAGGGTGTCCTGGGTATCAAGGTCAAGATCATGCGCGGCTCCGACCCCGAGGGCAAGGCCGGCCCATCCAAGTCTCTTCCCGACGCTGTCACAATCATCGAGCCCAAGGAGGAGTCTAGCGTTGTCCAGCCCATGAGCCAGGACTACGGTGCTAAGGCTGCTCAGGTGCAGGCCCAAGCCGAAGCTGCCCGTGCGGCTGAGGAGGAGGGCGGTGAGGAGGCTGCTCCTGCCGAGGACTAGTAATTGAGTCGGTCGGTGCTGGACTCCTCAATTCGAAACCTCTGGTGATGGAAGCGGAACAAGCAGTTAAAGGAAGCGGAAATGGAGAAATCTGCAATGGCAATTAACTCGGCGTATTGATCATTTCTATGGGCACGAAGGGAAATTCATGAATCACTCAAAAGCAGGGGCTCAATGGTCGGTGCATAGCTGTATAAGTGTATCTACTCATGGCAGTAGAACACGTAGACTGCGATAAGCAATGATTCATTACAAGTGAGCACATGTGTGGCTTATTATATACAAATTGTGCGATCCGTGAATCATCGTCCATTGAAATGGTGAAAGTAGATGGACGAGGCACTTTAGCTAATAAGAAGGGGCTTTTCGGTCCCCGTGGGTATAGCAAAGAGAAGATGGGAGGACTACTGGCTACTTTACTTTGCTACGCACAACCAGCTTTTCCTCTCGTGGGATTCCAATGCGCTTAATGCTGTGCGATCAATGAGTTTCTTATTATATATAGTTTTTCTGAGTACATATAGGGGTGTATGGGTAGACTCATCTCTATATGCCCGCATAGTACAGAATTCTCCCCGTACTTGGAGTACTCTATCCGATTCATAGAATAGACAATAAAAAACCGACAAGTGCAAAAACTCAAGGAGAGAGATCGGAATCAACGAGTGAGAGGGTACCTCCTGGGTACCTTCTGGGTACATTGCCCGACCATTCATGTACATATAGAGGATGTGACAAACAATATACATATATACCGATATTACTATAACTGCGACAGTAGCGTCGTTTTGCGTTCCAGACGACTTAGAAATGTAGACTGTAACGTACTGTACACATCCCAATAATGAGACATGCACTTGCGAGCTTTTCTTCTGCTTATAATGCCTGGAACTAGCTTTACATGGCTGAAGGAAACGACCTGGTCCTCCGGTCTTCCGGTCTTCCAGCTGTAATATCATCGTATTCACAGCCAGCCCACCAAAAGTAATGCCTCCGGAACGCCGCACAGTGAATTCCAAAAACCAATATCCCTGTCTCTTCCCTCACAAATTCGCAATAAGCACCCTTCTCTCTATACTCCTACATCAAAGAGCCGGGGCCCGGCTGCTCCGACCATCATGCTATGGAATAAGGCGGCTCCGCCGTGAGCTCTATCCCGAGATACGAAACATAAAACCGTAATATTATTCATACGCGATTCTCATTTGACAACCGTTCTAATTCGTCGATAAACAAATCGCTCGAGGGGAAATATACAATGCGGTCGTAGAAGGGACACCAAGTTATGCATGAATGACATAATGAGAACCTTTTTCTTGGGTCGGGTGATATGCGCGAAGACTGGCATGATTAACGATTCTCCATTTCGATCGTCTCGTATGCTTTTGACCCATGTCCGTTGATGCCATTCTGCATTTTTGACCTTCCATTATCGTTAACGTTGCCAGACAATGCAAAGTCGTCGTGCGCTTGCTCCTCATCATATGCGCGCATCAGGCCATCTCTGTCACTGTGGCCTCGGCTTCCTATGCTGGGTCGTGGGTCTTGGCTCCTTCTAGACTGCATGCTAAGGCGAGTTTGAATACTCGATATCATGTCAGTTCCAATGGCATCAGTACCCTGACCAGCGAGCATCTTCGTCCCATCTGGATCGCGACGGGAAAGGTTAAGCAGGTAAACACCAGTGAAGGTGATGAGAAACCCGCATAAAAGGGAGAGTGTATTGACGATATCGGTCGTATTGAACCCAGAGAAGAGAATGAAAGAAGCGACAAGAGTGGCCGTTGTAAACGTAACGTAATATAGAGGGTTCACACTAGTAAAATGTTAGTAGTATTCCAGTATCAATATTTGGTATGTCAAGACGCTACTGTACATTTGTGTACTGAACTGACTCAGTGCCTTATTGAAATAGTTCATCTGTGTTAGAATGCAACCAGTAGTCAAGATCAAGAAGACGTAGGTTGAGGCGTGCGTGAACTGGTTATGTCCAGCGAAAGTGAGCTTTAGCGCAATGCCAAAAGCCTTGATGGACATGACAGAGATGGAGCCGACACCAGAGCAAATCGAGAGATAGATCAGAGGGTTGGTCTTGCCGTGGACAGGCGCAACTTTGTAGATCATGACCACGGTGAAAATACCCACAACAACAGAATATAGTAAGAATCCTGGGTCACGAATTAGTATCGGGCTAACGACATGAGCAGACGCTTGCAACCCTTTACTTACCTGGTCGAAGTGCATAACCTAGGATCTCGTCGACAGTTTCGACGACCTCATCAGGAGGTGCATGAAGCACGATAATGAGAGCACCGAGGAGACAGATAGCACAGCCGAGCTTTCCAAGCGTTCCCAATTCCTCTTTCAAGATGTATGACCCCAGAACGGCACCTATCAAAACCGATAGCGCACCTAATGGTGTTACTAGAATAGCAGGAGCGAAGGCATATGCGGCAAAGTTGAAGGTTTCCCCCAGCACCACTAACTCAAATTAGCCTCAAAGTCGTCGGATACGCCACAGTAGACCCTTACTGGTAATGAGTCCTGCCCACCATATGGGATTCCTCATATACTCGAATCCATCTCCTTGGAAGCCATGTTTTTCTTCCGATAGTGTCAAGCCCTGGCTGAAGTCAGCGCGATTTCAACAGCCAGCGAGCGGCGTCACGGGATCATGCATAACAAGCGTTGAAGCAGTTCCGATCTATCGTACCTTTTTCGTGATGACGAAACTCGAGCCTGCAGTTACGCAGAGGTTAGCTTCACCATTACGACAACGGAAACGCGTATGCTCACCGAGGACCAGACTGGAGGAAATGGCTAAAGCCAGGCCAATGTATCTGCCAGAGAAATCCGCGTTAGTTTGTTTCCTGTAGGCTAAGATGCGAGAATCTGCATGGAGGTCGATGGCAAGAGAGGGTAAGCTGAGGCGCCTTGAGGCGGAGGAGAGTCGTACTTGTCGTCTACGGTCATACTGAAGGAATGCGCCGGGTATTCGAGAATGAATGCAACAACGGGAACGACGGGATGAAAGTCGGATTCAAGATCGAGAGCTCGCGCCGGGCGAGAGAGTTGGCGTAAAGACCTCGGGCGTCGATTGCGCTTCGATTAATAGATGGCACGATGGCCCAAAGCAGCGACGGGCTCGTTTGCGCCAAGTGTGAGTGCGTGGTCGGCTCTGAACTATGACGATCGGGGTTGCGTGAGACGATTCAACTACTCGGTTGTGGCCATGGGTAATTCGACAAGGCTCTTTCAAGTAGCGAGGGATGGATTCCGGAAGCCGGTCGGGCAAGCAGCGGACTGGTCGAGTCTGAGACTGGCACGCAAGAAGATGAGGGAGGTTGAGTGAGTCGGGATGCTAGGTAAGTTGCTTTGTGTGGTGTGGTGTGCAGTAACAGGTGAGGTGGATTGGTGGATGCGCTGTGCCGATGCTGCCTCATTGGCTGTAGGTGGGCGATTAAGAGGTCAGTTGAGGGCCAGTTGAGCCAGTGGGAAGAGGAAGTCCAGCGAGGAAACCCTGGGGCGCAAGACGGGCGCAAGTGTGTACCTGGACCCACCCTTTGGTCCGATGTGGTGTAGGTACTGTAGCCTGTACCGCAGGTGCAGCAGAACACGTTCCAGGAATGGGACTTCCCCGGGGGTTCATACACAATGTGTACTGTACCTAGATAAAGTCCACTGTCGCGGTACTAATCCACATACTTAACTGTCAGTACAGTAGTAGTCTAGCGCAGTGGTGACTTAGCAGCCTAGCATGCCGCGTGGCTCTTCAATACCTATGTATATACGGAGTATGTACACGTGTATGTTCGGAAGTGTATTTGTACCTATTTCCCTTTAGTTACTTTAGTTATCCCTGACTCTCTACTATGTACCAAGATAGCCCTGACTAGGAGACTAGTGGCGCCACCGTGCGTGGATGATGCAGGGGAGGAGAAGAGGTAGTGTAAGTATGCAAGTGCAAGATAGGTTGAAGCGCTTACTTACAAGGAAAACTTTTGCCTGCGTCTCAGGCCCCGTGGCTGGGCGTTTCGAAACCAAATTGGCCGGGATGTTTTATACAAGAGATTGTTTCGTCATTGTGCACAACGGTGGAGTTGGCCGTACACTCAGAGCCCTACAGTAGTCTACGAGAAGATTACTCGTCTTGAGTAAACCGGTCTACAGCCCAACAACCCATAATCATAGCTGCCACTCACCTTTGGTCTGTTCTGAATCTTAGGCAATGCTAAGTGCCTGACTGGATCACGTATAGTTATAGCGTGGAGATGACTTACAGTAAGTAGACCGGTGCGTGGCTGAGTAGAAAATGTGGAGGAAGAGGATCTAAATTAAAGGTGACGAATTCTCCCCACTCCAGCCGATACATCAGAGTCGCTCGATTATATCGCCCGACAAGCCGTGAATCGCAAGGCTTGGCCTAGTTCTTATTATACGTAGTGCTTAACGCTACTACGGTCGAGGAATCACATGTCACCATGGCATTATTCCCCCCCCCCCGCAAATAATGAGCTTCAGTTTGTTGAGACTGGTTTGGTAGGTAACCTCTATCAGCTGGGTGTCTAGATCAGATAATATGGTAGTGCTATGAAGCTCCTACCACGCCTCTACCTCACGATATTACCACAGCCTCAACTACCATCATCGTCATCAACAACAAACATTACTAAGACTTCTCTCGTCGCCACTATATTCCTGAAAAGCATTCTTTTCCTTCCACGAGGCCGAGCCTCGAGAGTTTCCTCGAATCAATTCCGTTGACAGAACACTGGATAGCTCGTATCCATCGCCAAACTCCACCATGTCTGTTCCTTGCAACCATATGCGAACGCCGTGGGTATCAGATTTACCGAGTATTGGGTGGATAAAGAGTAGGAGATACATTGCAAGATAGCGAAGGGTTTCTCATTTGGATAGCCTTGCATCTGCAGCCGGTCGGAAGAACTTACCGTTGAGGCAATCTAGACCCAAGACGATCCGCGCAAAACTGATTTGGTTAGTGATTCTAAACAACTGTTAAAAGGGGGGGGGAATCAAGAGCTCCTCGCAAATGCTGGAGCTCAGCATCAGCAGGATCCTGTCACAATGCGGTAGTGCTGTAAGTGGTAAGGGATGCATAAATGAAGGGTCGAAAATCAAAGAGCCGCGGGACGGCAATAGGGTTCAAGACCGACGACGCTTGTTATCTATATGGAGTCAGCTAAACGATCCGGTGTTGGTAGTCAAGGTCGTACCGTTCTTGTCACCTGCGCCATCCAATGCGTCTAGCTCCGATCGAGTCCGCTTTAAAGATACTGGTGACACTTGTACTGTATCTTTAGCCAAACCATTTTTTGTTTCGTCTTCGGCTTCTTCATCGTCCGATTCCCAGGTAATCTCGTCATCGACCAGAGCATTCAAATCGGGCGTTGCCCCAGACGACTGATTTTGCATATTCGATCCGTCGACACCTTCATGGTGGCTCTCGTCATCTTCGTCGGGGTCATAGTCTATCTCGTCATGCTCCTCTCCGTCCAGAGTGGCAGTGGCACTGGTACTCTCGGAATTTGGAACACCAGTCGATGGATTTGTTGACGTTATATTAGGTTCGTATAGCTTTGATTCACTAGCCTCTGATGTCTTCAGGCTGGGCTGTGGTTCGTGTTCACTGGCTTCCTGTGGTTGTAACACTGATGACTCGCTTGTCGCATGGTCTTCAGTTGTTGTAAGGTTAGTCATCCAAGTCATATGCGTGGGGATCTGGTGTGTAGGCATAACTGTGCCGGGGGCTGGCCGAACTTCGGCTCGCATTGGTGTAGCAAGGTGCTGAAGTTCAACCTCATAGCAATCCTCGCATGGACAAGTGCTGCCCCGTGTGCAAGAAAATGGATGGTGGGAAATGAGGGGGTAAATACCCTGCTTAGATACTGAAACATCGAGTTCGTCAACAGCATCGGTTGAGTTTCCGATAGAATTTTGGTCCTCATCATTACCTAGCTCGTCGGTTTCCTTATCCTGATCCAAGATGTGTTCCGACTGTGTCTCGACCGCCACCGGAAGCGAGTTTTGCTGTCCGTCATCGTTGACAGTGCCACCTTCTTCGTAGTCTTCCTGTGGAATTATGTTGTCGCTCTCACCATCATTGTAATCACCATTCGAAAAGTCAGTATCAGGGCTTTCCACGTCATTGGCTCCCTCTTCATCCATTGGCGAGGAGTCACGATACAGAGCAACCTCGGACAGTCCTCGGCCAGCATTTGCACTCTCCCCTAGTGCCATCATGCGCCGAATACAGCTTGGTCTTACTGTTAGATAAGTAAACATTGGCGGGGATGATTCCGCCTCCTCATTCTTTACAAGCTTGTCGTATAAAACAACTAGGTCACCAAAGGTAAATTTTCCGAGGAAATCTAAAGAAGTGGACTATCGAATAGTCAGTGGCGACGAAGTTCCCGATTTATATTTGTGACTTACCTCTGAAAATTCAATCCCAAGACCGTCTACTTGCAACTCCAAGTCATCCAAAGGCGATACTTCTTCGGAAATCACCTCTCGCAAGCTGGACAGAAACAGATTGAGAGGAAGATCCAGGACTGATTTATCGGTAAGGAAATACTGGTTCGGATCATCATCCTCGGACTTGGCAAAAAGCCGATAATCTGTCTCGCCATACGATATGTATACACCATAGTGATCAGCCAGCTCGATAGGGTCGTCCCTATCACTAGTTCCGATGGCAGAAGTATCTGAACTGGTAGAATTGGCCACTTCGTTCTGGTGGCCTTCGCTCTGTCGGACAGGGCTAGCCTCCAGTGATTGTGAATGAGGACGATCGAGCGTAGAAGGCTTATCCTGAGGGGCATCATCATCATCGCCAGCCTGGTCATTGGTGTGTTCGTTATACGATTCATCACCTAATTGATACTCCAAAGTATCATCAGCGGATTCAGCTGCTTCCTCAAGGTGAGAGGGATCGGCGTCGTCTTCTTTCACGTTATTTGGCTCAGTAGCCTCAGGAGGTCCTAACTGTTCAAGGTCAGGGGATACAAAAGATTCATCAACATTATCGGATCCTGTTTGAGCAGCTCCATCGAAATGGCTAGTTTCTTGTGGCTCATTAGATTCCTGCAGCTTGAAGTCTGGGCTAAGGTGTTCAAACTCAGGGTCGGCATTTGGCTGGCTGACGCCCTGCCCATCCTGGGCCACTACCTCAGCTGCTTCGTCTTTGAGTAGATCATCTACATGGTCTAGTAGCCCGGTTTCTTTTAAAGCGGAAGCTACGGGGGAATGGCTAGCCTCCGCGTCGTTGTGCGGCACCTTGATCAGCTCAGAAGGTTCTTCGCGGGAGTCTGCAGACTCTTCCAAAAGGGGCTCTTCGTGCAATTCTTGTTCGCCTGTAGATATCTTAACCGAAACCCCATTGATATGATCCACGGCATCTGCATCCTGAGAATTTGTTGCGGCTGGTAGCCACTCACTCGTCTCGGCATCATTTCCCTGCGCATCCATGTTTTCAGCCGTGGTCTCGTCAAGATAGTCAATCTCAGCATCTGGGTTAAAGTCTGCTGAATGAGATGCATCCTGTTCCCAGATACTTTCGATAGTGTGTTCAAGCTCAATGTCAATGTCATTGGCAGTCGCGGCTGAAGCGTGGTGGTCAGTTCCTACAGCATCGATCATGCCGTAAGATGCATCGTCTCCTTCCGCCATCAGCTCATCACGAGTATCTGAGTTAAAGTTGTGAATATCGTGGATGCCATCGAAGTCTCCAAGATCCATATCTTCGTCAGGCTCTCCAGCTGGGAAATCTAAATCTATGTCGATGTCCTCACCGAAACCCGCCTGGCCGAAATCGATAGCCATCTCCATTTCTTCGTCAGGCATTGTTGGAAATACCCCAATAATAGATTCGATCAAAAATTTAGGCCTTCCGTTAACGGGCGCTACTTGTGATGACGAGGTGGAAATACGGTAGGTAGGATGTCGTGCACTTCAGGGTCATTGGGGGGGGAAAAGGCTGCCAGTGGTTATGAAAGTTGATACCCTTAGGAAGTACAATGACCGCTTTTCCGGCTCCCTAGAAGTACTAAAGAGCGGCAAGCAACTGAGAGTGTATGGTATACCTTAGTCGTATGAAAGGCACAAAATACACAAACACAGCTTGTGCTGGAAGTTTTCAGCAGCTTAGTCGATAGAAACGGTAAATGTTTTTCTTCGCTTCGTTCTGCCTGCTTCTTTCAAGCAGCCAAGCGTGAGGTAAACTTGAAGAAAGTATGGGGAGAAGAGAGATCAGTTTGGTGGCAAAGGAAGGGTATTCTACGTCGTGAGTAGAGGGCCTCTATTAAGCTTATCGCAGCTACGCCCGCAAACGATCGTGTAGGAAGGCGGTTGACAGATAATTCTCGGAATCGACAAAGACACGATGATACAATATCGGTAGTAGATCGAAGGGCAAGAACGTGGATGATGAAGGTTCAGCAGTGCTGAAAATCGCGAATACGCAAGATGTAGTTGGGTGGACAAATTCGCATATGGATAGAGAAGAGGCTAGGTTAGTTGGTAAGACACGGGCGGCGGTACCAGCGGCAATTGCCAAGTTTCCAACCTGCGGGTGTCTTTGTTCCAAGACGTTCAAGGGTGACTCAAGGAAACTGGCCAGGCTGCACTCTTCTCGTTGCGCGGTCGCAATATTGTGGGATGATATTGCAGCTCGAAGGACTTGAGTCGATGATGAGGCAGATGGGAGGAGGATGAAAGACGTAGGGATTGTGTGGTTCAAAGTGGGTGAACTTTTGGTGCTATCTAGTTTTGTAGTGTTAGAAAGTGAATGAGTATCATTACTTAGGTACCTGGCGGGCCGGGACAGGCTAGCTCTGCAGGTGGGCTAGTGTAGTGTGCAGAGGCTACAGGGCTGCGAGCATAGGTGCAGTTGGTGAGGTCGTCTGTAGGTACTTGCTAGAATCCACAATAGATTGAGCAAAGTGTGGCTTTTTAATACATTGTACACACAGTCTTAGGTAATGTGGCTGGCACCCACATCCCATCAACCCGCACTCTTTTGGTGGGACAGCTGGCCGGATTATGGTCATTGAATTGGGTCAAAGGTACTTGCTATCTGCTCGCAGTTGGTTGTCCATCATATCACGACAGCAACCTCCCATAGCTCACCCATTCTAGGAACCACCTGTATCTCGCTGTTCCGTCATATCGCCGTGCTTCCAAAATGGTATGGTCCCAATGCGCCCTTTTTAATTGCCGTCTAACGCCTGCTGCGTCTCCAGGTTGTTCTCGCGGCCTCCATTTGCACCCGCGGTGGGAAAGCTGTCCTCTCGAGGCAGTTCCGAGAAATGCCCCGGTCACGAATCGAAGCCCTCCTCGCCTCGTTCCCTAAGCTTGCCGACTCGGGCACTCAACACACCACTGTCGAGCAGGACAATGTCCGCTTCGTCTATCAGCCCCTCGACGAACTCTACATGGTCCTCATTACCAACCGACAGAGCAACATCCTGCAGGACATCGACTCTCTCCACCTCTTCGCCCAGGTTGTTTCGAGCACCTGCAAAACCTTGGATGAAAGGGAAATTGTGAAAAATGCCTACGAGTTGCTCAGCGCCTTCGACGAGCTCGTTACGCTCGGTTACAGGGAGAACCTGACTCTCAGCCAGATCAAGACCTTCCTGGAGATGGAAAGCCACGAGGAGCGCATTCAGGAGATTATAGCACGAGTATGTTTTCCCAGCCGCGAGCGCTGGCGACAGCCTGCTAAACCTCATCACAGAACAAGGAGCTTGAGGCCACCGAGGAGCGCAAGAGGAAGGCGAAGCAGCTCGAGATGCAACGCAAGGAATCCGCACGCAGTGGCCGTCCTGGTGCACCACGAACTCCCGTATACCCTACCTACACACCTCCTAGCCGGCCAACCCCAACAGATACCTACGATTCATACGAGGCTGAGAAAAATAAGTCTTACAAGTATGTGCCACCTCATCGTTACCAACATGCATGACTAACTATGGGATAGGCCAGCGGCGATGAAAGTGAAGGGCATGCAGCTGGGAAAGAAATCCAAAACAACGGATATGTTTGAGCGCGTACGAGGTGATATGGGAGCCGAAGTTGACGACACACCGCTGGTGCCAGCCGCTCCCGCGCCGGTTGCTGAGCCTGCCGCACCACGCGTGTCTTCCACCTTGGATCGAGACGCTATACATCTCACCATCAACGAGTCCATTGGCGCTAAGATCTCGAGAGAAGGGTCGCTCAACTCCTTGACGGTGAGCGGCGACCTGAGCCTCCGGATATCCGACCCCAGTTTGACCAAAGTCAAACTCCACCTGATAGCCGATGCATCCCATGGCGTACAATTCCGCACCCACCCCAACGTTGACCGCAGTCTTTTCACAAGCTCCAAGACCATCCAAATGAGCAACGTTGCCCGCGGTTTCCCTGTCAACAACTCTGTCGGGGTTCTACGGTGGCGGACCGCTCCTAAGACCGATGATACAAGTGCTCTCCCCATCAACTTTACCGTGTGGGTAAACAAGGGTGCTGGAGGCAACCACACCATTACAGTAGAGTATGAGCTCACTGGAGGTGACGTATTGAAGGATGTTTCTGTGGTCATTCCATACGCCACAAGCGAACCTTCAGTCAGTAGCTTTGATGCCGTCTACGAAGTTTCTGGCGATAGCCTGGAATGGACAATTGGGACTATAGAACCCGACAACGGCAGCGGTTCCTTTGAGTTTGATGCTCAGGCCGATGATGAGAATGAGTTTTTCCCTATGCAGGTGCGATTCTCAAAAACGTCACCGTTTATTCATGTCGACGTAAGTACCATGCGATTTTCTCACAGTACACAGCAACGCTAATTGGTGCTACAGGTTTCGTCAGTAAAGCTTGCAGAGGAAGACGAGGAGGTCACATTCTCAAAAGAAATTAAATCGGTGGCCGATAATTACCTAGTTGAGTAGAAGGGTAGGTGCTTGAATGCTCACGTGGGAATTCTACCTAGAGTAGCTGGTTCCTTAGAAATGATGAAATAAAGTCGCAAGGGTTTGATCATGGCATTGTGGAGGGACAAAATACAGATCGGCCACTAGATTACTATGCGGCAACACGAGAATAATACGCTTCCAAACAGCACGAAATATTCGAGCTGCTGAAGCTATATTGCCAATACAGTTGAATTAAATACCAGTCATACAGTATGCCATGGCATCCTACCTACTACTCTACGCATCAATTAGAAAAGCGGGTCGTCTTGACACACTGTGCTGTTTGTTTGTGACCCTGAAAAAACAACAAGACAGTTCCAACATTACGTAGGCTAGTGCCAGATACCAGAGCTTTGATAACTACTGTACTTAAGTAGACAAAAGTTACCGGTTGAGGTCAAGTCTGCAGACTGAGCGTCTTGTATGAAGAGCTACATGATGAGCGATCGCGTACTTACAAACACACCAGAAGCTCTCGTCCTGTCGGCCGAATCATGACGGAACAGATTGAGCTCGGCCTTATCGACGAGTCAAGACTCGAACCCAAGCTACACGATGGAATAGTAACATATAATCCCACCATCGAACTATTCGCGGGTGCTGCCGGTCCCACCACGCTTCAGATATGGCGTGCAAATAATCAGGTCGTCGCCAAGAACAGTCAACGCGGGGAGCGAGCATCAGTACAGGCCGTCCGCTGGAGACCCGACGGTAGGTCGTCTCGCTAGTCGTCAAGGACGACATCCGGCTGATGTGTGCCAGGCCAGTTCCTTGCCGTGGGGTGGAGCGATGGGATCGTACGCTTGATGGGGTTAGAGACCAACAAAGCCGTGCATCAGATGGCTATATGTGAGGGCGAGAAATCGAATATCACTAGCATCGGTTGGGCGCAAAACCTCGCTGGCAAGCGTCCAGCTTCGACTGCCCAGTCTTTCTCTAGGACCTGGGAGCAGCTTGCATCCCAAGGCCTCGATCTAAGCAAGAAGAAATCGGCTGCGGATTTACCACGCGAACTTACATTCCTTGAAATTGAGACTGCCCTTCCTAAGCTCAGTCCCTTGCCTGCTTCGGGGGGTTCGGGGTCAGTTCAGGCACGATGCTCGAGCCGCAGCTAAGAGAGCTAATCATCTCCTAGGGATGACACGTTCGTCTTCACAACAAGAGCGTCGCTAGAGTTTCTTTTTCGCCCCTTTTCTCAAGAAGACAGCGATAAAGTTGACGTTATGATCGTGGGCACAAATGACGGTCAGGTTCATGTCAGCATATACGACTCCTTCGTCATTGGCAGTTTTAAGTACTCCCTGCCGCCTTCGCCTGGCAAACCCGCCGGGTTGCAGCTTTGCGGAAGTGCCTCTCATCTGGAGCTTTCGACGCATGTGCTCGTCTTCAAACCATCCACCGGAGACAAAACCAAAGCTCTGTACCTTGTGCCGATAGATCTAACCTTTGTTCAATCCTCCCCAGAAAATTTATCCCTCTTAGCTTCTAAAACGACGACATTGCAAAAGCTATTGAGATACGTCAAGCAGGTACAAATTCATATGCTGCACGAATGGCAGTCAACTCGAGAGCTGCCCAATCGCTTTCTAAATAGCATCAATGATACATTAAGGGAAACTGGAACGTATGGTGAGATGAATATTGGCCAAGCAATGTACCACTCTGTTGTGACGGGTCATACGTTCCCGGAAGTCAAAGAATGGCTAGTTGACCAACTAGCGGAGCGAGTATGCCTGCTCTCAGCCCACCATTTTACTCAGTAGCTAACTAATAGTCAGGGCCACAAGAGATGGGATAAAGCAGTCGTAACAGGCCTACAAGCCCTTCGGTCTTTGGTCCATGAGAACTTCCTTCCGGTACTCGAGCGCATCAGCATCATCCTCAGTCGTTTGCTTGGTATCGCCAGGTTTCACGAATCCAAGGCTGAGATCGGGTTTACTAGTACACAAATAATGAAGGTTATGGACGTCGTGTCATGCTTAATGCTAGTCGGCAATAAGATTCTTCTTCTCGTGATGGAGGAGCTGGAGCTGTTCCATGCATTCTCTATCTGGCTACGCCATGAAATTGACCATCTAGCATCATCATCAAACACTGACGAGCTTACGGAGAAAGAGGCTTCCATGGAGCATGGCAAAATTCTGGCCTATATTCAACAGTACATGCCTGCAAGCCCCTTAGGATGCTATCTGAGTAGTGTCTCAGCCGAGGACGCCGAACGCGACCGCAAGCTAGCCGACGGCGGTAGCTCTATCTTAGAATTGTTAGAAAGACAGGTTAGGAAACAAGAGACCGGCCAACCCGACGCGGGCTCATATCCTCAGGTCGAGTTCCTATGCAAGTACTTGGACAGTCAGGCCAGTAGTGTCCTTGAAGGGATCGCGGAAGCTGAACGGCGGAGCGTCCGCTTCGGGCAGTCAACAAAGATTGTATTAGACCACAATTTATTGCGCTTTGACGTTCAATTGTCTGCCACGCAAGCGGGAGTAAGATACACAAATATTTACCGGCTGCCCAAGCTCTAAGACTAACACGCGATTTAGGATGCCTGGAGAGGTGTGGCACATACAGCCCTAATTACCGAAGGTGATAATTCTCAAGGTAAATACTCCCTTCATATGAAACCAATCCTCCGAGCTAACAGGAGATTCAGTTTACATCTTCCGAACTTCAACAATGATCACAAATGGCATCAGCAGTGCCGTTACAGCCGAGCTTTCGCGCCTAACTCTCGGTGATGGTAAAATCCTAGATTTGAAATTCCTCTATGACGATAGTCTACTCGTGCTCTGGACAACGAAAGGTGCGTACATAGCGTGCCCTCCTCGCATCCCTCCATGAACTACCCACCATGCTACTGAACTGTCAATTAACTAAATCGCCACCCTAGATTTACCTCTTCGGCTAATCCGAATCCCGCATAAGTCTGAAAACCTCGGTTACCAACCATACACTGCCGGAAGCCAGATCGCGTCCCACGAGCTCACCAACGAGCAAGTTACCAGCGTGTTCCTAAATATGATCGTGCCTTGCCAGTCGGGTTTCGTACCGGTGCAGATGGAAATCAAAGAGGCGAGCACGGAGCGTGGGAAGCTGCCACCTAGGGTCTGCTTGCTAGGCAATGACATGCAGACGTATAAGGTGTTTGCCTTGCCGGAAGATCCATTTGGGGAGGCGCTGAAAAGTAGACGGTGAAGGTAATATCGTAATGATGTACGAACTAATTTTGGATGATTGGGCTAAGCTATATGAACATGGCTAATAACAGCCAGAGATTCAAAGCAACAATGCTTTGACGCGAGAAATACCACGAATGTATTGACCTCGTGGTAGCCTAAAGATTATCTTCAAAGCCTTTACAAATCAGGCGCTTGCAATTTACGCACTCTGATTCCCCCCCGTAGCCACGTACATGCGCGCGTTATGCCAATATATCTATAACGTACCTTTCGACCTATTCTATATTGATTTATTGCCCAATCCCACGCTTGTTCCCTAAGATCAACTAACTCGTTAAAGAAACGGTACTATCAGGTCTTCTTCCCCTTCTTCGCCCACTCCCTCAGGACATTCTTCTGGATCTTTCCCGTGCTCGTCTTCGGGAGCTCGTCCACGATCTCTACCTCCCTCGGGACCATGAATCGCGAGATAGCGCTGTGGTCCTTGGCCCAGCGGATGATAGCCTCCGGGGTCAGCGTAGAGCCATTCTGGGATTTCACGGTGAGGTAGGCCTTGACCCGTTCCCCCCACTGCTCGTCTGGCACGCCGATCACCCCTGCCTCTAGCACGTCGGGGTGCTGGACGAGCATGCTCTCCAGCGCTACCGAGCTGATGTTCTCGCCTCCTGTCGCGATATTGTACCGTTAGCCAAAACATTCATTCTCCGATACACAAAAGCTGGCAATACAATAAATACGTCAATAGACAAGATGAAAAAGCAAGGCGATAGATAACTAAATAAGGCTGGATCCCAAGCCCACTCACCGCTGATAATGATATCCTTAGCCCGGTCCTGGATCTGCGCGCTCCCGTCGGGATGAATGACGGCCAGGTCGCCCGAATGCAGGGCGCCGCCGGCGAAGAGTTTCCTGGTGGCCTCGGGGTCCTTGTAGTAGCCCTTGGCGCAGATGTTGCCGAAGAAGACGATCTCGCCGATCTCCCTGCCGTCGCGCGCGACGTCGACGAGGACGCCCCGCTCCGCCGGCTCGGGCCTGACGACGCGGATGGGCAGGCTCGTCACGAAGCCGTGGCCCTGCCGCGCCATCTGCGCGTACCGCTCCGCGGGAGGGAGGTCCTCCCACTCCGGCATGTGATAGCCCTTGGTGATGGGGCCGTACGTCTCCGTCATGCCGTAGACGTGGACGGGGTATAGATTTAGGTTTGTCTTTTTTTTGGTAGCGTGTTCGTTAGTTTTTATTTGGCGTAGTAATTATGTCTGGAGATTTTGGGACGTGGGAAGACACACCATTTGCTCGAATAGGTGACCTGTTGGCGGGCTCGCCGCTACTGTGACGCGGACGGGGTTGGGCAGCCGCTCTGCCTTCTCCGACGCGCAAAGCAACGTGTTCACTGTCGGGGCCGCGTTGAAATGCGTGATGCCTTCTTCCTTCAGAAGGTCCCATATTAAGGGGTAATCGATTTTCCTCAGGCAATAGTGTGTGCCTCTCACGGCCGTCACCGACCATCTAAATGGGGCATTAGCTACGACTTTCGAGTAGAATACGATCATCTTTGGGTCAATTACGGGAATGTCCATCCCACAGCATGGAACCTGAAGCCACATGGTTAGCCTGAGAATTTGATTCTGTAACGTGTCGCTCACATAGGTAGTGTCCAGAGATATTTGCATCTGCCCTGCTGGTAATTCAAGCCGGACTCAATGATATTACCAATTGAAGCTAAATAAGCGCCTCTGTGGGTATACACACAGCCTTTCGGCCTCGAAGTGGTTCCCGACGTGAATGGTATCGCGAGCATGTCGTCTTCTCCCGTACATTGCGGGAGACCAGCCCAGCCCTTGGTTTCCTGGCTTTGCTCATACTGCAAGCCCTCTATAACTGCCTGGTCAAAAGGACCCGCGTCTGGGCCTTCGGTCGCCTCAGTGTCCTAGGATGTGTCGTCAGCGCGAAGACAAATGAGATACGGGCACGAAAGCGCTTACAAAGTCGACGATGAAGCGGACTTTGGGATGACTCTTCCTGAAATCGTCAAGAAGTGGCAAATACTCCTGGTCCACGATGATAGAGTCTACCTCGCCGAAATCAAAGATATATGTAACATCATCCGGTTTTAGTCTGCGTAGCGTATATCAGATTTAGCCACATCTTATTCACGTTACCGACATAATCTCTTCTTGCCGTAACCCCTATGAAGCTCTCACTAACCTATAATTCACAGGCACGAGCACGCCGCCCGCAGCGACGACACCAAAGATGGTTTCGAGAAACGCCGGCGTATTCGACGCGAGAATACCAACGCGTTTCAAGCCATGCTTGAGCAAGAAGTACGCCAGTCCCCGCGCACGCTCCGCGAAGTCGCCGTACGACCGCCGGAGAACCTTCCCGTTGGCCGTGACGTGGTAAATGGCCTCGGCATCCGGCTCAATGGCAGCAGCGCGCTCGAGGAAGAGGTTCGGCGACAGCTGGTGCAAATGGTGCTCGTGGTCGAACCCAGCGGGCGACTTGCTGCTGCTGCCACTAATGTGCCCGAGGATATTCCTCAGACGCGATGTCGCCCCTGACATTGTTAAGATGAATTGGTATGGGTTTTGGGTAACGTAAATGTATGGACGGCAATGAGATGTTCCCCGGGACTAGGTAGAAGACTCCGATGTGAACCGAGTCACCAATGATCAATATTCCTAAAACACTTCAACCCGCGTGCAATACTAGTTAATATATAAGAAGTTGATAGTATCTCGGGTCGTCTATGATGAGAGACAAGGTTACAGTCGGCTTTAGCTAGCCAGTAATAGCTGAGATTAAAGAAACGAATTTACGGAAGACCGGCTGGGAATTGACCGCTTACTCCTCGCCCGTAGGGATGGGCGAATGAGTGCCGCGCGGGAAGCTACCTAAATCCGGGGTATTTATTGACTAGACTAAGACCCCTGATGCATACTATGAGTGGAGATATTTACCCCAGCGACGCTATCATTTTAAGCTTCTTTTTACTGAGCTACCTAGGTAATCCAGCTCGAAATAAATATATGATTCAAACTGAAGGTAAACTTACACTATCCAAACGTGTATATAAAGGTGAGAAAAGCTAGACAGCTAGTGATGACGGCGACCGGAATCATTCCGATACATACATAAGCGGTTGATGAATGATACCATAGCTTTAGGTACAATTTCTGGTTCCTAGGCGCCCAGGCCCGGACTTTGAAACCGGGGTTCGGAATAAGCCGCTATTATGTAGTACTAGTATGTGAGTACGAAGAGCAGAGTTTTCGTAAACCTCTGGACGATAATATTAGAAGATTTCATAAAGGGGGCTCATCCTAGGAAGGTATATTCTTGTTTTTCTCAAAAGACTGCTTCGCCTCGGGAGCAAGCAATAGGTACATCTATTGAGTGACCATACTATGAACATCATGCCCTCTTGGGAATGTCATCTTCAGAAACCCAAAGTCGCCGTCCGCTCGACTAGGCCGCATGTAGGACGTAGAAGACTAAAAACATGACCCATATTTAAGATTTGACTGGTATCAGTAAGATAAGTAAAGATGATTGGAACCTAATGGGGAGAGCATACCTGACTATCAAAGTATTATCCCGAGTCTTCCAATGTGGGCAATTGTTTTCGGTATACTGCTTACGAAACATACATTTTCGCAATATTGAGGTAGGGAGCACGGGGCCTCTCTAGTAGAGAAAGTCAGAATACTTGTCAAGCGAAAGATGTCCGCCTGTGCGGACAATTCTCATCCGTCCTTCTCGAAGCTATCGTTCAAGTATCTCACGAAACTTTCTCGTATCCTTGAAGGGCCCATACTACCAATTACCTCCAGGCCTATGCCGCCTCTATTCAGCCCCATGAAGGCTCTGCGTAGCCTCTGCAGCTGGGGCAGACCGACCTTTTTGCTGCCGGGGAGCTCAACCAGTAAATCTTCTCCGCTCTGCCCACCGCTCCGTGGTATTCTAACATCACCGCCACCCTCGTCGCTCTGCTGCTCCAGGATACGTTTGACAATATCCTGTGTTTCGCGGTCCAGAACGTACAGATAGTCACCATCAGCATCTCGACTCCTTTGGACAGTAGCCTGGTTGGGCTTGATGATCTTGCGGGTCTCTCCCGCCATCGCTTCCCACAAGCTGTCGAACACTCGCCTGCTCTGCTCTTCGTCATCCTCCCATATGAGGGTGAAGAGTGGACTGTCCCACCTGGTCATGGGGTTCGGCTCTTCGTAGCGAAACACGAGATTCTCCCAGTTAGCTGGCTCATACGCGCCTTCTGCGTCGTCGGCGTCGTCTCCTAATTTCCGCGCATCCTGTGTACCAGCGGGTTCTCGGCTCAGGCGCGCTTCATTGACCTCACGAGACTTCTCTTTTGAGCACCCGATCTGAAGTATGCAGTTGGGCGTGCGAACAGCCTTGGCCTCGCAATGTAGCTGGTATCTCCACCCCTTGATGTAATTCAGCCCGTCGAGGATGACAATGTCCTTGTCACTAAGCACGCGCTTCACGGCGCCGTAAATGGCGGCACGGGCATCTTTTTCGGAGGCATTCGCGGATCGGGTATGCGCCGGGAGAGCGGCCAGATCGTAGACGGACCGGGAGATGGAGAGCGTTTGGTCGGATATTAGATGAAGGCGGTGCTTGGGCGTCGCGCCGCTCGGGGTTGCGGTTTTTATGCGCTCGGAAAGATAGGTATGCAGCTGCTTTGCGCGCGTCGACTTGCCGGACGTGGGGAAACCGGTGACTATGATGAGCTTTTAATGAGTTAGCAACGATTCACCTATTGTATCTCTGTAAACGGGCTCGCTATACCGGCATAGCTTAGTTCCGGCGCCCTCTGCGATTGGTTTGGGAGAAAGAGGCGGTTTTGCTAGAGTAGGCGTCGCGTATCTAAAAGCTAAAATTGTACCTAGGTATATTTAAAGTAAAGAGGTAGGTGAGTATGTATATGTAGGTATGAAGTCTACCCCACCATCAAATTACTTTCGATACTGTACAGTATTTACCCCGCCAAACTCTTTTCCACTTCTACTAACGACTACGCCTTGTGAGTTTTCACGCTGCCATTTTTTCTAACTGAGGGTGATTAGACGATCAGTCGCGCTCATTATCTAATACGCTAAAAATCTATGAAAATATATTAAGAAAAATGATTACCATACGAAGAATAGTTGGGTATCCAACGCGCCACGCAACAGTCACCGAAACACGCACCATGTCCACAAGTCAACACTCGGGGATTATGGCACGCCTAGCTTGTATTATACACTACGCACTGATTCATTGTGCCGGTGCGACCCCTGCATCTCATAGCCATCATAGCGTCGGTCGTGGCGTCGTTCGCGGCGTCCTCCGGCCCGGTGCGGCCTACGCGGCTCATAACCACCATCAAAGCGTCGTTCAACATGGTTAAACAAGCCGCCCCCCAAGCGCTTGAATAAACCTGACGAAGAGGGCGTGTCCGTCTTCGGGCTGACTTGGAGTGTGAGACCCATCGCTTCAATGATTAGGACGATGATGATTTCCTCGATGACCACGGTGCCTAGGAATATGTAGATATTGCCCGTCAGCACGCTGAAAGCAGAGCCCGGCTGAAAGGTGCCGATAGCCGAGTAGAGGACCCGGACGAAGAGGAAGGGCAGTGATAGAGCCACGGCTAGAACGATGCGCTTCTCGCCAGGCTCGGCGTACGAGACGTTCAGCCCAACCACGACCGTCGCAAGGACGAGCAGTCCAAATTCCGCTATCGTGAGCCCGACGCCCGCCTGCGACAGGGTTGAGACTTTGTATACCCCGGTCTCTCCGTAGCTGGTAGTCGAGCTGCCGACTGCGCCGAGAATCAAGCTTATAAGTACCAGTAATTGTACATATTGGAGAATGCGTGGGTAGAGGACGGTACTCCGAGCTTTCTCGATGCTCTCGAGTGCTCGATTGAGCATGGCAAACATCAAAATGATGAAGTTCGACAGGCCAATGCTCTGCAGCGTCAAGACACCAATATATAAGCTAATGTTTTTGGGCTGGGCTATCGTTGCGAGCTGCAGCGAGGCGCCGATGAGACGGGCGAGTGAAAAGATGATCAAGAGTATCCATCCTGCGTTATGGCCGAAACCATGCCGTATACACAGAAATATGGCAATAGCGAGGAACGGTATGAAGAAAATGATCTGGACAATAGATATGATGTTGTGAGTAGTTAACCCCATGTGGACGGGAGTAAAATGGTAGAAGAAAGGATATAGAAAAGGATATAGAGTATTTTTTAATCCCTAGTGGGTGGCTTGTTTGTTGAGCTTGAGGAGTTCTTATAAATAAAATATAGGAGACGATGTTGCTATGGTGAGAGACTATTGTATAGCTGGTGATATTGATACTGATGAACTACTGCTCTCATCTTCCAGCCAAGATAATGCATACCTACGTCTTATATACAGAGAATCTCGCAATCTATTTACAACTATACAAAGGGCCCACGCCAGGGTCAAAGTCCTACGCCAACTCCTACTCAGCACGAGAAATTACTGAGGAGGCTTTGTTGCGTATCACGGTAACTAGACAATGCTACCACGACATGAGGTGGTCCAACGAAGCCCAATTGCCGGGACCCTAGGACTCGGAATGGGGATACTGGCGAATGCGAAAGCGAAGTTGGGGTCGTCGACGGCCTGTGATTGGACACTGGGGTTGGGCTGATGGCTAAGCCTCAGGCAACAAGCTTTTTCCCTTGTACGCGCTAACGAACTGTCAGCCTGCATGCACCAATACAGCTAGGTAAGATCCAGGATGACTTAACATTTATAGTATAGGAACCTATTAGATAGAAAGCTGGATATTGCGGTCCAGGTATGATGCAGACTACTTACGTATGCGCGTTGATATGGTTTCGCTTTCGCTTTCTAAAGTAGCACCTCTGCCTTTTTCAGGAGGCCTCACAGGTTCTATCACCAGCTGAGTTGCAACTTAGACAAGTTCTTTTTTGTGGCTGTAGGATTGGTATGCAGTCATCCAGGTTTCGATCCTTCGAAGGACTATACATCCCATCTAGATCTGGAAATACCTTTATAGGTTTCACAAAAGAGACGATAATAGAACACGCAATCTGCAACGACACTAATAACACAGGAAGCAAAAAATACAACATTGGGGGTTTACTAGTTGTTGCCAGCTCGACTGTAAACCTGGCAGTAGTATTATGGATTACTCGTCTAAAAGTTGAAGCTATGCTATGAAAAGAATTGCCCCCGAACCCTCTCCTTGACCTGTATTTATAGATCTTCGTGGATCGAATTTGTTGGATTAGAAGCTGAAGCAACTATGGGCATCCTTTGCTGTGTTGTCGTTGCGGGCGGTTTTGCGACTGAAAAAGCCCCTTGGAGAAACAACCGATCCAGCTCTGCGGCAACCCCTTTTTCATCAGCTCCCAGCCTCAAGAAGAACTGATTCCGTACTTTCGTATCCCAGACCCAGCGATTCGATCCATTGACCTCGACGTGGTTGTACCCATATTCATTCCCGAACTCGAACAAATCACCTAGTCCATTCATGGCGTATAAGACCGCCAGAGGATCCCACGAAGGGCGTGGTGTATGGTACGTGTAGTATATGTACGCCATACGTACCGGATCCTTCTCTGGTCCCTCTACCATGAGCCGTCTGCCCGACTTCACATTTTTCCCGACGCTGTCGCCGACGAATACCACCCGTCCCTCCCAAGTGTTGATCACATGCGCAGTGAGACTGGCATTGGAACCCCAAAAGTTAAATTCATAGCCTGATGGATAGTCACCGCCCATAACAACCAACTCGGAGACCTTACGAGCGACGAGCGTACGGCCAGACAGGTCAGAATGTTGATCAGCGGTTGAATTTAACAACCCTGAGAGCTTTTGTTCGATGTTAAAGAAGTGTGTTCCTAGGACAAGCTCACTTGCGACTTACGTTTTCCAAGAAGCCGATCGAAGCGATCGTGACACTGTCGTCCTCTGCCTCGGCCAGTACCTTTCGATACAAAGCAACGGGATCCCACGCCTCCTCGGCATGGCCCCAGGGTAGACTACCACCAGAAAAGTGGAAGGCTATCTTGCTGGCGTACTCTCCTAATTCGTAAAACCAACCGTCGAAAAAAGTGTCGTTGGTCAGCGGACGCCGGACCCCGATTGGAACTTCGAGGTCATAATGCGCTAGGATAGCCGATGCCGCCAGGGCTGAGAAAGTCGACGGGTAGTTGATATTGACGGCTAGCAGATTCACATGTGGCGATGTCGCTGCAAGCAGCAAGGCGCCGGCATCACTGTGCGTTTGTGAGCGGCGGATCTAAGACGGGATGGTGGTTTTCTACAGACGCTTACTCGACATCACTAAAGAGGTCGGTATCGATGATGAGATTTTTCCGGGCGGCGAGCGCGACGGCGGTACTCGTCAGGTAAGTAATGGCAACAAGTAACTTCATCATATATTGGCTTGTGAAGAGCACGTCCGTCAACACCATGTCACACAGCTACGGTAAATAATAGTAGGTCCGCTGTGGCATTGAACTAATAAGCGCACATACGGTATGAACGAGATCAATTGGCTAGATAGTTACTAGAGAAGAAAAGAAGGTGTCAATCGAAGCACATATAGGTTGGGTGTACTGAAGTATTCGAGACTAATAGTTGGGGTCAGTATTACCCCCGCATGCTGTCATAATAGACGATTTTCCTCAGGACTTATATCGTACGTACTTTCTAACGTTTAAATTATAGGTACCTACTTAGGTAGGTAGGTTTACATTTCGTTTATGCTTCTATCACTTTGCAAAGAACACAGCGTATAATACGATCATCCTTGCCTAGGTTTCGCCAAGACCCTGGAAGATTGGCAGGTGGGATGAGCCATGGACCCCGCTGACGCTCTCCAGTTGCACCTCTCCTATGCCCCTCCATCCCTCCGAGGTACCTAAATGCTGAAGCATCCATCGCTGTCGTCCAACGTCGAAGTCAACTTTTTCTTAGCTTCTTCGATTCACTCTAGTTGTACTCGTAGGCACAAGAACTCACATTTACAACTGTTACGCCGGACTTCTCGCGACCCCGACTTACAAACAATGGCCGGACAGCCGCCGCCTGTGCAGATAAACCCCATCAACTCGCTGAACGAGCCATGGCCGAGCCCGGCGAATCTGGCGGCAGCAACGAACACGCACAGACAGGGGCCCTTCGCGATCACGAGCCGCAAGCTGCCCATCTCCAAGGCCGGGCCGATCGAGGCGCTGGAGAAGGACGTCCGGATCCCCGTGCCGGAGATGATCTTCGGCGACAACGTCGTGAGCGTCGCGCACGCGCCTACCGGGTTCCGCGTCGGGTTCAACGCCCGCGACGCGCTCGACGCCGTCGACAAGACGGGCGACAACATGCTGCAGGTCGCCTACGCCGGCCAGTGGAGCGCCAGCCGCGAGCAGACGAGCGCCGGCATCCGCGAGGTCGTGCGCCCCTTCGACTGGAGCTACAGCACCCGGTATAAGGGGACCGTGGTTCCCGGGACGAAGAAGAAGAAGAAGAAGGAGGAGGAGGTTTCGGGGATGGGGACCGACGCCGACGCAGCAGACACAGACGCGGCGGCAAGCGCGGGGGGGGATACAGTTGTCGCGGAGGCGGATGACGGCGGAAGACTGGACTTCACCCCGACAGATATACCGATTCCCATCGAGCTTCTCAAGAGGCGCGACCCCATCAGGTTCTTCGACGACGTCGTGCTGTACGAGAGCGAGCTGGACGACAACGGAATATCGATCCTGAGCGTCAAGCTGCGCGTGCACGACGAGCGGATGCTGCTCCTGTGTCGGCTGTACATGCGCCTCGACAACGTCCTCTGTCGCATACGGGATACGAGAATATACGTCGACTTCGCCTCCGAGGTCGTCACGCGGGAGTACTCGGCCAAGGAGGCCGGCTTCAACGACGTCAAGCAGGTGAGTTGCTGCTCTATGAAATTGATCCAGCCGGATTCTCTTTGCACGGCTGTTCTATCGATGGACTAATACAGTTGACGACGCTGACGCTTCATTCTCGCCTGTAGAAACTTTTCATGTCTGGACTACGGCCCGATGGAATCACGGTCGCCTTACGAGATGCAAACCGCATTGCTGATATTCTGCCCACTGTCGAGCACACCCTGGAGAGTGTTTCGCTAGCATCATAAAGCCTCAGAAGTCCGTCATTGCCTTTCAAACGGTATAAAATTCTCCGACGGGATAAGGTGAAAGCTGAAAGGGAGATCGATAAGTTACTCTTGAACGCATATGGTATGGAGTTATGGCGTGTTTTTGGTGCATGAGCGTGTTGGTAATCGCATCCAAGAGGGCGATCCAGCCACGAGTTTTCATGTGATTGTAACATAACGCTCTAAAAAGACTGAGGGGTGTCTAGATATACACCGGGAGGATTCAGGAACAAGGTTCATGGTATTGAGCGTAACAGCAAGTAAGCAAGCTGCAAACTCCCCAAACATTTTAGGTACGTAGTCAGCCCTCTTAGTCAATCCTAGCTTCACGCCTCGTCGCGCATATAAATCAATAGCTAACACTCTGATAAAGAGGCATAAAACAGCTCATCATTATTGTGACACAAATGAGACCATCTTCGTCTTCTTCTAACTCCCCGTCCCAAATCAAATCTCCCAATACTACCTCGAAAAAAAGTTATCGAGCATCTAAAGGGGAGCTGCTTCGTGTCCTCTCCTCGAACGAGAGCTCCCACTGGTCCACTTCCTGAAACTTGCGAACCGCGGTTTTGAGCTCTTCGCCAATCCTCTCTACCAATATTTGGCTATCCTCCTCGCCCAAGTCAGCAACGGAATTGCTACTATCATTAGCCTCGTCTTCGTCTTCGTCTTGATCATGGTTCTCCTTGTCTGACAACCGGCCGTATGTCCTCGAGATACGCTTGTTTGAGTCGTGGGTGGGTTTATCCTTAGTGCGGGCTGATGCACGCGCTTTTCCCGTAGCTTGATTTTGGGCCTTAACTCGAGATGCCGGGCGTCGTCTCGTACGAACGTCCAAATGCGCAAGCTCATCGTCATCGTCACCCAAACCGGAAATGTCAACCTCGGCTTCTGACTCGTCCTCATCTATGCCAAGCTCATCGCCTTCAGCGCCCCTGCGTCGACGGCGTGGCAACAAGCCTGTGAGATCAGCCGTGGTAACTTTACGCGGTGGCTTGGATGCTGCTTTGCGTTTCGGCTTGGCGGCTCGTGTGGGGGGCGGTGAAGATGAGTGGGCATAATTAGGAGAGTGTGTGAGTGAGGGCGGTGATGACATATCCGAGACGTCATCGTTTTGACCGGGTGTTTGTCGTAGCACTGATGCTGGCTGCCGTGTGCGTGCTTTGGGAATGGATTTCAGAGGGGGCCAGATTTCTTCATCACTTTCGGAGGAGCCACTGCTGAGAGGCGGAGCCATCAGCTCAGGGTCCATTGGACGCGCAATAGGCGTCGACGGCATATGTCTTGGTAGTGATGGTGGCGATGACAAGGGAGAATCTTCGTCTGAAGCCGGTTGCTCAATTGACTGACGTATATCATCATTGGCTTCAAAGTGTGATGATCGAACACGTTGCTCATGGCTTTCAGTAGATTTTCTCTTCCGGGACCTAGTACTTGAAGTCGGCTGCACAGGTTCCGCTCCTTTGGAACCTCTCTTAGAGCGTCGCAAGGGAGTAGATTCAACTTCAGGCGCAAAGCCGCCCTCCTCAGGTCCTTCCTCGTCCTCATCTTCATCTTCGTCATCGGCCGGCTCCTGCTCGGGTTCAGGACGCTGCGGCTTAGGTTTCTGGGCGGTACTGAGAATGCTGGGCTCTCGTGCCCTTCTCTTGAATACGCCGAAATTAAGGGTAGAGCTAAAGGCAGGCGTATTGGGTCCTGCCCTGCTGCTCGGGCGAATAGGCCCATCATCGCGACTGAGAAAACTTCCAGCGCGCGGTCGCCGTCTAAACTGAGAAACAGACAAAGTAGATGTCTCAGCAGACCGATGGGCACTTGCTGGTCCGGCTGTACCCATGGTAGTATTGAGATCATCGAACATGGAGTCGTCAAGGTCCAGACCGGATAGGTCCGTAGGTCTGCTGCGGCGCAAGGGTGTCTCTTTTACGCGTTGGCTTGGGCTAGGAGAACCGTCCGAGCCGTGCGCAGCCTCTTCCCCTTCTCCCTCTGAACTGTCCGTTGATGTTATATTCTCAAGCCTTTCCATAGCCGCATCGCGCCTCTGCTTCGCTTTATCCATTATCTTCTGCTGTTGTATTGACTCTGCAGAAATGGCCCGGGGGCGCGTTGACGTGCTGTCGCGCAACGACTTACGTCTTTCTGCGGCTCTTTCTTTTTCGCGGTCGCTTACATCGTAGATATCAGAACTTGGAGCATCAGCTTGAGATTCGGGCGCAGGTGCCGGCGCGGGTGCAGCATTGGGATTTGTTGCTTTGACTGGGCGCGTCCGCGCGGGTCGAGAGAGTGGAGGTCGCGGCATCGCGAAAACAATGCTGTCTAGTAGGGCAGATGGATTGGAGGTGTCGAAGAGTTGACACAAATAAGAATTCTAGCTTGCCCTGAATCTCATTAAAATGCAGGGGAATAATAACGATATTATTTTGCGACTGCCTTGTGTTTGGAATATCATGTATGTCATGGGGGAGGAGGGAAACAATTGAAGTGGGGATTGAGCGCACGATAACTACCTTGGGTACCTACCTGACGCGTCAAAACTCCAAGCGTGTTTAGTGTTGAGTGACCTTTGCTATATGTATGCCCCACTTATCAGGTACCTTGGTTATCTCTTGCTGAAGGTACCTATGTACATACCTGACCCCACTTTCAAGCTTTACTCGGTATCATAGATATGTTTAGGTATACTTGACGAATGCATGCTTTCGCATTACATTGATGCGATACCTTTGGTGAGTCCAGATACCTGCGAAATATTGGCACAGAACAGCTAGAGAGTCAGCTTTACAACCCTCATAAACTTCAGACTGTTACCGCATATAGACATATGTTGTCTACCCTAAGGCGTCTTCCAGAATAATGAATGAATCTGTACTGTCTGGGTATTTTACCAGTACGAGTTAACTGAGTGAACCCCTTCAGCAGAATGAGATATCATGCTGCTCATGGCTTTTCAATCTCTTCACCAATTCTTAGACGCAGCAACATATTACGATATTTGTTGCAGAAGGACATAGCGTCTCGTTGTGCCTGTAAATATATTAGTACAGCAGATGCTTCTGAATCATCGGATCGCAGAATATTGCTCACGTTTCTCTCTCACTCAGCCCAGTCACTCTCAACATCATATCATCTATCGTCTCTCTAGTCATGAATTAACTATCGTTATCTCTCAGCTCTATCGCGTAGGTAACGCGGCCGACAATACTATGATTATAACAACAAACACTCCAATCACATCCATATCTTAGCACAGTCCACCGCTCTCAGCGGCGCGTCATGATATCGCGTGACTGGATTTCAAATCTAGGAATAGGTCATGACCTGAGGACATGTGAAATTATGGACAACACGATTTCCTGGGTTCAAGTGGTTTCCAGCACCATAATATTCGCATTACCTATGTACAGTACTAGATTTTTTTCTTTCCTTCTTTCCGGCAACGACTTGACATAGTACTAATTATTACGTAAGCTCGAGATCATCGTATTGTCTTTCTCACTCGCAATAAATACTTTGACCGACTAGCAAGCCATTCTTTATGAGAAACTATTTAGCTGGGTTTCCATGTAGAGTGCTATAGTTATCATTGGCATGACTCAGCTTTGGTCACGCCCCCCCTTCCTCAGTACAATTCTATAGATGCTCGTGAAAGAACTTGAGTGTAAGCGCGTAACCTCTCTCGTACTCCGACTTCACTCTGTCATTTTTCAGATCCGCTCTCGCACTCATGAACCCGTGAAGTTGGTCGTCAAACCTCTCAACGTACTTGGGCACAGTGAGACTCTCCTCGTACTGCTTTACGTCCGCTGCCGACTCGCCATTGGAAGCAAGCAACATCGTAGGGATCTTGACTCGAGCGCCCTCTTCTGCGTCGATACGAGCTGGCGAAGTTTGGACGGCGACCTTGAAAAGTCCCGGTTCGTCGCCTCCGACCATGCTGGCCATCTTGCCACCCCAACAATATCCCATGATGCCCCAGGCTTTGATGTTGGGGTTTATCTTCGCTGCTTCCTGCAAAATGTCTGGTAACTTGGGTTTGTGTATGGACCACTGTGCGGTCTTAAACCACTCGCCCATAATAGCTTTCTGTTCATCGTTCACAGGTGGGTACCACTCCATATTTGCCGGGTTGCCGTTGAAGAAATCCGGCATGAAAACTTGGGCATCTCCTGTTGCCAAGATGTCGGCTCCTTGGAGAGTCTGCGGGAAGAAGCCGAAGATGTCATAAACAACCAAGATGGCCTTGCTGGCGTCTGAAGGACCCGTCACATCTTCATCGCGCTCTAATCAGCTCAAATTCTAGCAACTCTCAGAACCGTGTTCTCTCACAGGTCTTAAGTCCATATAAGTCAACGTATTGACCTTTGGGTTCGTAACCCTCACCCACCACAGGTGGAACTCTAGATGACCCAGTGTCAGCTTGTTATCACTAAATAGTTACTACATAGAGCATACCTGCAGCACGCTTCACTATGTTTTGACATCGTGGCTCACAAAGCAATAGTCTTGAATCGGTTTACTAGATGTACTGCTCGTTTTAAGCCAGAGACTTAGATGCGGAGCGAACTGCCTAGAATTACAACTACTCTACTCTAGTTACTGCTACCTACTCTTGTCCCGCTAGTCACCTTATCGCATTTCGCATGTGGCTAGTGTGATCAGAACTGTATCCAATCATGAAAGGGAGAAAATATCCATACGATAAGACAATGGATGAAGAGACGATCCCAACACGTGCTACCGGCCAGTCTGCCTCCCACCTGAGCCACCTGCCCTTTTTAGCACTCTTCAAGCTCATTAGGGAGATGTAAGTCACATGAAATTACTGCTAATGGTAATTGACTTACATAGTAGAGTGGAATGAAGAGTATTGCACCACTTCGAAACGTCAGTCTCCGCCGGGAATAGTTATCCGAACACTTTACATAACTTTACTCGCTCCCTTCCACCTAACTAACCTCGACATCGAAACGACGTTAGTCCAGGCCAGACGACCCTTAGATTCGTTGACTGGCTTAAAACAGGGATGTGCTTTGAATAGCCTTCAGCCAACAGACGTTGATTCCAAGCCAAAGTGATGCCTTGCAGCGCCCCGAATCGGTAGCGAACTTTTGATTGGTGACGAATGTCAAGAAGTATGCTCAGACGAAAGACGCAACAACCGGTATTTTCCCTTTATTCTCGTTCAAATGACTACTACTACACCGAGTTTTGGGGTATCGGGCAAGCCATCCGTCACAGTGTAAGCCAGTCTCCCTTGTTTGTGTTGATGATGGGACTTTTGTTGTCATTCTCACACGGCCAGATGAATTCTTGGCCGGGCAATACGAGCTAGTTATAGCTACCCCAGGCAAACAAGAGAGGCCCTACAACGCGCCTCGAGACAAACAAGAGGCCCATTTCTGGGATGCAGCAGTGCCCTTTTCCCACCCTCGTAATGACGCCCTTGCTTGCTGTTAGATAATGGGTAACAAATACATTCTGGAACCGATATCGGATATATCCATTACGTAGTTGACTAGTTACTGGATTAACTAAGCGCTTTCATCTGCGCGTTTGCTCGGGCCGACGTGACTCAAATTTATGTAACCCTGACCCCGTCAAAGACGTTGGATGCACGTCAACATTCTGTGATACTCGAGATATTACGCTGAAGAGCTCATCGCGTAGTGTTACCTTGTCACCTGACGTTCACACTGGCTACTTACCGCTTCATGCTTCATGGGTCGACCGCGTGTGATAAAATCATTGGCTGGACTTTTTAAGAGGAAATCTCATAATTGTCATTGGCTGCTCTCAGGTGGCAATAATCAATAGTGAACCCTGAATGTCTCAGCTGGGTTCCTTCAGTGGTGATATGCTATATTAACATATGTTGGAGGTAGCTAATTTTATCCCACATAGAAAACTATAGAACTGCTAACAGGCAAAGGCTCATGGCTTGGATATTGGCTGACAAATTAAGACTAACGACGTTAACTAAATCATATATTGTACTCAGGTGCTCGTGTAGCTGCTGCAATACTTTCATGCGGTGTACTTTTAACCACCTAGGGATGTAGATTCTTTCAATCAGTATCATGTAAGTTAAGCGGCCACAGTATAGACATCATTCTACTTCTACATTTTCTAGCTAGGTTAAAGTTAGACTCATAAATCAATAGTATTTATAGCGTCAGCTTAGAATCCAGCTGAAATAACATAGATTTGACACCGCTAGACATCCCCAGGCTTAATGCTGGCCGCGTAGCATGAGGTATGTAGCGTACTTTGTTTGAGACATTATCGGCGCTCGGTATCTTACACTATAGTTTTTTTTAGAGTATTCAACAACCTGCCTCTCTCACTGTGACTAGGGTAAACCCTTCAGTGTGACAGGCCATAATTGTAAGCCGGCTGTCAGTTGCTGTATGTTTTACATTTTGTGGCTTGACGATTTCCCCATAGGAAAAATTCTTTGCTTGCGGTCAGCCTCCGATTGAGTGACAGTCATCCCTTTAAGCGAGAATTTTATAAGTGTACACAACCAAGCCAATTAGAGTAGAAATCCATTCCAAATCCATTGCGTACCAGCCGCATATCACAGCAACATCGCAGGCAACTTGATACTAGGGTGGAGGCGGTGACTCGGCCAGAAACCAGAAGTATGCGGTAAAACATACTAAACCATAATCATAAGCTCAACCACGGCAAGGGTTTGAATTGTGGACATGTACTCCAAGCCTACTTCCGACGAGCTGGAGTTGCTCCTGGGCGAGTGCGAGACGGCTGTCTCGACGGTACATAGAACTATTGACGCGTATCCTAGCAATCTCGTCGCCAAGGTTGCGCTGCCGCCCCTTGGATCCTCACTTCAGCTTCTCACCAATGATGTGAAGGGGTGAATAGAAGAAGTTAACTGCCTTCCAGTGGGCACGGAGAATTTCGATCGACTATACAAGTTCATAAGGTAGTGAAAGGTCTCCCCGGTGCCGCATGTGGCCGGTCTAAAGGTAACATATGTCTTTGCACTTCAATACCAATCTTCTTGAATACCAACTTTCCGTTGTTTCGTGACCCATGGTCTACGTGTAAATACGAGTTCTCTTTTCGTATTTGGAAAAATGCGTGGGCTGTTGCCGATATTCGCGAGTCTATTTGCATATCTTTATATGGAAAGAAACAACCGTGCCTTAGAAAACTAACCAATCCTGAGAGAATCGAAGCCATTTCAACCCTTTCGCGTTATATAGAATCGCTTATTCGTATCTTCTCATGGGACATGCGTAGTGATATGTGTAACAATATTAGGTGACCAGCACTACTATCGTACTTGCATGATGCTAGCTAGAAGTAGGAAGAACTAGCTATTGTGGGGGAAATCCGGGCATGCTTCATCATCTATGTGTGTGTATTTTGCTTGCAAACATTCCTCATGTCCCTACTCAATTTAGCCTATACACAGCATTTACATGTCGTAAGTGGGTGGTTGGGAATAATGTCAACACGAGAAAAGGCGAGAGAATTGGCAGGAGGAGAGAGCATCATCGCTCATCATTATGATTTAGGTTCCTTTGAGGCCTATGGGTAAATGTACAGTCTAAATAGGTATAGATATGATATACATAGACATACAGAGTTCAATTTTACAGTAGGGGCGCGAGTAGAGCTCAGTAAAAAAATATTGTGGCACGATATTAGATCAACGCCTGGCCCATGTACATGCTCTCCCTTACCTCGGCAACGATGTCCCGCCGGTCGTCCTTGCCCACTAATACAACGCCTCGTCCTCGTTTACCCATGCGTCCAGCACGGCCAAGACGATGGATGAAGTCAATAGTCGTGTGGGGTACATCGTACAAGATGACATGTCGAACGGCTAGCGTGTCGATGCCTCGGGAAGCGAGATCGGTGGCCACGATGACTTTGGTGTTGGGAAGTGACCGTCTACTTCGTCCGGCGGCCGACTCTGGCGAATCTGAAATTTTAGCCGTCATTGGTTCGTTAGATGTGAACGACCCCAACATCTCTGACTGGCGTTGCTCTTCGGTGTCACGATGCAGCGCTACTGCATCGATGCCTTTGGAGACGAGGTATTCGGCTACCTCTTGAGTCTTCTCTCTCTCATTCACAAAGACCATGATGCGCTTGATTTCGATCTCGCCAGGTACGGACCCTTCGTGACGAGCGGCATCCTTGCCAATAGACCAAATGGCATCGGCGCAAGCCAGATTTTTGTTGTTACGATACGGGTCCTTTGACACATCGACCACGCCGAGTTGCACACGGCGGGGAATGGCATGCAGGTTCGGTGTCGTAATTCGATTCATGTTCGGAAACTCCTTTGCGAGGTAATTGTCTAGTCGCTTGGGGATAGTTGCGGAGCAGAGAATGAGTTGTTGAACTGAGGGTAGTGCGCGATCCAGAATGGACATCGTGACTGACGAAAAGCTGCGGTCGAAGAGTGAGTCCGCCTCATCAATGATCAGGTGGCTGATTCGAGACAGAATGTTCGGGTCCGAATCGGCCATAGATGCAAGTAGATGCGGTGTAGCAACTATAAGATCAATGCCTCCTGGCGAGTACATGGAGATTTGTATAATTTTGGCAGATATGTTCGCCGAGAACCGACAGACCTTGAACTTGGCTACATGTGCAAGAGACTTTGCGACAGCCCCGACTTGATCAACTAGCTCCGCCGTAGGCACGAGAACGACGACTCGAGGACGCGCTGCAGTTGGATGGGGCTCGAATTCACGTGGCCCTGCGTATCCAGGCTCTTTCATTGCCGCCATCTGCTTTTCAAACGCTTCACGGTAGGCAACAATCTCAGCATCTTTAGCCTCCGCTTTCTTCATCGCATTGACTGTGGGCAGGAGATAAGCGAGAGTCTTGCCTGAGCCGGTTTCGGCGGCCAGTAGAAACTCTTGTCTCCCAGATCTGGAATTTTCCGTCCTCGACCTGCGGTGACCTATCTCCTGGCCCAACAACGCTGGTATGGCCAACCGCTGGACAGGTGTAGGCTTAATATCCACAAACCCTTTCAGCAATTCGTCCGAGATGGCTGATTTGAGCATAGGGAGGAGGTCGAGCTGGTCAAACGATTCCAGTTCGGTAATGCTGGCCTTTGTCCGTGTTCTCTGCCCGTACGATATAGATGTGAGAGAGTTCTGCATTTTCATGGCCTTTATCCGCCGCCCGTCCTTCTTGTCCTTATCCTTCTGATCTCTGTCGTTGTGGTGAGTATATCGCGAAGGTCGTCTCGGCACGTCTTCTCGTATCCGTGCGACGGTCTGATTCATGCCGCCGAACGGCCCTTCTGATCGCCGACGGGGTCTGCTGGTATCACTCCTATCGTCATCTCGTCTCGGCGCGCGCGCAACACGGTCCGACAGGACCATCCGAGAAGGACTGGCCTTGGTCCGTCCGGAGAAAAGTCGCTGAGTGGTCCATGGCTGGCGTGCGCTTTGGGAGAGCGCCCGTATCCTAACTGTGAATAAACAAGAGGGGCATATGGGCCGCGGGCCGAGCGCACTCATCATGGCGGATTCGAAGCGAGCTGCGGCTGACATGCGGACCGGCGGTTGTTGAACAAACGTGGCTACGATGGTCGAGCCGCTGTTAGCTGACTGTCTTCAGAGTCTTCAAAAAAGTTTCTGTGAAATTTCAGGGTAAATGCACTAATGACGCAGCTAGAGGCGGAATGGTCCGTGCTTCCATTCCTAAAGTGGCTAATTGCTTGATTCGGTAGCTACTTATTCATCGAGCAATGTCTGGTCTAGTTAGATCCATCCATACTAATTCAAGTCTGACATCAAAATCCACGCCGTAGTGCGATCCAGTAGCTAAGTATTATAATTATACATACGTACTCGATCAAATACGATAAATCCATACATAATTGTTACTGGTATTGTCGAGAAACTTCGATGCTGCAAACCCAGTGAGGTAGCTGGGCTCCCTAAAACAAGAAGATAATATACCCTACATAACCGTAAACATTGTGCGGCCTCTACCGAGAATAGTAGCAATACAGCGTGGTTCTGAACAACAGGTCATCATTTGAATGAGAATGTGGCGTTGGACCCAGCACGCGGTATCGAAAGCCTCAAACCCCTTTGATCAGTAATCTTGTACTTGGCCTGCATGCTCTTCGTACTCTCGATAGCTGATCAAATCTGAGACAAAGGCACATGTTTGAACGTCACTGTTTGTACATCGCTAGATAGTGGCTTTCCCTAGTGCGTTATCATGTCTCACGGCTTTCTCACTCTTTTCGGTAAGTTCGGCTTCATGCAAGCTCTTATTCAGCTAGGTAATGGTAACACAGTGCCGAACTACCAAATACCGGGATCTCAGAATCTAAGACAGTTAAAATTATGAGTAGCCTGCCGTACTGTAGCGTATGCTGCTCAGTAGATGTATATCTAGGTCTATTGAATTGTCTTGAGACTTGCAGTTGTTTTGGCCAATAGCGAAGTACTAATTGTACAATGTAATTACCTGGAGCATTAGGGCTACCAGTATTTCAGTGTTGGGAAAGGCGGTAAAGACTATGCAGTATGCATTGGAACATTTGTGTCATCAATCACACTAATTTAGATTATAAGGCGTCGTAGACTTTATACTTCACTTCATGCTTTGCCAGAAATTAGCTAACGGTAAGTAGAGAGAGGCCACAGGACGCCACTGCTCTATAACCAGCTACAAGGTGACAATGTTTTAGATCCACGGTGCTCGATCCTGCATTGCAAACTTGGTAGTTTCAGTAACCGTTTTAGGGCAAGGAATTTGATGATTGAACAACACTCTGTATGCCTAGAAGGTGATCGACGAACCCCAGTCTGTTGGGTTCTCGTGCTTCATACCATTGATTCCATAGGCTGGAATGTTACGAAAGATGGCATAGTTGGGGCGCCTATGATGCTCTTGCTACGCTCGGCGCTTGGTGGGATAAAAAGGGAGGTTGTGTGTATTGTCAAATAGATGTCATGGATGGCTATCAACACTAATTTGCAAGATGCGAAACCTGCTGATTTGTCCTTAGTCGGAGTTCATGTTACGTAAGGAGTTACTTGTCTCATTGGCCCATATCCTGATCTGTGACGGCCACATTAAAATAGCATAGTATGAACTTATGTATTATGTCCTCTCTTTGACGTATCTGCGCCGATTTATCGCGACATCGTGAATGACGAGCGGCTGGGCTGGAAAAACAGCTTCCTATTCGCAAAGCGCCTGCATATAAAGCCATAAGTCAGATGATTCTTCACTATTGTGAACGGATATCCTGAAAGAATACTGAGAGGTACAGGCTTTCAGACCTCATTTCAAGTCTTAGTTTAACTCGTTTCAACTAATTTCACATTTTACATCCCTACATCTTCTTCGCCATAACGTAGCAATAAACGGGTACCTTCTACTAAGATTTATCCAGGCTCTGGTTACAGCTTTGTGTGAGTGTATGAGAGCTGTACCCGATTGTTGTTGTTGGATTTGCAGATCGGCGTCAAGATCTACGAATAGAGCTAGGGCACCTACTTGAGCAAGTCTTGCCGATTTCCAAAAGCAGGTAGATCGGGGTTAGCTAGCGGGCGTCAATGCCGCCCTATTGACTCAAGTGAGGTTACACTACCTAGATGGTGGATATTTCCCCAGAGTGAAGGGGCTTGTGTGAAACTTGAAGGGTTTGAAGCCTATACCTGCACTCTTTGTTGATCTCGTGAACCAGACCGAACCTAAAATATTATCCGTATAGACTTACGTCCAGTATGAATGATGCAACAGTATGTGATATGCTTGTCTTCGATTTCATGACGGGATGAGATGAGGATGGGTTTGAGATGGGTGACAAGGTACATATGTATATACGTACATACGTGGATGAGACTCTCTTCATCCCCATGCCCTCGTCGATCGTGAACGAATAATTTGCCTTGTATTGACAAAACCCCATGTAATTTTGATGTTATGGAGGGAAAGCCGTGCCGTGGTTTCGTCAGTTAAAAGCATATTGTAAGCGAAGTTTTCTTCCCCTTGGCGGTTTTGCTACCGGTTTTGGCAGTGGGCTCCTTGGCGCTTAGTGATCCTATTTTGGTACGAAGACTTTTTGCACGTCTCCCCTCGTATACTTCCTCGTTGAATAATCTATTTGCTACTGTTCGCAGCCGGACCGATACGCTGAACAACACACTTGCAGATAACATTCTCTCCCGCGATAAATTAATTGACATATGAGTTATGAAAAGTACACTATGATTGAATATACACTTACTAGGCTACCTAGCACAGCGGCTGCAGAGCTTTGGCCCCGACCATAACCTGGTAAGCCAAGGCCTTGAAACTGCCTACCCCAGGTTTAGGCGATCCACCTTGCCTCAGATCTGCTGAAACGCCACAGCTTGCTCTGTTGTTCGCTAAAAGAGGTATCGAGGCTAGTACCTCTAACCATCGCGACCTTGGTCAAGGCTCACGTTGTGACATGGTGATGTTTTGGGTCTTGTCCCAGATGATTACAGGCGCGTATCTCGAGATGGCAGATTCCGTACATACTGTAGTCTAATGTTCGTTACTGCTCGCGGTCTATAAAGTGTTCCATTCACCTCCCAAGAAATCCAAGTGCTTCTCTCCTCATCACAGCATCATTTACACATTAAGCACTTCGCTTTCTCTTTTTCTATCTTATAGTCTACTTCTTCGAATACGTGGCTGGCTTCCACGCTTTTATAACTTGCTTAGTTCCATCCATTCATTCAAACGACCTTCCTTCTAGCTATTCAAATAACTCCCTACAAATCGCAACCATGCAGTTCTGGCACATTCTCGTTCTCGCTACCTCGGCCACCGCCTTGGTTCTGCCTCGACACCACGCTGGACAGCAAGCTAGTGAGACATCCCTTACACCAGGCCTACTTTTGATAGCCGCTGACAACAGTAGATAATGGCAACGCGAATGCTGCCGCTAACACCGGCGGTAACCGCAACGGTAACAACAATGCGAATGCGAATGCCAACGCAAATGCCAATACCAATGCGGCCGCCGCTTGCAACAACAATGTAAGTCCTCAACAGCTTTCTGTTCTACAGGCTAGGTTATTTTTGAGTTCGTTTGCTAACCTCACCACAGAACAAGCGACACCACGCCGGAAAAACAGCAAATGCAGGCAACAATGCCAACAATGCTGCCGACTGCAACTAAGAGATACGAGATAGAAAATCGAAATACAGGGAAGAGTGAAGAAGTTACCTTCTCAGATGATACGATATCGATGAAACTCAACAAGGCTCGGTGGTCATAGCTGGAGGAGAGAATAAAGGGTCAGGGACTAAATACAACTGTAAATGGAACCCCGCTTAAGTACTGTGACACACTACTTACTTAGGTAGCTGTGGGTTACATGCAGCTAGAGTATGTAGTATAAGTAATAGAAAAAGGGAAAGCGAAAGCGAAACCTGTGAACACTGCACACAGCAATTGAGTCTTTCGTAAGCGCATAAATGCGAAGATAATGGCATCACCAGTAAGTATGTATATATGACCTCAATAAGTAAGTCCTTTTCAAGCTACCTGGCGCATGTTTGACTTGCTTATACGGAGGTCCCGGCAAAAATTGACCAATATGCTTGGCAGTAGTGTATAGTGTGAATAGAATTTTGACATACGGTTTGGGCGCCAAACTAACTTAATCTGCTGGTACCCATTAGTGCTCAACTTTTTTACCTAAAATGCTAGAAATTGAGGTACCTGTTAGTTTTTTTCGTTTTTATTTGTAGCTTTGCAATAGTTAACGAATTCGACCTTGGTACGCGTATTTAAGCTTTAACTTTTTATTTTAAGGGCTACTCGCGGGTAAATATAACAGTAAAAACGGGCTATACAGCTAGTAGTTTTTGCTATTTGTTGAATAAAGCTAAAAAACGCGGCTATAAGCCTAGCGAAGGTTTTATTTTGCGTAAATACGCAAAAACAGAAGCTAGCAAAAGTTGCTTACTTTTATTAACGGACGAGCGAAAATAGAAAATTATTGCAATTTTAACTTTTAAAAAAGCTTGCTGCAAATTTTTTAGCTAACAGTTAGCCGATAAGTTTAACGAACAAAATTTAAATAATCGAACACTTTTTTAAAGAACAGTATTAACTGCGTTAAAAGTAAAAAAGTATAAAAAAGTTAAATATACTATTAAACTTAGCTTAAACAAACTAGACTTAATTAAGCGTTTAAAGTAGTGTTTAGTAATAAAAGATTGGCAGCTGGAGCAATAGAAAGCAATCGTTTGAAGTAATAAAACTTTTGTTGTAATTAAAGCACTTAGAAATAACTAAAAGGTTTAGAAACGCAGCTACGAAGCTTATTTAAAAGCTGTAATACAAGAGCGGTTTAAAAGCTTTAAAGACTTTATGTTCTAGGGTTTTTTTTGTTAGTTTAAAATAGGACTTTAGTATATTTAGCTTTTAAAAACTGCAGCGATAAAAAAAAAGTACTAGGAAATAATGGACGAATATAACAAAAGCGCTAAACTAAATGTTAAAGCTAGCTAGGAGCTAAAAAAGGGTATATTAAAGCTTGGGCTTAAAAACTGCAGTAGTTATAAGCTAGCTTGAAAATTTAACGCAAAAACTAGCGCTTAAGTCCGTAGCTTAAAAGCAAGTAGGATTAACTAGATATAATATTGCAAAAAAGTTTTAAAGCTTAAATTTATTCTATTTGTTAAGAATTTGCGAAAAAAGTACTCTAGGGTTGCTTTTATTGCTTAAGAAAATAATGCACCTAGCTATGCTGCAAAATAGTGCTGCAAACAGTAGAAAAATAAAAGTGTTACAATTTTGGAGTAGCTGCTTAATTTACTAGATTTATTTGCGATCGAAAAAGCTTAGTTTGTGCTAAAAGAACGTATTTTAGCTATTAATAAAACTAAAAACGTTAAAAAAATAGAAAAAACGTAAGAAGTTAAGTAAAAAACCTACTTAAAAAAAAAATACTACTGTTTAATAAAAAGGATTTATAGCTACGTTTAATAGGTTATCTTTTTTGCTAGCAAAAACATTTATAAAAAGAGCATTTAGCTACCGAATTTTTTAAAGTCCGAAAAGCTTAGCGAAGCTTTAAAAGCTAAATAAGTACAAAAAGCAGAAAAATAGCTTTAAAAGTACGATTAAAAGCTTTTAAAACACTTAATAGTTATTTAAAAAAGCAAAAAAGTTGTTAATAAAGAAAGCTTTAAAGCAAAAGCGGCAAAATAGTTAAAGTTTAATAGTAAAAACAGATTTTAAGCAGTTTGGTAGCTTAGCGGGCCGTTAGCAGTTAAAAGTCGTTAAAATTGGGCCGTTAATAGTTTAGCAGTTTTTAAACAGTTTAGCAAGTTTGTAAATAGTTTATTAGTTTTTATAACGGCTGAAAAGCTTAAAAACGCAGTCTTTTCGTTAAAGGAGGCAGAGGCACACCTTTTTACCGCCTTCCTAAATAGGCAATTCTGCTGCTTTAGTGGTGGTGGTGGGTGGTGGTGGGTGGCGGGGCTTGCACTGTACACTATTGCCAAGAATATTGGTCAATTTTTGCCGGGACCTCCGTACAATCAACTATCATAAAGCATAGACGACCACGTGACTCAAAATCTCGGACAATGCACCTACGAGTCATAGTAATTAGATAGGGTAAGAAGTACCCACCAAAAGTGCCTCGGCAAGTTGAGATAAGACTTCATGAATTGTTGAGCCACGGGTTCTTGCGATACAACTAAAATGTAGAGCACATACCGGCGATTTCACGTCCGATACACTTTCCTTTCCAGCAATGGGCTTCTGGCGATGAAACATAACCACTTCAATACACGATTATCAGTTATTTACCCAGCTCAGGTCAGCAATTGTTTTGAGCTCAGTGACAGCACGAGACTCGCTCATACATTCACTATTCGTGCAAGGCACACACATATATATATATATATCAGCTTGCTTGTCATTTTCGAAAGCATTTATCAATTCTTTACATATTGCACTGCATATTGCGAACCGATTCCCTCTGAGCACCCAGCACATAGATCTTGAACAAAGAGCTTTATAAACCCCGAACCTACGATATTATACGACCAGTCTCTCACTCTCTCTCTCTCTCTACGTGTAAAGCAGCCATACAGACCAAAATGTCTCTAGAGGTCATATACGTAGTCCGCCACGGGGTAAGAGCTTTTGTGAAAGTGGGCGGTTGGCTTTGGGTCAAGCTCTCAATGCAGTGTCTCGTCTCGTTGTATATTGACACGCAACCTTAATCTGAAACAAAAGCTTACTTATCCTGCTAGTTCCGGTCATCATGGAGCGTTGACCACGTTACTGGCACCTACACACCCTTTCTTCGATCACCGACAGGTCTGCCGACAGATCCAGCACTCACGTCCCACGGTATTGAACAAGCCGACGAGCTAGCTGGGCATTTAATAGGACTATGTCCGCCAATAGACCAGGTTTATTCCAGCCCCTACTACAGGTGCTTGCAGACGGTATCGCCCTTCGTCTCTCAAAACAACGCTGCACTAAGCAAGCTATCGTCATCCGACGATAACGTCCCTCGTCCCCGCCTGAGCATCCGTGTAGAGTCAGGCCTGAGTGAATGGTACGGCCGAGCCCCTTTTGAGCATCCTACATCCGCGCCCCTGGACGATCTGAGTGCCTTATTCGCCGATCTTGATGCGAATTATGTTTCTTCACCTGCGCCTCGACGCCGTGGAGAGTCGATACCACAGCTCCACGAACGCGTTGCTTCCTGTTTGCGAGCCATTATTGCACAATGTGATCAGGAAGGGAAGAAGGCAGTTTTAATTTCTACGCATGCAGCGGTTGTGATCGCCCTTGGGCGGCTACTCACTGAAAAAGTTCCGGAAGATGTCAGCGTGGAGGACTTTAAAGCCTTCACGTGTGGACTAAGCATGTATCGACGGCAAGGGGTCCATCAGGACCGTTCTATCACCGCCGCTACTGGTAGGCCAACTACAACCAGGGATCAAGCAAAGAGATATGCAGATATGCAAAACATAATGCAAGCTATAGACACGCCACCCTGGCCACAATCCCTCGACCGCCTTGCATCAGACTCCCAGGAACCTCAAAAATGCGGTTTTGGTTTACCTGGCCATTGGATATGCGAGGTCAACTCAGACTGCAGCTTTCTTCGTGGTGGCGAAGAGCGAGGATGGTAGGTCCCTCCCCTGCGCTTCGACTTGCTTCTTCTAGTTACGTTTTGGGCTGACAGTAGCGCAGGAAATTTTCCGGGGATGAATCATTCGTCGAAGTTGGCGGGGAAGGCTTGCCACTATCGACACTAGAATCGCATCCTAGCAACGCCGTCGATAAGGACGGAGACAGTTCCAGCAGCACCGTTATTCCTAAGCTATAATCCTTGAAGAAGCCCTCAAAGTTTCAGATACCCTTTGCAGTAGTCTGTTTACTTCCTAGTTAGCATCTGACTACTGCACAAAGCGGCTTAGTCTGGTCCGTATAGCTCTGAAACAGCTTCAGTTGCAACATGAAAAACCACTGTGAACAGGTAGGCGTCAAAACCAGCTAAGAATTTTGTCAGGTGCTTGGATACGATGCAGCATGCACGGTCGACTTCTCCAAAAGAAATCTTTGCACCGCTAGTTCGCCAACTGTGCCTCACGTATAGCAAACCGTCCGCAAGGCGCACGGGAATGAAGTAAATACCGGCACTTATTGGCCTCTTAATTCATCTCTAGCTACTCGGTTGATCGGAACAACGGTCAAATGCCGTTATACAGAACCATATTTATTCGTGAGCCTTAGTTTATTTTCCAATCCCCGCCGAGCTAACTATAATCGACGCTGCGCAACATCACCTGCGATAGTTCTAAGTCTCAAGCACATGGACATACGCTGTGGCTGATTGAGACACTGATGTATTGTGACAAGACCTCTGGGGCTATCATCGCCACTAAGAGTGACCAATTGACCAGTTGAAAACTTTTGGCCGTTACCAAGCACTGTTTCAGTGCTAGCGCAGTCTACGGTAGAGGTTGGACATACACGAGCGGTGATGGTTTTCAAGACCGGCCAGAAGATATCGCAACGCCTTGTGTTCATAGGCTAAGCACATCGGAAAAGTATGACGAGCATGCTTGTTTCGGTAGGGCTGGGATGCATCTGAGCCTAAGCACTATGTCTTCGATGCCTTTACCCACCGTATCTTCGACCGTAAAGAGTGGCGTTCTGGAGGCTCGAATATCGGTCAACTCTCCAGTGGTTCCGGCATTAGCTGAATTGTGCTAGTGAACCATGCAGAGGGCAAAGAAAAGAAAAGAAAAGGAAAGAAAGAAAGAAAGAAAGAAAGGAAGAAAGAAAAGCAGACTAGACGTGACAGTACCGCTAAACTAGGGATGTGTCAATATGTTCTGCAGAAAGCGAGACTTTGTGCCATGGCCTGTTTCCGACGAAGCCAGGGCGTCTGTAAGGTCGCCAAATATGCAGGCCCACAGAAGCGTTCGCGTTCTGCAATTCCCATCCATACTCAAATAACCGCGCAGGTTACACATCCAAGGGAGTACAACAACGGTCAAGATCCATGTTCATTACACACAGACGACACCAGTCGGCAGTTGCAAACCTTAATATAACAGAAATTAAAACCGGGATGATGTTGTTACCAGTTACACTGGGGGGTGCTAGTACCTTTTTTGAAGATTGAAGAATTATAAGAGCGCCTGCGCTAGCTACTGCAAGGCTCTTCGGACGCGTGATGTTACTAAGGTATTCTACGTTGGTACAAACTGAGAAGCCTGTGGCTTACACGTTTGGCTCGGCGGTTTCGCTCGAATCTAACACAAGGTTATGTCATTAATCACATTACTTGCATTGGTGGCTTATTGGCTACGCACTGCTATGGAGCTGTGACAGTTACAGCTAGCGTTGCATTGTATTTTTCTCCATTAGATTCGTTGAGCCGACTAACCGTTAATATTTGACCGGGCCGACACATGGAGTCTGGACCGCAATGCTCCCCCACGACTTGGTGAGCCAATCACATCGACAAAGACTTTCAACCTTGGCCAGCAAGGCCCGTGAACTTAAGTAGGATATTTGGTCTGTTGGTACACTTGCGCATAGACGCTCGGCTAGTCTACGCTCTATATTCTCAGATAAGCCACATATTTGAATAGGGACGGTTGGCAGACGGACGGCTTGGACTACTACCACTCGTCTAGGGAAACTCTACCCTACCTACTAAAGGGGCATTATCTGCCTTCCAGATGTCTTGACTGCTACTTTCTAGGTCTGTATTTGACATGTGTTCTCATCCCGCTCCTCTTCGTCCTCCTCAACTGTCAATGCCTTGCATATTGCAGCCCCTCGTTAGTCTGTAATCCCGGATCTCTGTAGCCAATTATAACGGCGTTTGTATCCCGGCAGACCGGTTATGCCTCTAAACTAACGAGCAGCATATCTTTGTGGGATTCTCTAGACATGCTACCTGTAGGCACAGTGCAAGAAGACAAGATAATCTTATTCTAGATAGCATACTTAGTTCATAGATTAAAAGAAGGGTCATGCCGAGTAGTAGTCACGGACCCTGGGGCTGCCATATTGTAATTATGTACATGTCAATATGCAGTTCCTCGTTAGCTGAATGTCTAGTCCCAGACTCTATATCGACAGTCAGCTAGTCCCTGCAATACGACAGACCATTAACCTCTCTGCTTCTGTTATTGAAACAGTGTGTAAGTGAGGTGTCGACCTAGCCACCGCCTAGTCATTGACAGTAAGCCCCTTGCGCCATCCAAAGTGCCAATCAACGTCGCTTATGCTTTTAATGCCTAACATAACCTAACACTGGACTCACGAGGCAGTGTTCCGACCTTCTGCCACACGTTGGTCGTCTGAGACATATTCTTTCCTCTCCAACAGACCTGGTTATTTTTATGAACCCGTTCCGCGGGATACGACGCTTGCTCCTCGCAGGATGTACCTTGTGTATCAAATCGTTGGTTTTTAACAAGCCACTAGGGCCCATCTGGTTACTCTCGCTATTGTTCTCAAGCCTATAAGTAATGATCTTATCCCCAATCTATTATATCACGATTGGCGCTCTATATCGTTCAGGATATCCATCATCATCGATTCACCTTCCTACACCATACGACTAATTTGAGTCTGGTTCGCCATGGTTATAGTATCTTTTCAGGAGTCTCTAGCTGGACGACCAGTCAAAAGCTCTCGGCGAGAATTTGGAACTCCCACGGCTGCATTGAACCGATTCCCACAATCCCCAAGTAGCATTGATAGTCAGTTGAGGTTACCAAATCCATGGGATAGCAGAAACTCTCCCGCTACTTCACACCATGTGCTCTCGCTCTCGAATGAACCCATCTTAGATCCCAGATCCCCCGTGTCAACAGGATGCTTTTCTCCCGACTCATTCAAAGAAGAGAGTGTGTCCCCCCGTACTATTTCTCTCTGCCTCAGGAACGCCTCAACAGTGTCCCTGAAACGAAAATCCGACGAAGATGATGACGGCAACGACAACAACTCGGTTCCACTCCCAGGGTTCCAAAGTCTATTGCCCTACCATGAACCCCATGGTCGTTCGCACACTACCAGTCCACTGTGGACACCCAACACTACCCCAGAGCCAAGCGAAGGTGATGTCTACTCGGGTCGCCCAAGCCTGTCTCTTGCGCAAGATCCTATCACGGAGGGACTCAACCGTCTCAGAATAAAGCAGAACAAGGAGCCACTACCACCACTCGAAGCTCTTTGCAACAACATCCCGCGGTTTCCCATCCCAGAAACTCCGTGGACAAAGTGGAAAGCCACTCAACACGTCCGCGGCGAGCCGTCCCAGCCGTCCTCGCCAGAGGTCAGAAGACGGCGCGTGAAGTCCGCGAAGCCGACGCACTGCAACATCAAATATCTGGTAGAAGAGTTGGACTACATCAGATATCAACGTGTGGACTATGGGCAGAAGTGGGCGCTGGTCCAGTCCAGCTTCATTGCCATGTTTCCCACAACCGTGTTCCCTCTACTGCGTGAAACGCAGGGTCTCCAAGGCGCGTGTTACCGCCAGAACAAGTTCCTCCCTCGCATCCACCATGACCAGTTGGTGTTCATGGAAAACGGACACGTTGAGGCTGTCTGTGTTAAGACTAGGGAGCAAACCGAGAAGAAACATCTGTATACTCTCATATATCTGTTTCCCGATCGCGCGATGAGCTATCCTTGGGTTTCGTCGTTGGATCGTCAGCGTGCACGCGAGCTAGGTAAGTGCTATTGCTTTTCTCTTTCTCTTCGCCTTCTTGCTTTACTGTGGTGTCTCACGCACGGAACGAAATCTGCCTGTGACCTATAAGGATCTCTCCCAAGCCACGTTCGAACTAATAGATCCCGTAGACGAGAGAAGACAGCTGCAAATGGTGAGGGGACGCCTTCAAGCCACAGGGCGCGGAACATACATCGAAAAGCTACCATCTGATGTCCCATGTGGGTGCTGCCATAGCGAAGACCGCGAGAGATGTCCGGAAAAGCGAGCAGAGAACAAGTCTTCACCTGTGGAAGACGAATATATGCAAGACGAATATATGCAAGACGAAGATATGAAAGACGAAGATATGAAAGATGAGTCTGATCCCTGGTCAAGACTATAGCCGCGCAATAAGACGCCTTCCGCTCCTCAATGGAACAACAAATACATTCGGGGAGTTACATAAAAGAAAGTCTAGAAGACAGCCTCGGGACACAGGACGAGGCCGTCTTCTCTTCACCGAACTTTCGTTTCTTGTTTTCTGGTACATCGACCCCTCTCGTATACGTTTCTCGCAGTATAAATATCAACATCTCACCGACCTAGCTATTTTCGATTTCCTTTCCCATATCAAACTCCTATTTGAGGAAAATGCAACCAGCCATTATTGTCACCAATACCGACGCCCCATTACTTGTGTCCTCTAGACATACAGAAACGACAATGAGAGTGCTACGAGAACATCACGGAAGAGACGGGATGAAATAATACGACAAAATGACTGGACGATGGACACGAAGCCATAAACCACGTACCGCTAATTCTATTGCCTCTCCCTCTTCATTCCTTTCCATCTCTGGCTCTACGGTTCCGTCATTGTGTTCATGATATTTACATGATGAGTTCCGGCCCGGGCAAAAAAGAGACCAGTAACATCTCCTATCATCGGAGCGCAACTATATGTTCTGATTCGCGGTACTTAGCCCTCTCCGGGTCTCCTCTGTTTTCTTTTTTTTTTCTTTTTCTTTGCTTCTGATCTTGGCACTTACCATAATTTCTTGGAACGTGCCATTTACAATGACATTTATAAGACTTCCTCAGGGAGCAGTTTGGGCGAACATTGTGTTCGGATAATGGCCCGTGGGTTGGTTGGTTTGGCTGGTCGGCGTATGGGATGAGTGGATGGATGGATGGATATACGGATGGAATTGAATGGTATGAGACGAGACACAACGACTATAGCAAACCGGGCTAATGATTTTGGAGATAACGAGAAACGGGGGTTGGTGGTACGGAAACAAGGGGTTCACGAAGTAATGTGACTGGTCAGACGATTTTAGTTGGCAGATTTTGTATCTTCTCGCCGTCTTGTTTGCATTGCTTTTATATATTTGGAGGCCCTCCACTATGGGGCAAAACACGAATAAAGTCGGTCACTTGCTTTTTCACCCTGTATACATGCAGCAACAATCACTTCTTCTTGTTCTTCTACTTCAATGTTGTACAATGTGAAACGACATCTCGACGCTGCACCCAGCCGGATCTTTATCTGATTGTTTCGAAATGCTAGCTGTCTGACCTACTTTGCCCTTTACCCTTGCCTATTCTCACAGGGTGCACAGAAGAATCTCACCGACTCACCGACGAAAGGAGCATACCTGCATGTTGCATGAATCGGCCCTCGCACCCTATCTCGTCAGAACATCTCTCAGTCTAGAGGAGGGGTGGGCGATGATGGTGGGTTACAATCATGGATTCCAAAAACGATGATATGATTTTTGATTCGGATCCGAACGTTTGGGTAGGGCTGGAAAAGGGCCTCGCTGCATGTAGGCATATTCTCTATCTCTTCAAAGTTGGATTTCGCATGCATATGCAACCTCCGCCCTGCATCGAATGTGTAATGTATATTATGGTGCAGTGTAGCATCGGCATAAAAACATATATCGAGTCAAATGGCAGGCAAACGCAGCGGCCGAGTTCTAACAGTACCACGGACAGGACTGCGGCTTGGCGGTGGTCCTTACGTACTTAGTTTCGCCACCACACGTTTTTTTCGACGTGCATGTCCTGGCCCTTGCACGAACTCGAGTTTCCGTATCACACAATGGGCTTGTTGTTATGTTTGGGGATGGATGGCGACAGCGTCGTAGCAGCATTAGGGTCGTATTCCTCGTTGCGCAGCCAATGGAAGAAATGGAGCATAGGACCAAGGTGAGCCAATAGCTCTCATTGCGGTGCGGATATGGTGTGTGTTGTTGGATGCAGAATCTTGAAGTTGCAGCGAAACGCTCGTTGCGCAACCAACAGGGGAAATAAGTCATAACGTTAGTCTCCCTTTCCCGGTAGCTCGGTCATGTCGATCATTTTAGGCCGAACATGTGTGCTGCGGTTCTGCAACGACTAAGGAACCATGCCTCGAGCCGAGATGATAGCCTTCTTCGCCCTTAAGAGTGCAGTGCCATGCTATCAGGCCCCTCGGCGAAGGGTCCTTGTTAGGCCTATCATCTTGTTTAGTTCTTTGAAGTAGACCAACACCTTCACCTGCGTTTAGCTAGTCAAGTAGCGCGATTCGAATGTAGATACATCCAGCTCATTGGGTTTGCTGCGCGCCTCTTCGTGTGGTGCGCGTCCATCGTCGGTCTAATGGTCTTTACAAATGATTACTCCTGGCCCCGTTTCGCCCTATATATGTCCTGAATTGGCTCGTGGCGCCCTCCTCGTTGGACCGATCTTCGCTTTCACCTCCCACGTCATACTCCTCCAAATCCGAGGCGTTGCCAGTTCGGAATGCGTAGGGGTTTTGGTCAAACTCATCGTCCGTAGCCACCTCCTCGTCGGGGTAGTCTGCTGTGTAATAGTTCTCAGCTGGAAGCTGTTAGTAGGCTGTACTGCGCCGTGTTCTAGGAGATGCAGATGGAGTAGGCTATACCGTTTTCGTCTTCTTCATCTTCAGCCCATTCATCTTCGCTTTCATCGTCTTCCCCGTAGAAAAATTCTACGTCGGGTTCCGCGTCAAAGACCAAAAGTCCTACGCTCTGCGGTGGTACATGATCTCCCATACTACTGGCTGGAACACGAACGTAAGTCTCAATGATATAGTCACCGTCGTCACTATCACTAGTTTCGGCATCGGCATCTACCATCTCCTGGTCCACCGGGGGTTGCGCCTCTTCAGGATGTCGTTCCGCATATCGCTTCGCAGGAGGCTTGGGCTTGAACTTGAGTTGAGATGAAGTTTTGATCCTTGGTGTCTCTTGTTCACGCCTCTCTTCTTCTGCCCTCTGGAGATTAAGGCCTATTTGCTGCATGGCGTACGCCTCCATGTCGGCGGTTAGCTGTTGCATGTCGACATTCCATCGGTCCGTCATAGATTTCGGTAGTTGGGGCTTGTCGTTTGGCTTGTTTTCTCTGGCTGCTGTTAATTTCGCTACGCCTGGCTTCTTGAATTTCCTAGGCTCCGGCCTCTCTACTTCCATGGCCTCGGCGGGAGGAGCGCCGGCGGACGTGACCACAGTAGCGGGAACATTGTTGGCGCCATGAAGCTTATCCAGGACCTTTGAAGAAATACGTTTGATCTTCCGCTCCACAAATGTGGCTGTAGCAGGTCTTTTCTTAGAAATGCCTCCATGGGATCGATCTGGGTAGGGAGAAGCAGCTAGCAGCATATCCTTGCGTGACATGTGAAATCGTCGGGGTTCGGAGACGGGGGCAGAATCAAGCGTGTCAGTGCTCGCGGGGGAGCTGGTTGTGGCACGGGACGAAGCTGTTTTGGAGGCATCATCATTGCCGTTGCCTTTGTTCGCAGCCACATCCTTGTCGGGATATATGTCTTGTCTCGTGGCGCTCTGGAATGCCGTGGATTGGCGACTCGCGGGCGAGGTGTGGATAACGGGCTTCTGGATTTGGCGAGGAATGCTTTCGGCAAAGGCGATCTCCTCATTCTGACGCTGGTTCTGACGCTGGTAAACAAAGACATGGCTTCTGTGTCGCTTAGTTTCCTGGACGCCTGAATGTGGGCTCACATTAGCTGGTGCTGGGGGCGGATGTTTCCTAACTAAAGGGCGGCTCACGAAGATATGAGACGGGGGCTTCCTCAGTCGCCTTGCGCTTCACACGAATCAGCTGCGGCGGTACCGACATAGTGAGCGCTTTTTTTTATGATTATGTTGGGAGCAGATCCAGGCGGATAGAGAATGGAGTATCACGAGGATTGCGGTTTTGGCTGTTTTACTGTTTCTACTGTTTCCGGCATGTGAAGATGATGCCCCCTGTTGAGCAAGGCACAAGTAACGTACGAGGTAGACTAGAAGAATACAACTTGCGGCTGCTCTTTCGACTTGTCAGCTAGTGTGGCTGATTTATGACCAGATTAGGTACCTACAGTTATAAAGCTGTGGCGCGAGCTATGGCGGGGTAGGAGGTAGCTGCCTGCGGGGTTCTTGGAAGCAACTATTAACACACCTACTTCAATGTCATAATCATCATCACTTACTCACTGGTCGCCGTAAAAACAAACACTCCCTAACCTACCTTAGTCTAATGGAAGGACTACACCACACCCAACCCTACATGTAGGACCCAAGGCTCACTGCCTAGGTAACCTTTAGGTAGGTAGGTACCTAGGTAGGCTAAGTATTCCCCGGGTAAACCTTTGGCTGATACCGGCACCGCCTACGCTACTGCACAGCTCTGCTCTAATTACCTCCAATACGACACGAGGCCGGCGAGTTCAGTGACCTCGTATATCCTTATACCGACTAGAAACGAAGAAGAGCAGGATCTCAGAAAGAGTGATAAACCCCTCTCGCGTTATCGAATGCTCATCATCAGCCAACTAATAAACTTAGCAAGCGGCGTGCAGCGGCGTTGTCGTTGGTTTGACAAGTAGGTGGTGTGACAGCGTGCAATTGACATCATTACAAGTCATGTCTCGATGAAGAAATACGGTTTGGAGATGTGGACGGTCTGTCTGGGGAGCAGAGTTTGACTCGGGCCGCTCTGGCCACTCTAGCCCCCCCGATCCCACGTTGTCCATGGATAAACCTGGTCGCTGGCTACCTCCTTCCGCCCAGGATTATGCGTGTCATCATCTGAGCTTCTCTGCTCATAAACCTCCTAAATGTGTGGTATAAGTACCTACCGACATGTATATAACCAATACCTAACCGCACTTGACAAAGGGGCAGTGCAGAACTGCCACCTACCTACATAGTTGATACCCGAAATTTCTACACCGTTCCATCCATCCTATATGTGGCAATATTTGGGTTGTTGTGAGATAACTTGAGAACTGCTGACCGACCATTTTCTCAATCGTCAAGTCTTGATTACGCAGGTTCTAAAGAGCTTTTGCTGGCTCGTTGCGTATCAAGGTTTGAACTCCTGAGTTCATACCTATAACATAACCTAACCATACTTTCTTTGTCCAGTTCTCTCGGCCGACGGGTCTTAGTCATTGGCTATGAAAGCAATCAACATCGCTCAGACCTAAGAGATTCGGATGCCCTACCAAACGCCTGCGAACATGTCCTCTCGTAAAGTCCCTCTTACTTTTACCTTCCAACGACACGGCGCTCATCCTCCTCTATTCGTTGCCGGGTCCTTCTCAGATCCCCCGTGGCAGCCTCTCGAGATGGATGCATCCATAGACCAACATGGGGATCTCATCTTCACCAAACAAGTCATGGTAGATGAGTCCTCTGAAGTCCAATACAAGTTTCGACACGCATCTGGCGACTGGTGGGCCCTAGACCCAGATGCTGAGACAGGTGAATTACTCATTATTCAATTGGAGAAACCCCGCCAAGAGTGCTTCCACATGTTGGCTCGCGAATACCCTCTAATACTCTTTATTCTAGTTATGGACGAGCACGGCAACGTAAATAGCTTATTGCTTTCGCCGAGCAAGTACGCTGCTCAAGAGGCAACACTAGGAAAAGAGATACATGATAGCAAAATTCGAGACGCAGCTACTGATCATATCTTTGACATCCCAAATGATGCTGAGACTGCCACTGAAAGTTTAAACACAGGCACAAATTCAACAGATATCGATTCGACCGAAAGGTTCACACAGGAGGATGAACTGAGACGTCTATCATTCACCCCGATCGAGGAAGTTGCTAACACTGCCGCTGAGGTAGCTGACTCGGCCTCTCTACTTGGTGATGATGACCTCGAAGTTGATGGCGGCGACATCTTTCCTATGTTCAGCCACGAACGTCTTGCTTCTTCATCAGACGGTCTGACGCCCGACCACCATGAGTCCAAGCCACAACACGACAAGGTTGACTATTTTTCAGAAAGTCATGATCAATTGAGTACGGACTACGACGATCCTCGGTTAGAACACTTCCCCTCGGACCGTAGCTCCATCATGACTGCTATGCGCCGACTGTCAGCTACTATAGACGCAGATCTTACAATGGTAGACACAGTTCCTCTATCACCAATTACAACAGCAAAGCCCTGCAGTTCGAGTAGTCCATCTCCATGTAATTCATTGAATCTTGATGAGACAAACACTACACACAATCAGGTGGGAGATATAGGCCTACATTCTACGAGCATCATAGCCCGCAAGTACTCATTGCAGTCGATTGCAGAAGGGGAGGAGGTACCTGATAGGACTGAGATGTCCGATGGTGCAGAGGAAATCAATGTCCCGACTGAATATATCGGCCCTGTGGAAAAGCCTAATCTCTCATTGGCGCCATCTGGTAGTAGTAACGAGGACGAGGGCATTGATATGGGAACTGCATCTCCCAAGATCAAAACGACGGCCATTCGTTGCAAAGAACCCGACAATGAAGTACAACTTGCTGCCACCATCGATAAAACTAAAACGAACGACACGCCTCCAAACGAAGAATATATAAGTTTTGCCCCAAGTTCTACATTGGCCAGTGAATCGAATGACGAAAAGTCGAGCCTACAAAATTCAACTGACGGTGAGCCGGCGCATTCCTCTTCATCGCCATATTCTATCCGCGACGACAATAAGGATTACTGGCTTTTACCCTTCCTTCGCACAATGTTCGTCGATTGGATCGGCGGTTTTGTCTATTGGCTTTGTAGTCGAAGCCGAAACCAGGTGTAAGAAGCCATTCAAAATTGGCGTTCCCCTTTTCTCCCTTTCATCTTTGGATTCCAGCTGAATTATTCAACACTTGGAGGCTAACCTAAGAGTAGTTTACGCTTCCCAAGAGCCTCCGGCACTGGGGCCGTAATCGTCCTCGGCGCGGGGATCTCTTTTTGGGCTCTACAGGATCGGCTGCCTTCAATTGGCCTCTCGGCCTCACGTGGAATGCATGGCTAAGAACACCGCCATAATCGAATGATAGTATACCAATGTGGAGTGCTTCTGTATAACTTGGAGAAACACGAGTGACGTGTCCGAGTGGTTGTTTGACCTTCGGCTGGGTGTACATATCTGACACAATGACACAATTGTATAATTCACCGCTTTAGTTCTTCGTGTTTCCTTATTCGCAAACATCCCTAGTGACTAAGTCTGCCGTGATTTGCGGTTCATCTTTTTATCGAATGAGTACTCGGGCAATTTTAGAACCACGAAGCATTAAAGAGAAATGATAACAGTACTCGTGTTAGGAATCGTAAGAATCCCGTCGCTCCCCGAGCGAACGGACCGACCCAAGTAAATCTATCTCCACGACACTACCGAAAGGATCTTTAAATTAGAAAATGACAATTTGTATAAGATCTGGTCTAACAACTCATCGTAGGCGACGATTACCTCGTTAAAAAGATCACTTTCTTTTCCCGATCAAATATTGGTACGGCAGGAATACGTAAGCCATGGCAACGACTCCTTTCTCACTATCTAATACCTATTCTATCACACCTTCCCAGTATATAAAGTCAATAGAACCCCCGAAACAGACGATGTCACTCCTAGACCACGTAGCCGAGTGTCGATCGACTTGGTGTTGTAGATTGGATGGGTCGCGTGCGAGCTTTGATTGGCACTTCTGATTGAAGCTATCAACATTGTACATATATGAAGTAGTTTTTCTTCGATTAAGCTATAACTAAACCAGACACAGAAATTCGAGCGTAGGAAGTAGGCAGTTGCCCACCCCAAGACAGAGCAAGATGACCTCGCGAGCAGTAACCTCCAGAATAGCTACTGTAGCACATATCACGAACAGGTAATGGATCAAAAGTAAACAAATGGATAAGTGGGTGGGTAGATTTGGATGAGACAGGGGGAAAAAGGAAGTATTTTTGCAAAAAGACCATTGATTCGCAGTGAAAAGAAAATGATATATGCATACTCCCCCGGACAGGCTTGAACTGTCAACCTCTCGATTACCTGTTAATAACAGTCGAACGCGCTAGCCAATTGCGCCACGGAGGACTTGTTGTGAAATGCGCTCATTAAGTTACATTATAATGTAGGCACCAGTTACCCCGACTCGAATACCAATGTATAATTTCACTACCATCGTTCGCCATCACATCAGATATATGAGACACGCACACCTAAAATCTACGGATCGGAATGACTAATTGCTGTTTAGTGGGGTCTTAGGTAAGCGTTGCTTTCTTTCTACTTACGTAGTAGTATTAAGAACCGACTAATTGTTACCGAGCTGTAAAGAAGATTTAACTAATCGTGCTACGCCCTACCTTTATTTAGGACTCGCTTAAGCTTACTAACTAAAGTTAGTGCTAGTTATTAATTTAACTAAGTTATTTTAATAACTAAATTTTTATTTAAACTACTTGCTTTTATTAAAATAACACTTGCGCTATTAATTTTAAAGCTTTAAAATAAAACAAAACGTATAAAACGCACTCGATTATTTATTAGCTTATTTTTTAGCAAAAGTAACTGCAGTAGCGCGAGCTTATAGCATTACGCAAGCAATTTTTCGCAACTAATTAATAAAGCGCAGTAGTTTTAATTGCTTAATTGCTATAAATCGAAAACTTACTTTTATAAACAAAAAAGCTTTTTATAATTATATTAACCGTTTTAATTATATAAACTTAGCTGTATAACTTAAATTTATTTATAATGCTGCTAATTACATTTTAAAAGCTAAAGTATACTTGTTTAACTTAAACTTTTTTATATTTAGCTAATGTTAAGTTAAACGTTTTATTAAAAAACATAGCTATTTATATATATGTTAAAAAAAGCTCGATTTAAACTAACAAGCTTCTAAAAATGTATACGTTGTTAACGAATATTTTAACAAGTTAAAAGTAACATTTAAAGCTAAAAGAATTAACTTTAATAATATATATAATATAAATAAAACAAGTTTTCGAATAAAAATAGCTAATAACACTTTTATAATAACTAAACGCAAACGATTTTATTATTTTAAACTGTTAAAAAATAAAAAGTTTGCTACTTATATTAAAGCTATTTTTGTAGCTAAAAAAGTTATACTTAAATTTATAATTTTTTTTAGCTAACAATATATGTTTTATTAATATAAAACACTTAAATTATTTAATAATATAGCTATTACTGTTTTTTTAACAAGCTATTTAAACAATAAAATTAGCTTTAAATAAATTTAACACTTTAAAAAACATACTGTTAGCTAATTTATTAGCTTTAAACAACTTTTTATATTAAATAGTTATAGCTTATACTATATTAAAAAGTTTATACAATATTATAATAATTACTTTATTATTTTGTTTAATTTACTATTTTATTATACTTATATTTTTTAGCTTTTAAATGTTGCTATATTTTAGCTTTTAAAACATTATTATACTAAAGCTATTAAAATAATAGTATAAAACAAGCTTACTAATATAACTAAACTAAAGTTTTTTAAGTATATTTAACAAGTTAAAAACTAAGCTTTTAAAAAGTTTATTATATAATTTGCTTTTAAAAAAACTAGCATACACTTTTTTAACTTTTATATAGTACTTTAAACTTTTAATAATAAAGCTTTTCGCTATATTACACTTTTACTTTTTTTATAACTATAACTAGCTTTATTATTTATATAAAAAACATTTATTATAGTTTATTACGTTAATAAAGTTGTTAAATATATTATAACCGCTTTAATAAACGCAAAAAAGTTAAACATTAACTTAGTAATTATAATTAACTTGTTTGTTAAAAAAGGTATTATTAACGCTATAAACTTAATGCAAACTAAAACTAACCTATTAAGGACTAAAATAGCCGAACAAATCGCTAAATTACGTAAAGCTACTAAAAACACTAACCTATAAACAGGAAAGGTTCTAACAGTTAAACAAAGTTGTTTAATAGTATAACAAAAAGTGTTAACAAACGAAGCAAAAGCTAAAAAGGTTGTTAAACAAGCAAATCAACGATTTAAAAATGCTACCAAACGTGCTTTTAATAAAGCAGCAAAAGTAGCACGCAATTAAAAGCTTATTAGCAAATTGTATCCAGCCGAAATAACAGACAGCAATAAACCTAGTCGTCTATTGCGGCGCTTTTAACACCAAAACACTAAAAAAGTAGTTATTGAGATGACCTGGTTAAATTGGTGACCAGCACCAACTTTAGTTGGTGAGCCCAAGCGAGTCCTAAATAAAGGTGGGGCGTGGCACGATTATACTGTTCAAGCTATCGCATTTCACTCTCCACTTTCAATTATTTCTTCAGCACAAATAGCCGAATTTCTTATTTGGGACCAAGGGTATGACTATAATTAAACTCATAGTAGGTTGCTGAGGTAAGTGGCTATGACCGTCATTGTCGCGCTGCTGTCTCCGAACTCATGGGGTGTATACTACGGCTTCCTGGCTGCTGTTTTATTTTCTAGCTTTAAATGCGTCCCTTCCCCGAATCTTATGACTGATGCTGATCTGACGAGACTTGGAGTTTAGGTGCGTGGCGAGAGCCCTGAGCTACGTGGCCTCTGACGATCTGGATATTGACGTTCCTTATTTAAACAAGCTGCGCTCTCCCAGTTTTAGCTTTCACTCCGAAATTTTGAGATAGCGAGGGCTGTATGGGCTAACGTGTGTCTTGGTGTTCAATGCGCTAACTATTCGTCAATACCCAGATGTAAGCTAGGCTGTGTTAACCACGGCAAAGAAGCACGTCATGTCAAACAAGGTAAGAATTAACGATTGATATAGTTCGATGTTTACTATGTTACAGGACCAAATCTATGTGTTCTATATGTTCAATTCCAGTCAACGCTTACCAAACCTTGGGCCCAAATGTCTCGCCAGGCGGCAACACAGTTTGTATAGCTTTGCCCTGATAGTCTAATGTAGTCGCTACGATTTTGTTTCCCCACCAATCCGGCGGCCCAATTTTTTGAAGTGTTAAACAAAAAAATATGATGAGGGTGCCGAAGGCCAAACCCAAATCGAGTCCAGCAGATGTGAGGTAATTGAGCCGACTCCACCACCTGAAATGCCGCTTCTTGATGACGAACTGGAAGATGTAGCCAACGATCCCCCATGATAGGTAGTTTAGGGGAGTGGCCGGTGGCATCGATCCCGCGCCACCGAAGATCAGAGGCGCCATCAGATACTTGACGGGAGAGCGCGGGTACCGCTTTGTGGCGAAATATATGATCACAGGCGTGACAGCGCCGACGACGAAGAACACTAAGAGGCCGGAGTATATCTGCCCTGGGGAAAAGACGCGAGCGGGCCCAATCAGACCCCAGATCACCGATGCGCTGAAGAAAGTGCGGCCTCCCGGGCATGTGAAGCGCTGAGGTTGTGTTATATCGCAGACGCCATCGATGTTATCCAGTGCGAAGTTAAGGACGACGACTTGTATGAAACATGATATAGTCGTTGCCACAACTTGAGCCATGAACATAGTTCGGGGGGGGATCTTCATGTAATGTCCGAATTTGAGATCTGAAACAAATCTGAGGGCTTGGGACCTAGAAAATCAAGTAAGCAGGGGAAGCAGGAAAGAAGAATAGACACCCTACATCGTGATGTAGCCGTATGTTTTGAACCTTCGGATCTTACGTTAGCAATAATGAATATGCCTCTGTCCGGGGATAATGCTTACAGCATCAAAGCCAGGGGTCTCCCGGGTTGCACATAACCGTAGATGAACTCTGTTAAGACGTTCAACCCAATCTCCTGGCTTGTGACTGCTTCTATGATACCAATAGGAAGAGAAAATATGAATGCGATTGCTACCGCAAGCAGAAAGGCCCACCACTTTAGATTTGTGGGATAGAAGAGTACTGCAATCAGACTAAGCGCCAGAACCTAGAAAGAGTTAGCTACTTGGGGAATTCCGAGGAACAGAAAACATACTATTAGGAAGAGGGACGTGTACCACCACGAAGGCGCCTCTTTGTATTTCCTCATGAGTTTCATATGAATATCGGGTTTCTCATGCGTGCTGTTCCGAAATTGGGCCCAAATAGGACCACTGTAGTACAGAGCTGTGTGGGTGACTAGAGCAGTTATGGCAGCAAAGGAAAGGCCGTAGGATAAAGCAAAAGCAGTACTTGTATGTCTGATTAGTTACGTCGCGCTGATATACGCTACATGGGTGACGAACCTGATGAATAATGGAGAGTAGGATTGGTAGGCTACTTCATCCAAGGTGAATTCGGGAGTTAGGACACGAGAAACGTTATATATAGCACCCGTGTTATCATATGTCGAAGCGTCGCTCATAGGTAAGTATTGGGAATACCAGGCGCCTGTGTAATGCAAGAACGAAGTGAGACCAATGAAGAACATCACGACACCAATTAATGTGTTCGCAATTGCGTGCCTAGCAATATTAGCAAATAGTCTGTCCGCGATGAGCATTTATACTGACCATGGCACCACAAGTGGGGAGCCAATGTAGCCAGCCACTTGCGTCCAATCGAAAGTAATTGGGATGATGGATAGACCAGTGATGCCACCAAATAACTGGTTGACGACCGCGTTCTGTGGTGCAAACCATGTTGCGACAGCGGTGACGCTTAAGAATTGAGCGAGAAATCCAGGAATGAAGTAATAGACGCAAGACCCCAAAGCGATGAGACCAAACCACCTATACCGTGACATACTGCCTCCGATAATAGAAGGGTCTTTGATGTTATTGGTTTCATACATTGCATTCATCAGCGCAATTGAAACTAATCTAAGGCAAGCAATCGGAATTAGCGCAAAACACGTGAATAGAATCTAAAACATATAGAGGGCGAGCGTCTCGATCAGTACTCCCCGCGGAAAAGTGCCGGGCACAATGATCGCTGGCGTTACTCACGTGTCTGGCCATATCATTGAGGCCGGATATACTATAAAACATTAGTGATCCGTCTTGTACCGTCTCGAACTTAAACCCACCAAGAAACTTTCGCATGATCCCAGCGATCCCATATCCAAGAGATTGGGTCGAAACGACGATTAGTAGTTGAAAGACGATACCAAAATTCTGCTTGTAAAACACGAGCTGTGCTAATATAACATCTGTAGCATATGCTACTGAGAACGAGACACTGGCCATAACCACAATAATCGAATGCTCCTTGATGTTGAACGGTCCCGGGTTCAGATCGCACGTCACTCCGAAAAGAGTAACCTGCTTGTCTGGAACTACTCTCTCCCACACTCGTCCCATAACCCAGGCAATGATCTGAGCGATGAGAGGTCCTATGCCGATAGACGGGGCACGAAGTGAGAATAAAGTGTTGAGGGCCGCGCCAACAAAGGTTAGAGACAGTCCAATAGTCCATGCTCGAATGGTACTACATGGTAAGTCCTCATCGAAGTTGCGTACAGCGGCCCGTACTTCTTCGTACGGAGAGTCTTCCTCGTTGGCTTTTGCGGCGGCTTCACTGTCGAACGAAGTAGCCCGTCCCGGTTCCGACTGGTGCAACTCTATGTCGTCGTCATCTGGAAAATTGGGGTCAAGCAAACGTTCGTGTTCTTCTCCTTCTTCGAATTCGGTGTCATGGGTGCCCGGTTGTCCCCAATCGGAAAGCTCATGGCTCTCGTCATGCTCGCCATCTGATATTTTGTTATTGCTTTTGAGCATAACAGCTTCATCCTCTCGTTTGAGTCTGTCATCGAGTAACTTATCCTCGGCCATCTTCTCCGAAAAAACAACGCCTTCAAGAGGCAGAACCCTGTAGGGGATTTCAACTCGCAGAACACACTCAATTGAGTGAATAACCTGATACACTAGTGTGTTGGCTCAATGACTTCAGGCAAGTCGGCCCTGCTGCGTCCTATGTGGATCTCAACCCTTGAAAGGTGTGCTCAAGTCCTTTACACTAGGAATCCTCATCTCATCACCTCAAAGATTCGAAATAATGTCCAAAATATACTTAGGCAATGCTGAAATTTCTCGAGATAGGCTTCCTTATCATCCACTTATAGCTGTTAACGCTCTGGTTTCCATGACAGGATATGCTAATGTTGATCAAGAATTCTGGCTAGTCCTTGAACATCCGTTAGATGTCGCTTATCTTAACGCAATCAATAGGACAGGGGCTGCGGATAATCACCTTTTACAGGTTTGGGTATATCGGTGCAACGGTGCGATGTATACCTTTGTACATAGAAGGCCTTCACAATCTATATACTCATCAATTGACGTGGGGAGAGTAAAATACGGTAAGAAATATATCTGGCTCGAAGTTCAGCGGCTTATCAGATAGTTTCAGCTAAGGACGTGAAGTGCGGAAGCGTACGTGGCTACCTGGGTACTTCCGCTAGGGGTAAGGGAAGTAGTTGCCAGTGCATTGAATGTGGAGACACTGTTTAGCTTGCAGCATTGCCCCAGCATACAGCTCTAACTGGGTCGAGAGCAACTCTACGTACTATTAGGCCTAGGCATGCTTGGCAGCACCTTGTTACTAATACCTGTACGGAGTTACTTCGAGTTATGAATGCCCCTTTGGACTTGAGTGTTGAAATTGTTACCAGGGCTGTTCCTCGAAGGTTAAGGGGAATTATTGCTATACAACTACTATACATAGGTAAACCCGAGTTGTCTACTAACACTTTGAGAAAACTAAGCTGGCATTAGTGCCTCCAAACCCGAAGCTATTTGACACCGCCACATTCACTTCTTTTTCCTGGGCTTGAAGTGGGACAAGGTTGAACTTGGGCTTGATGTTGGGGTCATGAAGATTCATGGTGGGTGGAAGTGTATTCTAGCGAGTATTAGTTATTGTCGTACCGACAATTTCGTAGCTAAGAAAAAAAAACTCACTTCGGTTATGGCGAGGATAGAAAATATAGCCTCGATTGCACCAGCGGCTCCAAGAAGATGGCCTATGGACCCCTTGGTGCTACTCACGGCAACCTGGCTTTCTTCTAGATAGCCTTCTTCGCCCATCATGAGGAAGCGAATTGCTGAAACCTCTGCGGCGTCGCCGATGGCCGTCCCCGTCGCGTGCGCGTTAATATAGTCGACCTGGCGGGGTTTAATCCCAGCATGCTTCAAGGCCCTCTTCATTGCAAGAAAAGCGCCCGATCCGTCCTCGCGCGGCGCCGTCATGTGGTGAGCGTCACCGCTGCATCCATAACCTTTAACCTCGGCGTATATGTGAGCGCCACGAGCCTTCGCATGCTCTAGCTCTTCGAGCACTACTACGGCAGCTCCCTCGGAAACTACAAAACCATTCCTTTGCCGGTCAAATGGGCGACAGCTTGAAGTAGGGTCGGCATTAAAGTTCGTGGAGAGTGACCGTGACCTCCCGAATCCCGCGAAAGTCAGGGGATGAATACAAGACTCGGCACCGCCGGCAACCATGACGTCGGCATCGCCATATGCGATAAAGCGCGAGGCGTCGCCGATTGAATGCGCACCTGTGGTGCAAGCCGTAGTCACGGCATGATTTGGGCCTTGGAAGCCGTATTTCATGGAAATGTGACCGGCTGCCATGTTGATGAGTATCTGGGGCACAAATAGCGGCGAGACCTTCTTATAGCCCTGTTCACGCGTGATATATGAGTAAGCTTAAACGTCTTTCATCAGAGTCTATGCCTGGAGTCTTACACCATTGTCAAACGCAAGACTAGTCCTGTAAAGCTCCTCCAAATTGCCTATGCCGCTTCCTAGACATACCCCAGTCTCCTGTAAGTCTGCCTCTTTTTCGGGGTTCCACGCCGCGTCCTTGAGGGCCATCTCAGCGGCGGCTATGGCATATTGAGAGAAGGTCGACATCCGTCGTTGATCTGATGCACAAAGCCAATCATCGGCTCGCCACAATCCGACCTCTTTATTTTTGTTGGCACTTTTGGGCACGATGCCAGCGACTGTACTGGTAAGCTCACGCCATCGTTTCTGCGGTTCGAAGTCGGCAACGCTGACGACGCCTGAGTGGCCGGCAATGAGCCTATTCCACGTGTGTCGAACACCGACGCCGAGGGGTGTGACAGCGCCTAGACCTGTGACAACAACTCGGCGCATTCTTTGCCATAGCCGAGTTTTGGCTATAATTCTCGTCGATTTTGTACTGTATGCAGTACAAAGCTTACAGTAGGACTTCTGCTTAATTACTGTAGTCTAGGGCATTGCTTTTATGTAGCTACTGATTGGCTTCTTCAGCTTTTGAATCCGCCAAGCCTTTTATTTACACCATGGCCCCTGTCTGCCTGTCAGTGGCCCACATGTGCTGGAGCTTCACTGCTGTAGGCACTTTAATCCATTTTTTTTTTCTTAGCTCGTTTGGTGGCTCACACATATCTCAATGACGCGAACTATCCCCAGTCGACGGCGCAACTTCATAAGGCCGCCAGTCTGAGAGTCCAATCCTTACATCCTCGACTGTACCTTCTACAAGTTAACACATATATAGCCATGGCGTGCCGAAGCTGCAAAAGGCAGCTGTTGCTTTTGGCTCGACAAGCAAACACTCCCGTCGCAGCTGAGCTCTCCAGCGCAGCGCTTGGGCAACAACTTCTCTACCGGGTCGCAACCACACCCATCGCACATCAACCGAGACGAGGCTTCCGAAGTACACCGACCCGGTCCGGGATTATGGACAGCATACGTGGTACAGTCAAGCGGTCCAACGAACCATATAGGGTGGTGGCAGCTACGAAGGAAATCTACGACGCATGCTCTAAGGCGGCTCCCTATAAGATCGACCCCATAGCGATAAAGGCAGAGACGATACCCAAGACACCGGAGGGTGAGCACATTGGCGAAGGCAATGGGATGTGGCATGATGGTATGCGCTCGGTGCTTCCCCTGCCGCTGTGTCTTGCAAGGCTGTGCTATTCTCACCAGGAAACCAACCCGCTAACGGGGGTTTATTTACAGATTTCAAGCTTCTCCCAACCTTCAGCACCTGGTCACAAGTAACCATGCTACACATGTACCTTATCTTCGCACGGCTACGAAACCTCGATCGAGACTCTGCGCGATCATGGCAAGCGCAGCTGGTTGACCACTTCTTCTTCGACGCCGAGGAGCGGATGGACTTGGGCCACGGTATATCATCTCGAGGTTTGCGAAACAAGTATTTAAAAGACCTGTTCATACAGTGGCGTGGCATCGTGGCAGCTTATGACGAGGGAGTCGCCAAAAACGACGCCGTGCTGGCGTCTGCTCTCTGGCGTAACGTTTTTAAGGCACGTGAAGATATCAACATACGCGACCTCGCCGCTATCGTTAGCTGGATGCGGCTTAGCCTTAAAATGCTGGATCAGATGCCAGATGAGGCTCTGTTTACTAGCGCTGGGACTGCACTGAGGTGGCCTGCTAAAAATGAGTTTGCTGTTGTTGATAAGCCCACGAGGCTGCTTGCTGACCAGCTGGCCCCGAATAATGCTGCACCAGCTGGAACGACAACCTCAGCGTAAATAATCATATCTCATGTGGGATGTATCACTATTGTAACGGGATAGGTGGGAATCAAACAAAATCTCAGTCTAGCATGAGGATGCCAGGACAGATGCTCAAGCGATAGGTAGGCGTCACCTTAACAAAATGTATATACAATGTGTACTACAAGGTATAAAGACACCAACAAGATTATTCGACTCTCTCCCACATCTGGAATTCGTACCGGGTCTGATTTTCCTCTTGAACCCCTTCTGGGACTGTCTCCCCCGTCCATTGATCTAGGTCTTCTTTGGACTTTTTAACCCACCGGCCAGTACCGGTTGCCTCAGGCTCTGAAGTCTCGGAAAGCTGTAACGGGAAGAACGTGTCGCACTCAAAGTCGCTCATGACCCTTGTGAGTAAGACCCTCCTCGCCTCCTTAAGCCGCAGCGCAGCAGCATATATCTGCGCACCACCTATAACAAAGACTCTGCCGGTCTGCGCGGCCGTCGAGCCAGACTGAAGGTACTGGATAGCCTGCTCTAGCGAGCCAACTTTGACTGCCTCCGTCTCGGCATCGATATTTGTCGCCGGTGATTCCGCATGGGAACGGCTGATGACGATATTCAGCCGTCCTTTCAGCGGCCGGAACTTTGGTGGTATGCTGTCCCACGTCTTGCGACCCATGATTACGGCGTTCATGGCAGGTGGATTGCCGTCTTGGTTCTGGTAGATTCTTAGTAGTCTAGTCGCTCACACGTCGACCTCCATATTCTGAACTATGCTCAAGACGATCATTCTTACAAGAAACGATGATAAACGTTTAGTCACCCGGGCAAAGTATGCCATCTCCTTCTTTAACCCAGTCCAGGGCAGCGTGCCGTTGCGGCCGATGCCCATATTGCGGGTCGCTGCCACGACGAGAGTCAGTTCGAGGGGCAGCATCTCAGATGTGTTTTTGGACATCTAGTGGGAGATTTCGGGTGTAGTGTGTACAACTCGAATGACTATATAAATCTGAATGAAGATAGCCAATTTCAATGTCAACTGGTAGGCGAGCTAGGTACTGTAGAGGGGCTATCAGCGTGTAGGTTAGTGGGGTTGTAGGTAGATTGGCGCAGGCGCGTCGAACGCGGTCAAGCTTTAGTGGGTGCTAACTTATACCCCAATTTCAAACTTATACGCTGCCATCAAGCGCTTGATTCTCACGTTCGGGCCGGGGGGGTCTATTCAATCAAATGGCTTCAAGGTCGAAGTAGGTATATCGTCAAATTCATACAACTCAAACTCTTAAATGTAGCCATAGATGATCAAGCTTCTCCAAATCCTCAGCGGAAAGTAGGTGTTGAGATTCAACACCTCATATATTGGCCAGGCCCTAGACTAAGCCAGATCCAAGATAGTCAAAGATATCAAGCAGCTGCAACAGCATACTTCTTCTGCTCCTCCATCCTCTTCATCTCTTCCCGCTTCATCGCCTCCCAGATTCTAACCCGTTGCGGGATCACACCCTCTCTCGGCCCCGTGGGCTTCCAGCCTTTGAGGTTCTCCTCGCCAATACTACTCATAGTCTTCCTCTCTACTATGTCATGGGGAAAATAATCAGTCAGCAACGAAATGCCCTCATGAAATGGTCCGAATGTTGACGTACCAAGACTGTAATTCCCATCCGGCCTATCAAAACAATGTGGCTCTTTGAGCGACACGGGCGGATTCGTGATGATCCTAACCCGCCGCAACGCGTTGTGACTCGCCGAATGCATCATAAGCGGGTGTAAGAGGAAGACATCGCCTACATTTCCCGTAGCCTGGACAAACGCGTCGTCAGGAACGTCTTTCAGGAGGTCCTGGTACCACCCGAAGCTCTTCTCCTCCTTCTTGAAATCCACGCTACCTCTCGGCCTCATCCAGGGCGACACGCCCTGCGGGTTCGCGTGCAGCCAGTTGGCGATCTTGCCGATGCCCGGCGGACAGATCACCGTGCCGCCCCCCTGCGGCACGATGTCCGTGAACAAGGGGATCACGAGCAAGGCCTGCTCGGGGCTGTCGAGGTAGTGCACGAAGAAGTCGCCGTCGACGTGCCAGCCGGGCAGGTCTCGCGCCGCCATCGGCTTGCCCTCTCCCTCCGCCGTCCCGAGATTCACGATCAGCGAGTCACGCCAGTCCTTCGTCCCGGGGTTTATTCGCTCCTCACCTCCGCACAGCTCGCAGATTGCGGACCACACTTTGGGTGCGAATACCGAGACGTCGAATATGCGGTGTGATGGCATCTACGTAGCTCCTACGTTAGTCAAATTGGTTTCTTTACTTCTGTTTGGTTTTGCTCTTGACTCCTTTAGCTTGGTTCGACCGTGTCAAGGGCAAGCCAGTGGGTTCTCAGGGGGCTTTATCAATTATCTTCAGCAGAGGATTAAGAAAAAGCAGAAACGGTGGGATGGCGAGGGCTGTGTGTAAGTAAATTGCATACGTTCGTCCGCTCCTTAGTCCAGGTGCTCTTGTCCGTAGGCGACATTCCGAGCCGCGTCCATACACCTTCGCAAACATCAGCAGCTTGTTCACGTGTAAAGCAGTTCGTGAGCTTTAAGTAGCCATGTTTGAGGAAGAACTCCTTCTCTGCGTCTGTTAGTGGATCCGGCAGTGATGCCATGATGTTATTAGTTGACTACAACTTCGATCTTCTTTTTGATTCACGGTTCACGATCGTAGGTGATCTCGCGAAGACTTTGGCCTAGCAAGTTATTGGAACAAAACATCCAGAGGATCAAGGCTGTATCGTTGGAGGAACTACCACCTTCGCTTCTTATAAGTACGACCCAAGACCTGTCAACCTATTAGCGTCCTCAATAGTCTCGTGGCTCACTACCCTTGGAACCACGCCTCTGGAGACGGGAGCCGATTCCGGCGCGGGGATGCCTTGGGGTAGGTTGCGTTATTGGATAATGGACGGAGATTGCGGAGAACGTTATGCTAAATACAATGCGAATGGGTTGGAGATGTGATGGCATTGTCACCAACAACATGATGCCAGTGACGTGAACCATAGACTCCCAGAGGCATGATCAGCAAATCGGGTAGATTTGGGTAAGGGAAGTTATCGTGGGTGGAGTGTTCACGCTCTACAAGTCTCTTTGATGCTCTAGCTCTCTAACTTAGATATCTTTATCTGTTCTAAACGGAGAAATCCGGTTCTAATATGCTGATTCCGTAGCGCTGAAATTTTACCGCTGGCATCGATAGATTGTTCAATCTCGCTAGTCGAACCCTTAGGAGCTTCCACCTCTAAGGTCACTGAGTTTATCAACATAATAAGCAGGCCGGAAGGAAGCGTCTGGTGACTCCCAGTGCTCTTTCTTCGTGACGCCGGTAAGAACAGCTAATGTGCCGCCGAGCCCGCCCTCGATGCCGAATTGGATATCGGTATCGAGACGATCGCCAACCATGCAGGTGCGACTGCGGTCGAAGTGAAACTTGCCCTCGATAGCGTCCATCATAGCCTGGGAGGGTTTCCCGAGAGCTGTGGGCTTCTGGCCGGTCATGTTGATAAGCGGGATGGAGATGGAGCCCGCGCCGGGGAAGAAAGTGTGGCTCATGGGCAGCGTGCTATCGAGGTTCGTCGCGAGGAACACGGCGCCCCGTTGTAAGTACTGGTACGCCGTGGAGATCTTCAGGTAATTGACATGGAAGTCGAGGCCTGCGAGCACGATGCCCACGTCCGGGTCCAGCATAGAGCCATCGGCGAGCCCGGTGAAGTCCGCTGGTGTCATGTCCCGTCGCAGCGACGGGTCAGTTCCACCGATAAACGGCACGTTTTCTGTCCGCAGCTCTTGTTCTATCCCGCTTTCGCCCAGCACAAAGACCTTGTTGTGCGGTGCCGGAAGTTTGAGGATCCGCGAGATGTAGATGGCAGAAGAGTATGCTGATGCGAATATCTCCTCTATGCTACTGGGAATGCCCATGCCTGTCAACTTCTTCTGGTAGTCTTGCCGGGACTTGGTTGAGTTATTCGTGACGAACACGACCTTCTTGCCTTCATGTCTATTAGCTCGTGATGACCACTTAGATCTTGGATTGTGACTATATTTCACGAGATGAAACAGAGAGTAGGTGGAGCGAGGTTTGTCTGTGGTTCTAACCTTTAGATCTCAGTAGTTCCAGGGTCTCAACCGTGCCTTCAAACAAATGATCCCCCGACCACAAAACGCCTATGCAAGGGTTAGCTTCAGTCTCTAACCCATGTTTAAATTGTTCTTTTACCATCGCAATCAAATAGGAAGACCTAGGCACACATTGTGAGATCAACGCGCAGGCAGTAAGCAGCCGTGAAGGGAATCGACGCACATCGAATTTATCCAAAAACTCGCCGATTGCGGCAGAGTCGCTGGTGAGATACTTGGGTTGGGCCATTTCTCCGGCTAATCCGCAAGAGAAGCAGCAGCAACGGGGATCGGAGTAGCTGAGGAACAGAGGACTGAAGTTATCGTGCAAATCTTTGACGACTCGGCGGTTGTTGTAAGCGCGATGGAGCGTTATCGGTGTTGTGGCCCCGAAATGTTGTCATCGTCCCTAATTCGCCGCTCGCTCCACGCCGTAGCTTACCGCCGTCAGCGAGGCCGTTAAGAGACAATCTACGCGACCTCATAGAGCGCAAAATATCCCTCCAACAATACAAAATAGATCGGATTGAACAGATTCATCTATTTGCTCCATCGTATTGTTTTAGAATGAGCTGTACCTAATGTACCTGCAGATGAAGAAACAGTAGTACCACTAGTATTCCTTATTAGTGGAACTACCTAGTTATGTAGTAAAGAATCACATTTTGGCCATGCCAGTGGTTTTCTTCCACGAGACTAACTAGGGATGCCCAGCGCTCTCCACGGCCGTCATTCTTACTCCCGAGACGAATTTAGTGGACTTAGAACGTAGTAGTGATAGAATATAAATCGTCAGTTTCGCCATCGTCTGGTAGAGGTGCCAGTGCTTTAAAGCCAAGTCACCTTTACAGGAGAAGCTATACTATATCAGCAGAACTCGATGCTTACTGGTCCAGTTCCGTTCGTGCCGGCCAGTCCAAGATTTATGGCCAGCTACGAAATCCACAGGAAGTAAAGAAGTGCCAATCATTGATTTTGTCACATAGAAAGCCTAATTGCGCTATGACGACCTAAGTAGCCACCATATTAGCTGCCTTGCCTTGAGTAAATAGAAGCTAGAATAGTAGATTTGCTCGACTAGGTCAGGTCTTGGTTAAAATAATGCGACAGTTCTCTAGTGTAATGTCCCGCTGTGTTGTAGTGTATGCTGGCAGCTTTCAATAGCACCTTCTAGACTACCCGTGGACTGTACCTATATATTGGCTTTAGGTGGATAGTTAGCCCACTCGTCCCGTGCCAGGACGCATCTGTTCGCCAACCCTGTAACCCGACACATGCTTCAGGGTGACAATACAGGGAACCCCCCCGCTCTGTTCCTTGCAAATTAGTGAGGACCTACGTCAACTGCCCCGCTGTAAAAGTACAGTAACAGCATGTGCCATCTACCCCACGACTCGAGATAAATATCATCAGAACAAGATAGAATCATGTATGCTGTCGTAGCGTGTATAACGTGCGAGAACAACATGATTGGCCGGAGATCTTGATGAATTGAAATCATAGTACCAGGCTGTCCTAAGAAATATTTTCTTCACACCAAACGCCCTACCTAAGGTTATTCCCGCATCACCTACAAGCCACCAAACCAACCTACCCCGCGCCGTCCATCCTTTATCTACTATATTGGTGCAGTCCTCCATTGCCAGGAGCAGAACCATTCCGGACAGTCCATTGCTGCCTAGTAATTAAGCAATCCAGCAGTCAAGTCCTATTTGGGGAAAAGGGTGCAAAATCTAAACGTTCGTGAGTAATCGCCCATGAAAAATAGCAGCAGGCAAGCTGTCAGCTGTGGCTGACAATTACACTAAGATGGAGCGATCGGGACTACGGTGTTGAAACCCCACCATCCACTACATCCATCACAACCCGGCCGTCTATTTATTATTCTCAGAAAAACATCGCCGACAGCCTTGCCTCGACTCATTAGACTTCCAATTTACTCCATATAACCCCAGACTACCAGCACAAGTTCCCGCCCATCAGCCAGCCAGCCATCATGCCGGGAAAACAACCCAACCTGTTCGCTTTCAACGACATCGACGCCCTCGCGCCGGCGCTTCGATCCTACATTATATCCTGCCAGAACTCCGGCCTGACCCGTCATGACGTCTTCAAGGTCGCTGTTTCAGGCGGCTCGCTTCCCCAAACCCTCGCCCAGGCATTACTCGCCGAGCCCAAGTCCGAAGAAGACGTGATCCAGTTTGACAAGTGGGAACTGTTTTTTGCCGACGAGAGAGCCGTGCCGCTAGACCACGAAGATAGCAACTATGCGCTCGTCAAAAAGGAGTTGCTGGACAAGATCCCTGCTTCCATGGGTCAGCCCATTGTGCACCCAATCGATGCTGAGTATCTAAACGATACGCAAGAATTGGCGGATCAGTACGAGAAGAAACTCGTTGGATCCTTTGCGAAAGGCGACTCAGTCAAGCTCCCCATCTTTGACCTCCTTCTACTCGGCTCTGGCCCAGACGGTCACACCTGCAGTCTCTTCCCCGGCCATCCTCTACTGCGCGAGACGGATGCCTGGGTCGCCCCCATCGAGGACTCACCCAAACCGCCTCCGAGACGCATCACCTTCACAATTCCTGTCGTGACACACGGTATCAGAATCGCATTTGTCGCTACTGGGGCGGCAAAGAAGGAGATCATGAAGGAGATCTTCGAGGTTGGCAACGGACTCCCATGCGCCCTTATCAACGAGGCTGCAGGTGACCGCTGTAGCTGGTTTACCGACAACGCAGCCGTTGAAGGAGTTCAATTCCCTCGCCGGAGCTTTCTATGAACCACGACTCACCGGGTGAGACAACGTAGGGCAAATAGAGTACTATGATTCCTGAGACATATTCCTCACACTCATGGCCTTACGACACGAATTTCTTCGCCAAAGAAGTAATATTTCGAGCAGGAGCATTGATATACTGGGTTGAAACCACACTTGTTGCTCTGTGGTTCGCATATGTAGCGTTACAGCCCGGTCCGCTTGTTACTGATTGCTGGAAGCTGCTTTACCAAGCTTGCACCACTTACCACATCACATCCCATTATGACACGTTACGAGATACCGACGGCGTAGATAGATTTGCATTTTAATTCCATACCTCCACGGCCATTCTCGGTATCCCCTATGCTTTTTCGGGCGAAGAAGGAAGACAGGAACACGGCACAGGGTGACGATTCGTCGTATTCGTCCATGCAATACTATCACAACATGGGCATTTCGGTCGCTTGCATTGCAACGCAATATAGAAAAAATATACCACCGAATCAAATTTATACTTGAATCATTCTCATTATGACGTATAAACCCTTTCATACTATAGCAAATAGACAGCCGGTATCTATCCCTCCATTTTCTCCCAATTGCTGACTCCATCAGTGGTGTTCCAAATTTATAGGGGCTATAGTATTGCCAAAGTTGTCATTGCCAACGAGTTCAAAGGTTATAGAGTATTTAATGCATCAGGAGCTCAAAGAAGAAAGTGAATTCACGTCAACACCCACGCTATCAATAAGCTATTCCTCACAAAAAGGGCCGTATTTCGTTTGTTTACCTGTCAAGTTTCTTTTCCCCCATGAAGAGCGACAACGCAATTGCGAGGACTGCCAGAGCCGCAACAGGGATCAAAGCCCACTACATTGCGGTAGCATAACATTTACTCATAACATTCGCCACATCTGGAACAAGTCTCCGTATACAGTCAAGACTCTGACGAACCTTTTCTTCGATTTCACTAACATGGTCCGCGCCCCCTACCTCTCGCGCTGGACTCACACGCAGTATCTGCTGCAGCGTCGTTGTAAAAATGTTGACGCCTATTGTTGTGCCCAATGACCGGAAAAGAAAGGAGCAGGCAATCGCCACGGCTGTATCCCCCGGCGTCGCATTAGCGACCAAGATAATTAGGGTCGTGGTGAAGGCCAGTCGTCGATGTTAGTATAGGCAAATTGACTAGGATAATTGACAGATAGTAAGTCGCAACGAAGTCGAGGACAAAACTCACTGATGTTATTTCCGAACGTGAGTATAGAAAGGCCTATAACGGTAATAGTTGCTCACCCCTGACTTACGCCAAATACCATAGGAACAGTGCTTAGGAGCGAAATGCAATATCTGCCAAGGGTTAGCCAATAGAACTGGACAGTGCGCTTCATGACGAAGCCTTTTCCTAGGGATCTCACGAGAACAAAGAACATGAGCCCTTAAAAAGGGAGCAGACATACCAAGCGCGGCTTGGTAGAATAGAGAGATGGAAAAATAAACGCCCATCTGCCCAGCAAATCCGAAGAAGCTTGCACCAGAGGTTACTAGGAGGGGAGTGTCAAAAATGACGTGACTTGGTGCGAACGGCTCTTTCACGACTTCTACCTCTACGAGAACGAAGATGGCAAAGAGCGCGGGCGCCAGGGCTCGTGGCACGACGGTGATCTTCTTTCTCCATCCCTCGTTGCTTCCGTTGTTGAGGCCGAAGACCAGAAGAAACACGGCCCAAGAGAGCATGTATGCGCCGATGAACTCGATGCGAAGGATTTTGGCGCTCCAGTGTAGATGATCCGTCTGTGGCGAGTTAAGCACAAGATAGACGGCTATTAAGGCCAAGAGTGCGATTGGACATTGACTGATGAATGCCTCAGTTCCATGTCAGTAATTTATGGCCCAGAGACTAGAACAGGTTCGACTTACCAGCGCCAGCCGATATACCAGCCGTAAGGTAATATCGAGATAACCTTGCCAGATAACGCGGTCGCGTAATGGGGCTAAGTCCGTCATGAGAACATTAACCAAGGTACTTACTATAATATCCGAAATCAGACGTTGACATCCTGAGCGAGATCTGTGGGTGCGTCACCAGTATGTGAGGCTCTTAGGATATGATGCTACGCCAAACAGGAGCCATATACTCTTGAAAACAATTTAAGCAAGAAGAAAAACGATCTCTCGCAATACCTACTACCGCCACCGCCGGCTCCTGCGATAGCTCTCGCAATACACAGCTCGACGATATTACAGTATAAGTGCCTCGAGCGGGAAGCTTACACAAATCGAAAGAGCTGGGATGAGTATCGCCATCTTCACCGTGGGTTTCGGCAACTCGTCGGAAGTCTCATTGGCGGCAGCTTCTACTTGCGGCAAACCGTTCTTTACATTGCTGGTACCGGCCCACGCGCCCTCGCCTGAACCATGGGATGCTACCTTGTTAGAAGATGCTGGGTTCGTAGTAGGTGGCCCCAGTAGGGGAACCGTCTCCGCTGGTGGTCTGTTCCCGTTCTGCATCGTTCCTAACACCGTTGTTACACGTAAAACTCAAGACAGTAGACAGAAGCCTCGACAAAGTAACTATGAGGTAGATTAAAGATAGCAATACAGCTACATCGTCCTACTATCTAGTACTACGCCTCGTACATTGTGAACGGACTCTGGAGTCTTCTTACCGATCTGTTAGTCCGGAGTCGACCATGATCTCACTTGTGCGCCTCCTCTGCAGCCGATGTCACCAACTCCGGCCTGGCAGCTCAGAAAGAAGATTGCAGATAAGCGCGATTGGCAGCCGAGAAGAAACTGGTTTGTATTCCTCGTGGCCCACCAAATTAGATATTGTTCCGATCACTTGTATCATTGGCAATCAGTGTGAAAGACAAGGGATATTTGAGAAGAATATAATAAGAGAGAGGTTAAGCAATGTAAAAGCTTTCCCATTGATGTTGAATTGTTATCTATGTCATGTATAAGATACGTGTGCTGGCAACGTCGCTATTCTTTGACGTCCAAAAGAGCGCATGGATATCCAACCATTCAGCACTTGCTGTTACCTACGTAGAGGCGCTTTACGTCATTTTGAGTAAACACGATTTTTCTTTTCTTTTAGAGGGAGTTGCGGGGGATGCTATGTGACTACCATAGGCATCTGCCATCTTAGGTAGCTCCTTTTCATAACAACAAATAAGATGCTAGAGATAGGCGTAGGGAAGCCATGTCTTTTCAGATAGCCTCACTTCTCACAATTGGGCACCGACACTCACGATTGTACGAGCCGTTTGAATAGCAACGTATAAACTCCGTGAGCTCATGAAACATTCTGTGCATCCTTGAGTTTATTTCTAAAGCTGAGACACCATGCACAACTAACCAATCGTGATTTTTTTACTCTTTCCTTTTTCTTAAGACAAGTCCGTATCCGAGACAAAGACAGTGAACCAAGCGTCTTGGCGGCAACACAGCCGTTCTTTCTATCGACGTATTGTCGTACCAACGTATATCTTGCAGTGCCAGCTTGACCGCCTCCTACGGTTTTTAAGAAAACATTCGGTTAAAAACAGATGGGGGCTCTATAACATGCAATTACCAGACCAAACGCTCTTAGGTAGTTTGTATCCCCGGTTCACGGAGAGAGGATGTTCACCACGATCAGACGCACGGCAGATCACTGTCGCAGAACACTCATAGTGAAAACTTCCCACAGAGCCCTGGTGTCTGGCGCATTCTGAACAGAACCCGGAGCTGGGGGTCTTCAGCTTCCGGGCCTCCCGGCTTTTTTGATGCGCACAGAACCACAATCCATCAATAACCCCCGTCGCGCCTTTTGATAGGTTCCCCAAAGGTTTGAAACCGACCTGTACCTCTCCTGTCATTTGCCTAGACGAGGGGCAAACCATACGCATTTGCACCAGCCTTATCTTGGCTTACGTGCATAGTAACAGCAAGGCTAACCGGATCAGTATAGGAGCTTAGGACCGACCCATCCTAGCTGTCGCGTCTTGAAAAAAAAAAATCCGGATTTTATTAACTGTCCATGGGAGGATAGGGTATCCAAGTCAGCAGAATTTGTGATGTCAGTTTAGCAGAACGTGGAATCCTTGTGATTCATCGAAGGATGGAAGCCGGTTAAAACTCGGTCTGATTATCTGAACTAGTGTAGACAGCATAAGTATCCCCTGAAATTTGTCCTGAACATAGCCGCATTCGTCTCATGCCGCTGACCGACGCCTCCGTGACGCGTTCATCATCAAGATCAGCCGAAAATTGCGTTTGATACCACTAACCCAACTACATTTTCTAGAAACCATATACGATGAAGCCCCCTGCAACAGGAGGATCTTCCAGACTCTATAATAGTCACTTGGCAACTAATGCAGTTGGTAGAGAAATGGCTCAATTCCATGAAGCGCTATATTAACCCAAAGACGGGTCCAAAATGCCATCCTTTGTGGACTCCACTGTCGAACCGGACGTTTCAGCCTACCAAAGGGTCAATCTTCCTGCGGGAGTTTAAAGCGACCTTGGACCTGCACATGTTGCATGCATTGGGCTTCCCCTGAGCAGAACCCTGAGGTACGGTAGCCCATCTGTTCGGCCGTGCCTATTGAAGCGCAGCTACACTAAGCTCGTCGGAATTAAGTCGCATTTTGGCATATTACAGTGGCGTATTTCGTACATAACGTCATCAACAATCCCGTGAGGAGGGGAACCAACTCCCCAATCAGAACTGCCCGAACTATGGTGTGATGCTCAAAGTTGCCAAGCAACATCCGGACCTAATATATCGCATCATGCACGGAATTTAGGGAGTACTTTGGGGTGTAATATGCAACACAACAATTGAGCTGCCGTACCTGCGTCGGGTACCATCGATTACCATTCTAGAGGTACTGCCGTATTTCTGTATCGGTCGACTCACCTGCACACCCCTTCTGCATCCCTTTCTAGCGTTCGCTTTCGGGCCTGTGTCTTCCCAGCACGCAGCCAAGATTTGCTGTGAAGGCCAAGAAGCCGAAACGCGGTTTGGGTTTGGCCATCTATAACCTAGATAGATGCGGATCCTTGGAATTTCACCCGCCAACCTGAACGACGGAAAGGGCGCAAAGCATAACGGTCATCTTATTGCCGTTTCAACTGCTTGTACGAGATACTTGGTCACTTGTACGCCCATCCCCGCCAGTCGATAGTATGGATATATCTTCGCTTCAGGTCCCCAGGACGGGTCGCTCGCGATTCTCCAAGGCTCTTCCCACCCCTCCTCCTGGATTAGATGATCGACCCCAAACAGCACTTCGGGAACTACCGAATGTGCCACCAGCACCGCCGCCACCCAAAAAGAACAGTATACTCATCACGAAGCCTTCTATTCCAAGTCTTCGGTCAAAAGATCTCGACTCACCTCTGCCAGTTTTGCCCATCATGGCGGAACCTGCTCGGCCACGCCTCCAAGCTGGTCCCATTCCTCGGAAGCCACTGGCACAGTTGCCCACTCCCCCACCCTCAGTAGGGGATACCAAGTCGAAAGCGATGAAGCGGCAGTCGTCTATATCAAGTCTATTATCTGCGTATTCACGCAGCTCATCCGACTGGGCTGCTTCGCATGAAAGTGATTTCACAAAAGATAGTGAGCCGTCGTATTCACCAGAACGAGAAGGAATAGATAGTTTGCCGCCAGTGCCGTCAAAGAAAAGCATGGAAACAACAAACGACACCAATAGTGACAAGGCAAGTGAAGTAACGTCTTACACTATTATTGATTCGTTTCCGCCACCTCCTCCCTTAAAGGACCCATCACGGCCGCGCACACCGCGCACCGGCACCTTAGGTCCCATAGATGGAGTTCAAGACCGGATTCAAGGCCGGGAAGGGGACTCGGCGTCACTGTCCCCCGTATCAGTTAGGAGAAGCGGGTCTTCGCGGGCGGGTCCAATTTGGCAGAGGAGGGCATCGTCAAAATCAGATGCCAGCCTAGTCATCACTGAGCTCAAATTACCTAGCTCGAACGGGTCTACAGCCTCTACTTCACATATACCTGCGGGAAAGGCGGAGCCACCTTCTCTTCCACCTCCACCACCTGCCAAGACAAGTCATCAACCTGCCCTACCTCTACCTGCAAAACAGCACCAGCAATCCGCAGCCACTTTACCTCCAAGAACCGTGTCGTTACCCGGCAGGAACATTCGCCCTACCAAGCAAACCGAGGCGCTAGATAAAGACAACGAGATGAAGAAGTTGATGAAGCTTTCTAAGCTCAAAGAGCTGGTCCGTGGTCGTGGCGGTGACAACGATAGCGATGAGGAGCAGAAGAGAGGTGAACAACACGAGCTCCAAGAAAGGCAGACACAACCAGACGTAAACATCAACGCCAACAAGCCCGAGCCTCCTGCAAAGGACAACCATACGCAGAAGCCGCAGCAGCGCCAAGCTAATGCACTAACCACTGCAGCAGGGGAAGCGAACCCGTCACCGGCCTCGCCTTCAGACACAGCGGGCCCACCCCCACGGGAGTCCGGCATGGCCACAGCTGCAGCGATTGCGCGTCGCCCGGTCGGGGCGCAACCAGCAAGTAACCTTACCCAGGCGCCGCGGCTCGAGCTGGAGTTTGAGAAGAAAAATACAAATCTACCCGACTTACAACAGCTCTCTATTCAACCTGCGAGCACCTCACATCCAAAAAACCCAGTAGGCACTCTTCCTCACCCGAGTCAGCGCCAACAGCAACAGCCGTATCGAGGACCGCCAGCCCGTCCTCATCCTCGCAGCGGTCCCACTTCACCTACGGGCAGGACACCGAGATCTGTCTCCACATCCGCTCATCCGAGTCAATCCGCAGCTATGGCCATGACCGGGTTCCACTCACCGCCCGGTGCCATCAGTATGGGCGGCCCCAGGTATCAGTCTCACACCTCACAGCCAGTATCACCTGGCGCCCGTGGCAGTCCCGCGAAAGGCAGTTTTTCCCCCCATCAATTCATGGGCCCGCCTCGAGCCCCGAATGTACCTTTTCCTACACAACCATCTACATTCGGCAATGAGCGTGGCACCGCCGCGCAAGAGTTAGGACGGGGTGCGCATCTGTCCGAGGACAAAGAAGCTCATGATCGACCTGAACAGCCAATGAGCGATGCCGCCGCCGCGGCTGTTTCCCTCTTCCCGCGCAACCATAACTGGATGCCCGAGTGTACAGTAGATGGCGTATGGCCGCCCAATGCCCTCAACGACCGACATTACAACTGTCATCTAAACCACGTACAGTTCGTCAACTCACGCAATACGCACTACCCCCTTGCCTGCCAAACTTGCGGCATTGCCGATAAGGAACGCCGCTACATGTGCACGTACTGCAACCTGCGCATTTGTGTGCCGTGTGTCGAGCTCCTGACTACGAATGGCCGAAGCCTGCGAGCTACCATGGAGATTCTTAGGGAGCAGGGCAGAATCAAGGAGTGGGGTCAATATCCTAAGCGAGGTGTTGATCGGGACACCAAAGACAACCAAGCTCACCCGCCAGGCGCCTAATATCGGTTACCTTTTCTCCCCTCTTTGAGAGAAGTCGTATATCAAAAGAGATTCATCCCAAATACGGTTTGGCCGCCATGAGTCACGTTATTTGGCGCGCGTCATAGCGCCATCTGCATATTATTGCAGTACCAGGAAGCTCGACTTCTCGACAACATCTCTTCTATACTCTGCGTTCACTTCTTTTGTTCCTTGTACAAATTAGAATTCAACAACACTCGTCAAAGGCGGCATTTTATAGCACGCGTCATTACTCTCATGATGGATATAAGCGAGGCGGTAGGGTTACAGAGACCCCTGGACTGGAAACGAAAAACAAACAAAAAATCATGGTATAGGTTAACCGTCCACTTTCCGGCACGAGACTAGATGTAAGGTGGTCTAGACGATTTGACACGGGGACGACAGCCAAAATGGTATGGACAATCGGCGTTTCAAGGTTTATTTGGCACGAAACAGAGATACCACGGATGTCGATGCATCCACTTCTGGAATTCGGAGGTTCTGGTTTCTTTTCTGATGCAGGTTTTCGATTTCGAACTTGGACCTGAATCCTGCGAATCAGAGTCATCTGGTTTTCAGATACGCCATGGCGAGGATTGAGGAATGTACCAAATGCGACACATGAATGTCGTGATATAGGTTCGGCGAAATTTCGGATTGCTCGTACGAAACATAGGCCCTGCGTTTCATTACGCAAAGTGTGGGAACATGCTACATACATGCTCATGTGTACATTGCATATATCTTAGCTAGAAATGAGATATCCGAAACCTATGAAAAGAAACTATAAGCAAATCTCGCATTGTGTCTGGCGTGCCCTACATTGCGTAGAAACAGGGAGTCATGAGGGCGGCGGGGTACGGGTCTTAATATCTCAAGATTCATTGGTGTATGCTATTCTGAATTATCACATCACGCGAGCCCGGGCATAGTTAACAGTCTTGCTCTACTATTAATCGTTAGGACCGGTCCCATCATCTACGCACGTTACGGCCCGTCTGCATATGCATATATATAACGAGAAGTCCCACGAGATACCTGCATTGCCGCGCTGTGGCGGCATAAACGTTAACTTCAGCCTGAACTATACTCTAGGTCATATACAGTAAGTCGTTATTTTGAAGATACGGTACCAACGCAATACCTAATTTAGGACGGGAGAGGGGGTAAAGCCAGACGCCGCGCGTTCGGAGCACATGAGGTATTAATGTCATATATAAATTCAAAGTTGGTTCCTATCATTACTCTCTCTCTCTCTTTTCGTTTTTACTATGTTCAGACCTCTAGCAGCATGCTATTTTCTACTTTTCCATTTCCTGAGGCTGATGTATTACCTAAGCATGCTGGTGTTTTAACATTCTGTGACATCACCGACTCACGTCCCTGTCTCATACCTCTTGATACATTATGAGATTTAATGACAGCTCTTTGATTTGCTTATATCTACAAGCGCAGTTAACTGTACGACCCCGTTTAGAAGACAATTCGCCACGGCTTTCCAAGGATAATGAGCTACGAACTACCTCGTTTTGACTTGGTCCCACTCTAAAATTTGACGAGCAAGATATATCGTGGCTCGACCTCTACCGATTTGTTGTATCCACTTCCGGACTTGCCTTTGTTGTTCTTGCATACAAATCGTTCCGGTCTCGGGATGCTAAGGGAGACTGAAAGATCATTACGGCCTTGTCTCCGGTTTGTGTGAGAGTGTCACGGAATATAACTGTAGTACTATGCCACAAAACCATTAAAAGTAAAACATAGTCAAGTTGGGCGCTTGACCTGCCTACCGCTATTATATAGGGGCTGTAGGTGTTGGGTTGTATAACATAAAGTAGGAGCTGTAGGGGCTGAACAGGCTATACGTAGTGGTCTTTGACGTTTAATAGCGTTAGCGTTTGCCAAGCGTTTGCTAAGCGTTTGAAAATGTTCAAACGTTGTTGGATTGCAAGGTGGATATTGATGTTGTAGAAGTAATGGAGTAGACTACATTGCAGTCACCGGTGAGGGGTAACCTTATAGGCACTTTCCATCGTACCTGCCACAACGTTTGAAGATTTTAAACACTTATTTCAATTAAACCGTCCGAATAGGTATATTAACGTTAAAAAACTCAAATGTTTAAATACATAAACCATTAGTTCACTATTAAGACTTTGCAAACTATCTTACAACAGTTTACTGGACCCAGCAGGTCTTGGTATGATAGCGCACCGCCACCGTAGGCCGCCACAGGTGCTGCCATGGTTTATCTCCCCATGGGCGGCGCACCTTAGGTGACCACAGCAGCTGCTCCACAGAGTCACAAACTTTCTCCCATGAGGCCTTTATAAAGAACATGTTTATACGTCTCTGATAGCATCTCCCTTTCGATATTTGTTCTCAGTTCTCACTTTACCCGACGTCTTTTCCATCGTACAGAACAACCAAACGGGCTTTTTGTGCCTGTCAATCATGTCCTTCCTCACAGTGGCCGCAGCCACACTGCCAAGTGTGCCCCTGGATTTCCAGGGCAATCGAGACAGGATCCTTGAATCGATCCGGATCGCCAAAGCCAAAGGTGCCACGGTGCGTACTGGCCCAGAGGTATGTACAGCATTTGCCTCATCTTTTTTCAACTTCGTAACGCCTGTCTCCCGCAGCTCGAGGTGCCCGGATACGGATGCTTGGATCACCACCTTGGTACGTCCCTTCATCGCCTCCTTATGCTTCGGCACGCCGTCCTGATGCTTTAATAACTAGAGGGAGACACGTTCGCCCACTCCTGGGAAGTCGTGGCGGACATTATCAGCGATGAAGTATGCAAGGACATGCTCATTGATCTGGGACTAGGGGTTCGCCATAGAAATGTCCGATACAATTGGTGAGACCCGTTTCCAGTTTTATTGGACTTCTGCTAATGGACCTTAACAGTCGTGTTCTTTGCACCTACAAGAGAATATTGTTCATTCGGTGAGTCCAACGACGTCTTTCCTGTTGCTGTTTGTGTTGAGGGTGAAAGAAAAAAAACTGACAAATAGTCTCTCGCAAGCCCCAAGATGAGTCTGGCCATGGATTCATTATACAGAGAAGGCCGACACTTCACTGCATGGGTGAAGCAAATGCAGAGCGAAACGTACTACCTGGAAGAAGATATAAGACGAGTGACCGGGCAACGAACATGTCCTATCGGTGATATTATCCTCGTAAGTGCTGGACCATTCTGCTTCTGATCTCCTGTTAACGACCAACGACAGTCAACACGCGATACCTCTATCGGCTGTGAGACTTGCGAGGAAATGTTTACTCCTCTCAACCCATCTACAGTGCGTTCTCTCTCTACCCAAGTTGATGTCTCTGTTGCGGAGCCTCCAGGTTTCGATGCTAATTCACAGAAGTATATGTCGCTGAACGGCGTGGAAATCTTGCTTAACGTAAGTACAATAGCAAAACCGACGCCTGACGCGAGAGTTGTGCTACTAACATAACCGACAGGGTTCAGCGTCGCATGCTGAGCTTCGGAAGCTTAAGACGCGACTTGATCTCATTGCAAACTCAACGTGCGTCTACCCCCTTTCGAACTAAACTTCGTGTTATTTCAAACAGGAACTAACCTTGACGTTATTAGAAGGAAGACTGGAGGATGTTATGTCTATGCGAATGCCACGGGCGTAGACGGAGATGCTCGGATGTTATTCGATGGCTCGTCAATGATCTTGGTAGGCTGACACTGACATCTCTTAGAAGCTCAAGCACGGCTAATCGGTCTCAGCTGAATGGAAAACCCCTCGAGCAGGGGTACCAATTCTCTCTTGAACCCGTCGAAGTTATAACAGCCACCATCAATCTCGAAGAGATACGGAGTTTCCGTTCCAGTATCTCCAGGAATATCCAAGCTGCGCAGCAGCCAGACTACATCAGGGTAGATTGGGATATCCAATTATCTCGTTCGGCTGATGAAGTTTTCCTGTCGAAGAGTCTCCAAATCTCAACTGAAAGGGAGCTTCGTATACTCGACCCCATGTCTGAGATATGGATGGGTACTTCTGTGTATCTTTGGCAGTATCTTGTCCGAACATCTTCTCCGGGCTTCTTTTTAAGTCTCTCTGGTGGTAAGTTACCCGTTCCTAATGAGTTACAACCCATCTCGCAATTAACGCAGGAACACGACAGGTCTGGACAGCTCCACAGTAGCCCTCTTTGTCTATGGTATGGCCAAGTTCGTGCTCAGTTCTATCGAAGCCGGTTCAAAAACGACACTGGCCAATTTGAGACGGGTGACTGGTATGGAATCGCTGGTCCCGAAAACACCCGAAGAGATTGTTCGCCTGTTGCTGACTACGTGTTATATGCCCACCGTCAATTCATCCCAAGAGACGAGTTCTCGGGCTGAAAGGCTCGCCGAGAAGATAGGGGCGCGGCACTTGTCAGTCTCTATAGACCAGGCAGTCCAAGCCAGTTTGGCCATCATCGACAAGGCGCTACAGTTCGCCCCCAAGTACACGGTCGAGGGAGGCACGCGCTCTGAGAATCTCGCACTTCAGAACATCCAAGCGCGTTCTCGTCTGACTTCGCAATACATGTTAGCTCAGCTGGTCACCACGGCTTCACAGTCACCCAGGGCGGGCTCAGCTCTCCTGGTTCTCACTAGCGGCAACGTGGACGAGAATCTGCGAGGCTATTACACAAAGTACGATGCTTCCTCCGGAGACCTGGCCCCTCTGGGCTCGATATCAAAGAACGACGCGAAGCTTTTCCAAAGATGGGCGATAAAAGCCTGGAACCTCCCAATCTTGGAGGAATTCCTGACCGCAACTCCAAGCGCGGAGCTGCTTCCACTGTCTGCCGGTGTACAAGACGACGAGTCGGAGAGCGAGATGGGGCTCACGTACACGGAGCTTTCTGTTTTCGGGATACTCCGAAAAGTCCAGAAGCTGGGCCCCTGGTCCTGCTACCTTCATCTGCTCGGCGACTGGAAAGATCGCAACTTGACGCCGCAACAGATCGCGGAGAAGGTCATGCGTTTCTTCCGGAATTATGCCCTCAACAGACACAAGGCCACCATCATCACGCCGTCGGTTCATATGTCGGCGTACAATCCCGACGATAATCGACACGACCTCAGGCCGTTCTTGTACGTCGTGGATTGGCCCTTCCAGTTCAATAAGATCCGGGCACATGCGGAGCACTTGGGAAATATGATGAGCCGAGCAAGTGCCGACGGTGACGACATGACGGCCCATGATGGACAGTCGAGTGCGAACGAAGTGAGCTTAACAGGAAGCTAAAGCGTCCCGGGGCTTGTGAAAGGGAAGCAAGACAGACATTTGCTGCAAAAAATCAAGTTCGTTGATTAACTTCATGAAAACGTCAATTGAGAATTGTTACGCGGCTAGAGTTCGTATATCTTCCTAGAATATCGCGGAATAGAATTAATATTATAATGCAACAATAATTAAGTAGACATACTATATTAATCCGAGTAACCTAGAAACGCTTTAGGGATGGGCCATCCCGGTGGGCGGCAAGGCAGCGGTGGATGCTATTGCTACGTGCACGCCCGGGAAGAATGGACCACCCACTACTAGAAAGGTGGCAACACAGGCAATGAATGCGGAGAGCGAGAGGTACAAGGGGCGGCCGTCCGTCGAGGTCGGAAGGACAAAACGGTAGGCATAGGGCCCGGAAGCCCCTCAGCGCGACCCGGACTCCGTTTTGATAGTTGAAGGCCCGTGCGTAGATTCCCGTAAAAAGGCCGCTCGTTCGCTCTCTCATAGACAAGAATGCGATAACATACAGATTATATGGAAAAGGACCAGTAAAGTTCATAGGTTCAAACTTGTAACTCACAGCCCCAGGCCGATTCACCATGGATTTTCCGTGTATAGTATGAGTCAAATGGCCTCGATCTGTCGCATACAACGGCCCATGCTGCGTTTGCTGCCTGTATATCAACTAACTACCACAATTGTGAGTGGGCTGGTGCTGCTGCGGCTTTAACTTATGCAGTGGATCTTTGGTGGGAGTGCAGGGTGTGTGCATTCTGGCCAGGTCCGGGAGTCTGATTCTGCCATTGTAGTTGGAGTTGCTGACCAGCCAAAATTGAAACACGCCTACCGGGGGTGCTCAATTTTCCGGACCTTAGTGCAAAGAAATCTAACAGTTCGGGGCGGGATCTGTTCGAATCTTGCCTCCACCACTGCTGTATTTGTATGTGCCGGTGGTGCTGCTTTGATCGGTGTGGCCGGCGTTGTGGTATGCACCAAAACTGGCAGCCTTCCCCTGGGACGCATCATCTCCTGGGAGAAATCCCCGCAGCTCTGGAAGTAGATTAGAGGACGCCAGCAGACCCTGAAGGGCACCGGCTCTCATTAGAACATACAATTTCTTCCATCTAGAGCGAGCAGGGGAAACAGACTAAAAGCCTTGGACACGTGTACTTCCACCGTACTCTGCTGCCACAATCTCGAGGAGAATCTCCATGATCCCCATTTCTCCAACTACACATGGCCTGCAAGCCATCGCAATGCTTCCCCGTAACCCTGTCTCAAATCAAGGGAGCACATATATAGCTCAATAGGTTGACCACAGATGCGCTCCAGGCCGAGCTCATAGCGTAGTTCTTCCTCTGAGACGGCATATAAACTGTCCATCTTGTTTCCTAGCACTACAATCGGAACTGCATGCATCTCTTTCGTAGCTAGCAAAGCATCTAGCTCGGCCTTGACTTGAACAAATCGCTGATAATCTGCTACGTCAACGACTAAGATAATCCCGGCGACATCATGGACATGCTGGTAGTCACCGAAGTTTGTTGCCACGAACCTGGCATTGTGGACCACTAGCTCTTCCGGTGTAGAATTTAGGGTGGTAGATTGGAGGTCTTCGCGCCTATTGTAAGCCATTTGCATCAGTAATGTCGACTTTCCGGCCTTGTCTAGTCCGAGGATGAGAATCTTGGTCGGCTTGTTGAGAAGACCGAAACCCCCCATAAAGCTGTAGATCCAGCTGAGAACCTCCATCTCGCCGGTACTTAGGTATCGGAGCTTTTGCTTATTATTCGAATTAGGGGTGATGATATGGCGGTCGGCGCTGGGCGAGAGTAATAGGTGCCAGAAATCTATGTCCTTCTTCGCGCAATAGCGGGGCCAGGTCTCACATGGGGTCGATATATACATATATATCAGATTTTAGGTAGGTGTGTGGTTAAAAGTCCTGGTGTTCTTGTTGTGAAAGATTTATATTTATATTCTTTTTGTGGTGGTGGTACGTATTACTGTATAAGCTTTAGGTGCCCGTGGGCATAACTGGAACCATCCAACAACCACAGTATGTCGTACACTATGACATGGGCTTGTTCTCAAGGGATTAGAACTGGGGTTCGTATTCATCTAATAACTTCCAAGAATTCTTAGTTGCTAGTTTCTCAATATAATCTTGCCCTTTACCTCAAGTTTATATGCACACTTGTAGCATATAGAGTATACCTACCTAGGTACCTGGGTATCCCTTTGAATCCTGTTTCAGCACCGTGACTTTAAAAGGGGAATAAGTGGAATAACAGGACCGCATGCACAGCTAAACGCACCAAATAAGAGAAGCTTTAAAGAATGCTCGAATAATATAACGTTTGGGTGTATCTAGCTGGCACAGCTACAATTATTCTACCTCTAATAAACCGTCGAGAATCAAACGGAGTGCTCTGCCGTCTTTGTTAAAACGGCAGATTAGCACGTTTAGTACCGTTTTTACCATGTTACTTGTGGGACCTGTAACTCACTCAAAAAATTGCGACTCCAACAACACAAAACAGCATCTGGTTACTTTAAACAATATTTGGTATTTTACGAACAACACCCAGCTCATTCCAATGTGATCTGGTGGCATCTCTTATATAATGAATTGGGCAGCAGCATTCGACTTCACTTACACCAGTTCAGGTTTAGCAATGGCTTCTCCAGACTACTCTATATAACACCGCCGAATTAGTAGTTGGGTCGGTGACAACCAGCGAATCTTCGGTGTTGTACGTTTTTTCTTTTGATCTTTAGCTTGTTTGCGACAACAGCCCCGTGTGTAGTTGTCAAATTAAAGTCTGATGTTTATCTTTGCCCAGTAATTGAGTAATCATGTTACCCACCGTCTCTCTAGTTCTATTCTGAAGTATTATAAAATGTCCAGTTCTAGTGCGTTTGGAAATCTTGGAGCTGTTGAAGAGTCAAATTATCAGGAGATGCTAATTAACAAGAGAACTTGCTGAGCTATAGCAGCAGCTTTAGAGTTACCTACTTACTGTCCCGGCATTCTCTGTTGAGGTTACTTCGACCCCGTGGTTACTGTTTTAGCCCCTTGCAGCGAAAACTGAATGACGATAGCGATGATCAACTTAATATGTATACGTTGTGTTAGCACCATATCATCAATAGATGTAAAGGCTTTATCAATATGTCTGTCATCTTTAAGCAAAAAGACACTGCAGGAGTATTACAGGTACTCTATTCTCACACTAGATAGCAATCATATCGGGTCCAAAAACGATCTCCATCTGTGTGGAAGTGATAACTATCTCCCCGCTATTCGCTCTCGAGCACATTTGAAACTCGAACGATAAAGTATTGAGAAGTGGAAAAGCGGAACTGCTTGTAGACTATTATCCGAGTAGTAAGTATACGCTAGGTTAGTCGGATCAAGTTGACGTGAACAGTCCCGCTTTTCTATTTTTAAGCCGAGGTGTCAAAGGGGTCTCTAAAGTGATTCTATCATAGATTTGACGCGAAAATTCAACTGGACGTGGAAAGCGGTGTAAAATCCGATGTGGTTGGTAATTATGAGCAGGAAGACTTGTAAGACTACTAAGGTTAATATATCTTATCATCTACAATGACAAATACCTACATGCCTCCTACTATAACATACATAATACATCAATGATTAGCGACCAATCGTTGTTGGGGATCAACCCTGTCCGCCGACAAGGATCCCAATCCGAGCCGAATCCCGTTCAGTACTAACTACTACCCGTTGATATACTTACCCAATATGTTCAAGAGTCGCGCAAGCCAAGCTTTATTCGGCAGATCGCCAAGACACCCGCCGGTTTGGCTCATCATAGTGGGTGCCTGATCTCGAAACGGTACCTTGCTATCTAAGTACATGTACGCAGTAGTCCTTTGCGCATAAGAAGCCAACTGATAGTGGTACATACACCTTGTACTTAGTAGTTATCTACATGTATTGATGACCAATAGCTCTCGTATAGGTAATATTTTTGCGCGGCGGCACAGCAGGGCTCCTGCCAGGTTCGTCATAGTCTACTACTGTACTGTACCATCGCCGCATGGGTCCTAAAAGAGGAAGGGCGGTGCAATAAGCAGAACTGTGACTGTGGTATCGATACCATGCCCATGCACTGAGGTAATACTATGAAGGCATCGCGCCCGTCTTGGCCTTTTCTCCCCCGCATCCACCTTTTTCCAGAGGAACGATTCAATTCGAACGCCAAGCAACCATGGCTGAAAAGACCGAAAATAGGCTGTCGACGCCGTCACCACTAGCCCACGCCTCATACTATCCACCTAGACAACGCAAGGTTCACGACTCCGCCGTGTCCTTCGAGGAGTACCACTACTACGCTCAGCGAACACGAGAGGAGCAACTGCTCCTAGAGGCACCAAAACTGCAGGTGCGCAGCGTCTTCTCTTCACACAAGAAGAAGACTACAGATGCTGGGCAAGGGGAGGTTAGCCGTACTGGACCGAGCGATGGCCGGGCCGTGACCGACGAAGAATGGGTAGCTGCAAGCCGGGCGTTCCGCACAGCTTCGTGGGGAGCAGTCTTTTACTTGGTGAGCAAGCTCTCGAAGGCGATATCAAAAGCTAACAGACTAGATCACCACCGATGTTCTCGGTCCGTTCGCCGTCCCATTCGCTATCGGTACGCTTGGTTATGGTCCGGGCATTGGAATCTTCACGGCTTTCGGCATTCTCAGTGTTTATTGCGGATATCTTCTCTGGAAGGTCTTCATGGGAATCGACTCCCATGAATTTCCGGCACGTAATTACGGTGATCTAGCATTCCGAGCATGGGGAACAACCGCTCGCCATGTCGTCAACATCCTACAAGCGGTTGCCCTCCTCCTGCTGCTGGGCCAAGTCACAATCTTGTTTGGGCAAAACATCTCTGAAATGTCCAGATACCGAATCTGCTACATCGTTTGTCCGTTGATCTTCGTCATCGTCGGATTCTTCCTGACTCAAATTCGCACGTTGAGATCATTCGGTTGGCTTGCTAATTTCGGGTTCTGGCTCAACATCTTGGCAATTTTCATCTCCATGGGAGCTACTGCCCACAATCCCCCCAATTTTTCAATCGCAACTTTAGGATCTGTTGGAAGTAAGTTGCCCTATTTTGATCTAGGCGAATGAGCTAACAAAAGTCAGGTGCGATCGACCCGACATCTATCATGCCAGACGCCAATGGAAATTATCCTCCCATAGTTACCTTTGCAGGTCTTCCTACATCGAATCTCGTTGGAGCTATAAATGGCTTGCTCTCAGGAGTATTAGCGTTTGCCGGCCTACAATTGTTCATTGAGTTCATGGCAGAAATGAAAAGGCCGCATGATTTTCTGAAAGGAATGTTCATCGCTCAAGCCGTCATCTATACCGCTTACGTCGTATACGGGTCTTTCATGTACTACTATCAAGGACAATATACCTTCAATCCTGCATATCTTGGGGTTTCTAACTATGCATGGCAAACCGCCGGTTTGTTCACACTCACGTACCTTCTCACCCAGCAAAGCTAATTTCTACAGGCAACACACTCACCCTTTTGAGCGGTCTGATCGCCGCAGCGCTGTATGGAAACATCGGCATTAAGGTCTTCTACAACAACGTCCTAGTCGACGTCTTCAGAGCTCCACTTATCACTTCTAAAGCGGGGAAAATCTTTTATGCTGCAATCGTTCCAATCTGGTGGAGCATCGCGTTCATCATCGCCGCCGCAATCCCAGCATACATCTACTTCGTTAGTATCATATCTGCGGGAGCTCTCCTCAATTTGTCATACACAATCCCACCATGGCTTGCTCTCGGATACGACATCAAGAGAGCCACTATGGGTACCTTCGATCCAGCTGTAGGTAGGGATTCAAGGGGCATGACCGGCTTCAAACGTTACATTATAGGATTCTGGTATGGAGGTATTTTTCAGGTCATAATTAACATCTGGCATGTGCTATTCTTCCTAGCCTCTCTCGCTTTGTCTGGACTAGGCTTGTATGCCTCTATTGAAGGGTAAAACTCTCCCACCTTTCTCAAGAGAACAATCCGACCGGAATCACATCACTGACGCTTATTAGGTTCATTGAGGCATTCGAGATCCCACAAGTCGACGCATTCACTTGCCGATCTCCATTGAATCTCGGAACGTGAGGTCAACGATTGATTAGGAACTGGTAGACATAAATGCGTGTTGTTGAATTGTATGGTTTTGGTTTCTCAACTAAACGGCAGTTGTTATTAAGCGAATCTGGTTTATCTCAAGAGCAGAGAGATGAGTAGATACACTATATAGTTTCCTACCCTACCCTATCCTATAGTCCACGAGAACTTACAACTGAGCTCCTTGGATTTAGTATATTGGGCGGACAGTATTTTGGTTCGGAACCAGTGAAACCTAGAATATTTCGAGAATTAATTCCTCCCTGTCACAGTACGTATATAATAGCTGTAGACAGGTCAAGGGTCCGATTAGACTACATTCTACCTTTGATAGTGTCGTAGTGTATTACTGCATGTTCTAGTTTCGTGATACTCCCCAGGGTATCACAAGGGAGGTATCCCAGAGTAACAGATGGATCGCAAGTAGCTGGCGAGGAGTGGGACTCAATAGCCAAATGGCTAATATCGATTGAGCCCAAACTTTTCAAGTCTCAGTTCTCTGAAAGAGAACCCCGAAGACATATATATAACCTAAATATATATTAGGCTTAATTATCCATTCTTGGCATAAAGCCAACGACAACTCAATAGAAATCTTGAAGCAAAAGGGTTAGGACTGCATGCTCCCGACCGTTATCGTCGCGTAGACAACAATATAGGTGAGCTACCATTTAGCGTGTGATTGAACAAGTTTATATCAGAGTCGAGTTGACCATTATCTGATGTCACAGTACGTATATAATAGCTACAGACGGCCAAGTACCCGACTTGACGACGTTCTATCTTTTTGACAGCGTACTGGTATAGTGCTGCAGTTCTGTTCTGTGGCATCTGATGGCAAGGCGTCTTGAGTCGTACCCTCTATATTATTTCGAGTAGAAGAGCAACCGTATGGTATAATCCCTTTCATCTGCCACTCGTTGTGATAGATTGTAATCTATTGGCTTAGCTGTGACTTTCTACAGAAGTTGATTATCCTTTTGAAACATGGGCACGCCTGCATGTAATGACATCCCGTGTGCTCGTCGGTTGACATGGGAAGCATAGCTTTCATTGATGACTCACTTATAGAGCACTTTGTCAGTCATCATAATGATGGTCGCGCTAGCCAGAGGCTTTAGCAACGGCTTGCTTCCATCGTCTTCAAACTGGACACTCTACCCCGCCCCGTTGCTTGACAGCGTATGAGCCCTTTAAATCCGAGTTACGCGTAAGATGGAGGGATGGCTCGAGTCATTTGAGACCTTGTTACGAGATGTTTGATACAGAGCCGATAGCAATTTAGAATGCTGTAATGAAGATTGTAATCCCATATGTAACGCACAAAACTAGAGCGTCATAAAAGAAGAAGCTCCGGTACGTCTGTAGAGACCAATGCCAATGTTTTAGCATGAAGGTTAGCAACTATCGTGTTGGAATCAATATTTATAGTTATAAAATCAGCTGGCATGCAAATCAGAACAGGAGTACACTTATAGTCGCTCAACTACTTACTAATATTAATTATTTCTCGGCATATAAGAAGCCTAGTAAGGCCCTAAGGCCTATCCCACTAAGCTACAAAATCTACGGAGTAGATGTTGTGCCGGCTGAGATGATGACTTCGTGCTATCCCCTGGTGAGTGCCAGGGGTTTGCGTCCCGGAGTGAATAGATAGACCTGTCTGTAGCCAGGGTAGTAGTTAGCGCTCAATAGTGTAGTCAATTGATTCCTGAACCTCCCAAATCTAAGGGGGGGTTCAGTCACTTATATATACAATATTACTAGTTCCACACCATAGGGTAGTTGGTAACTAATTCCCTAACAGTGAGCACTTCCTTGTTTGGCGTCAGGGTAACGATAAACCCCTAGATAATATCACTGTCCGCAGCGACTTCAAGCCTTGAAACTAAAGCGCCGGTGCGTATAAAAAGACTTTTATCTTTCAATAGCAACCTCGTGAGGTAGATACGCTCTATCGGCTGATTATTAGTATTCGCTGGAATTAAGAGTCAGATCGAAGGTTTAGCAGCCCATGGAGCGCGCTACTAGACAGTCAAAGATAGCTTAGCATGGGGACCTAGAGCATTGGTCGATCTTTGCAGAAAAGTATACATTCCAGAGACGGCTTTGTGTTGGCTTTTCTGGTCGGCGGCAGATGGTTTCTCATCCCGGCCTTCAACTCGTTAGAAAAGTGGCTCAACTCTTTCTATCTCTAATTTGGGTGGCACTTACTTACCCATTGATTGTAATAAGCAGGCGAACCTCTTATATAGAATAGACTATTGATCCCGGAGTTTCCGCCTGGTGCCATCTCAGCTGTAGTGTTACACTTATTAAATTCCGCATCACATCCGTACAGCGACCCGTGCCCTTTATCTCTCAGCAAACGGCCTTCTGTAGTCTTCGTGTTGCACATGATGTTTGTGTAGGGCTATTGAAACAGTGAAATGAGACATAATAACTACTGCGACACACTATAGGTAATTATCCGATCGTACGAAGTTGCAAGCTAAAAGTAAAGCAGTATTCTGAGATTGTCATTGCATCACGCTGAGTGAGCCGTATCCTTTGCACCTTATAGGAACCTCGGTTGATAAAATCCTTCTAAAATTATGTATCTTAGCTGCCAAACGCAAAGAAAGCCATTGAACCGACGGTGGAGAAGCCTTAACTTTAAGTAAGTAGGCTGTCTGAGTCAGAGATTTGAAAACTAATTGACATAGCAGTTTTCAAAGCCCAGAATGGCGAAGTCAGCACTCTGCCAATCCGAGTCCCATATCCTTCAGAAATGAGATCTTGCCAGTCTATCATCGCGTCGCGACCAATCAATCCAGCGAGGATATCAGGGAGTCGCCGATCCTCGATAATAATGTCGACTTTCGCGCCATGGCGCAGGAAGACACGGATGGCATCGAGGGCGTCGGCTCGTTGGGCTCTTGACCACCGTCCCCATCGATTAACGCAACGCGACAAGAAACAAGACCACGCTGTATACTTAAACTCCAGGCGTAAGTTGGGGTCTATGCCCAGTTCGAGGAGCCCTGCAACGAGCTTAGGGTCCACCGCTGGCATACTCATGGGCTTGATCTGCGTCATCCCCTCTAGGAGCGCACACTCCATGTACATATACGCCTGCCTACGCGACCACCGGGGCTGCGTTTTTAAACAATGTAGCGAGTAGCGCCGCAACTGGAATTGGATAGCTAGCTGCGTGAGGTCAATATTCTTGCCGGTTATCCGTTGGACCCAAGACGTGTAACATTCCCCTTGGTAGGGAACCCCGATGGTGGCCTGCAGCCGCTCCATCATGCTGTCAAGTGCATCCACAATCTTAAAATGAGAGGGCGGTTTCTGTTGCTCCTCCTCGGCGTTCTGCGCGTCGCGTAGATAATCGAAAAGATTACTGATTAGGCGATATGATTGTCCATCCTTCATCGAGGAGCGACTGAGCTGGACTTGTTCGATGACTATGAGCATCAACTGAGCCAGGCAGGTCGATTCGTTAAATTCCGTTGATACTAGGCCCCGTAACTCGCTTATGTAGTGCTCTTGGAGGAAATCTTTGACCGTTCTGTGCAGAAAGCTCACCTCATACCGCTGGCATGGGGTTTCAGCCTCCGGGTTGCTGCTGAGCCTCATGAGGTCCCTGCATCGGTTCTGAAGACGAGGCTGCCAGGCCTCATATATCTGTGCCAGCTCGTTTCTCGTCGCGAGACGCGAGCCACTATCAATTTTGCACCAAGATTTATCTTCGTCATATAGTACTGATAGGCCCAGTATTGGTATTCTGGAATACGTCGCCGCTAGAGCCATGAGAAATATCTCGGCGCCCTGCTTACGGTGAAAGGGATCGATTCGTTCCATCATCTTCTGGAAGTAGGGAGCCAATTCCTGTGGATATGAATCAAGCCTGTTCTGCCACTGCTGGAACGGCTCTCCGTCTCTGATATCCCGGAGGATGTTTCGTACGACTAAGTATACCCACAGCCAAACCCCGTTGGCCCTGTTCGAGATATTAGGGATTAAATCAAGACATTTTCTGTCAAGAGCGGCCGCGGTCCTGAACTTGTTGCTACCCTCAAAATATTTCCTCACATATCTCGTCATATCTGCTTTGGTAAAGTCCTGCATTTTGAAAGTGTAGGCAATGGTATTCCATTCGGCATGAAACGCCGGCCATGGCCTGCTAGATGCGCAGATCTTGACATTAGGTGCCGTTGCCAAAGATTTTACTATTTGGATGAGCGTTTCCTCTTGGCCCTGGTACTCGTCCAAGCCGTCGATAAAAAAGCAGAACATGCTCGTAGCTTCAGACGTCGCTGATAGTCGTTCAAAGGCCGTAGTAAGTTCTTGGATTCTCCATGGTGTTCCCAGGTGGTGCTCGGGGCACAAAACGTCGCATAGACCGGGATCGGCTTCGAGAATCTGATATAAGAGGGTTTGTAGTAGTCCTTGATGGGACTTCTGCATCTCGGTCCCCGCGTTCCAAAAGTAATGACTCGCAGTAATGATTCTACGGCCGCTAGCCCAGCCTTTAAGCGCCTGATGTGTTTTCTCGTCCTTCGTGACGTATTTCATCAATGTCGACTTCCCACTCCCTGCCTGTGGTACATGTTAGCTAACGCCCATATCTGCCAGTACACCCATTGTTTTAGATAGCTTACTAGCCCATTTATCCAGTATACACCAGAAGCAGAATTGAGCCATTCTACAAAATTGGTTCTACTGGGATCATATATCCAAAGGCATGTATCTGGGTGCGCCTTCTCGACATGATCACGCCGATTATGAATTGAATCGAAGGCTAGAGACTTGAGGACTTTAATTGCTCTGGCCATCCTGTTCCACTCAGCGAGATACTCCTGAGCGGATTTCATCATGTTCTTAAGGTCGCCGGCATGACGTTGCCCGGTAAGTTCTTCTTGGGAGTTGAGTTGTTGAACCGAACTGTTTATTTCGGCGTGGTATTCTTTGGCTTGAGCCTGAATGGATTGAAAAGATAAGTCGAGAACAGATTTCAAGTTGTCCAGGCGGTTAATATTCAGGTTCTCAAAGTTATTCAGCCGGTCACCTAGATTGTTGATGCTTGCCAGTACAGCCTGAAAATTGCCACCTTGGCGCCTGTGGACACCGTTCACCGTTAGTTCTTTGTCCAGCTTCCTAAGTGCCTCGATAAAAGCTCACCTAAGCATAGTCGTTGTCCACCATCGTGCCAGCCTGCTTTCTAATTCCAATAGCCTCGTCTTCAACTCGTCTATCTCTTTCCTCTTCCACATGATCTCTCCGGAGACTTTGATAGCCTCCAACCTCCGCTGCCATCCACTATGTTTCATCTCAAAGCGATTGAGATGTCTGAGGAGTTCTTTCGCAATGCTGTCACACTCATCCGCGATGCTTTGGAGAGGCTTCAGCTCGCCTTTCAATATTCCCTTCACCTCAGAATCCCGTACCCGCCTTAACCTCATGTGACGATAATCTCCAAGGTTTCCCTCATCCTAGAGAAATTCTAAGATCTCACGATTATTTCTCCGCACATCGTGAACGACAAGCTTGAGTTGCTCCATCTCCTGCGAGCCCCCGCCGCTGTTAAGCTCACGAACAGATGTGAGGATCTCATGGCTGAATGAAACAAACTGCACAATAGTTCCAACAAGCCCAACAATTGATGAGGGCTCCATCACCGAGAAGGAGACTTCTGTTATTGCACACAAGAGTAATGTTGATTGAATGTGTGAATGCTGAATTGCCGAGAACAAATGCGATTAATTAGGTACTTACATATGCAGCATGCTACCTGACGAGAGGGGTGCCTTGGTAGTGGCGAAGCTTTGCATACGCCACAACACAGCCTTCACTCGATATAATTGTAGGGAGCTGTCAATCTTCACAATTCAATAACATACTCACATAATTTTAGCCACTATCTAGATCTCAACCGCTTCAGTTTTAAATTATCATGGCAGCTCAACTGGGTTGACCAGTTACGTGGTGCCAACTGAGATATCCTTATATACTTTGAGCTGACAGTGAGGCGACTATGAGAATGGCCTCATAAACCTTATGAGCCTCGAGATTATTCCTTCAGAGCATTTGACGATGAATGGAACGGTAGTTCTAGATATCCATTTGCAACAGGGCTCGCAAGTTGCCGCTTGAAATTGGGAAAACACCAGTGCATCTCCAAGAAAGATAATACTGCTGTTGTATCAATTTCTGGGGATCTGTCAAAGTGAAGTTAGTGAAAGTTGCGTAAAGTCCTTCGGAATCCGATGTCGGAGAGAAGATGAAGCTTCAGCTGCTATATGCTGACTTACCTAGATAGAACCACAGAGGGCTGCAACGGCTGGAACAACTTCGGTTTCGGCCACCTCTTCACCACAAGCTGCAACAACGCATTCCTCGGCTGCGGGCTCGATTACATCTTGAGCAGCGCCTAGACGAAAACTATCAGCTTTGGATATGCATCTTATTTGTAGTGACAGAGAACTCCTGGCCGACTCTAGTAGAACCAAGCGTTGTTACTTCGTAGTATGTATGTCGGCCAGTGTGTTCTCATCTGGTGTCTGACGTACAGATGCACGCATAATCAGTAGAAGCACAGTCAGTGGTACTAGCTGCAGCGTCGAGGATGCAAGGTTGTGCACACGCTGGAATGTCAGACCAAGACTGAGCCGAGGCGACGGTGGCAAAAGTGATGATAGCCAGAGTAAACTTCATGATGATGGCGACTTAGATTGAGTAGACAGGGAATTTCAGGTGTTGCTTGGTGGGTAAAAGACAAATATTAGTTGAGTCTCGATGGAAGAGCGATGGATGTTTCTGGCAACATGTAAATAGTACAGCACCTCGTCAAGTTTAAATACTCAACGAACGTAATCCTAATACTCGCCTTGGCTCCGATACACACCTCAACACTGATCGACTATGAGGCTAATTAGCAAGAAGGCTATTCTCCGTCTATGCACACTCGGTGCACGGCGTTGCCTACTGCTCGCAAAAGCACTGCAACCTTTCACGGCCACATCTAGACTGATCTAGCCCTTGGATAGAGTGACATGTTGACATCAGAGTTACACTTCTCATGCGGTGGTAAGTGACGAGTATAAGAACTGTCAAATTACAGATAAGAAAGTTATTTACGAGCTCTTGGCGTCACAATCAATAAGAGTCTACAGGGCGATGAGCATGATACGGAATATAGGACTGTGAAACAGCCTCGCATATGTGTTGTCAATTTTTTCCTCGATCAGGAGATTCACCGAGAAACCTGATTCTTGTCATAGACCAATAGGCGAGATTTCTCGATATCAATAGGTGACATGGCGTTGTGAGTTACCGGAAGCCATCTCATCTTGCCACATCCATGCTTGCGCAGATCTGAAACATATTCGGAGAATTGAAGGAATGAAGGACTATCGGCTACTACCTCAAATTCGCTATAAACCAAGAAAAATATGAGCATGGAACCCCTCTCCACTCTACAGTTGAGCATGCGCTCTCCAGTAATTTAGCCATTTGAGAAGTGAGAGATCAGCAGGCAAGTATAGCGATATAGGAAAGTCGCACCGCACGTGGGTGATATATGCTGGTCTTGACTAGAATTCAAGGTCTAGAGAGGCAATATACATGCCAGAGTTGCAGCCGCTGCCGAAAAATTAGAGAAATCTCGGTCCGCGCGCGTCATTCAGCTAGACTACAGAGATTTCCTCTTCCTCTTCATTTAGCCGGACCGGAGGCCGTGCTGTACGACCCTCGGTCGCCTTCGGCTTGGCACCGTGTTATAACGGGTTTTAGCTTGAAGTTGTTGGCCATTTTTATCTAGACATCCACCGGCTGCATGGCGAGGGGCTTGCGTCACTGTATTAATTACAATGGACGTTAAGGGGCCGTCATTTCGATTCTCCTCTTTCACCCCTCCGCCAGGAGGCTATCAAGGTCAAACAAGCTGACTACCTTACGAAGATTTATGCTCAAGCTAATGGCGATCTCCGCGGCCTCCGAAGATGTACCTGGCCCGGCGACTTCTTGTACGTCTATGGCGATGGTTTCTGCAAAGGTAGCAAGTCGACTCAAATCACCTCATTTGTCTGTGACGAACCAGGCACTCTTAAGCCACTCAAAGACTCTTAAAGGCTCAAGACCTCTCTGCAGCGATTCCATCCTGTGGAGATCAAGAAGGTTGTCTTCCATGATTGGGTCTCCGACTCTTATGCCAAGGCCGACGCCGCTTGGTACCCCGTTCTAGGGTTGGCATTTGGGTCCCTTTGGGTTCACTTGGGCTTTTGGGTGCTCGCAACGGGGCTCGCTTCGACGTCCGTCGACCTTTACCGCATTTCTAGACAAGAACATACCTTCTCAGTACTACCGATAAAATTTTATCGCACAAGCTTTTTATACAAAGAATTACAGCGTAACACATGTGTTGCACCAGACGCACAAACTGTCACGGTTCTCATTGCTGATAGTTCCAGTATTGGCTGTTGTTATTGCACAAAAAAGAAAAACCTTATCTACATAGCAGAGATTCCATTATGTACGGGGCAAGGGCTCGTTCCCAATAACCTTGATCAAGACTGGTCTCCGGGGGTTGTTCCGTAGCGTTCCGTGACACAAACGAGGGCAAGGCTCCTACAATATGTGCTATATTGTACGAAAATTTGCAGATAAGGAGAAAACAGGAAGAGGAAAAATCCATTTACAACAATTGCAAAATGAGAGGGAAGATATTGATTTTGGAGAACCCTGGAAGCCTCACTTGCGTTTTGTGAAAGTCACCTTTGTCCACGGCCTTGGGATCTTCGCCACACGCCAAGAAACCCAACGGGGAGCCTCCGGCTTCACAAGCTTGAAGTCATAGCTCATAAGCAATTGGGCAATCACGACCTTCATGAATGCAGAAGCATAATATCTTCCGGGGCTATAGTACGCGGGTCAGCACGAGACGAGAAGTACCTGTAACAGTAGTACGACTGTTAGGTAGAACATGAGCTCACCAAGCCATGCGTCCTGTTCCCCACATCAAGAACGAATGATCGACATCCGTGAGCTTAGAAGGTTTTGATTGCATTGCCATCGGTGTAGTATACGCCTGACTGTTGGATAATATGGAAGGCTCTACAAAACGGAAACCAGAAAAGGTTTCAGGAGAAGGGTAATATTCGCCGTGGGTATTGATAGCCCCCGATGGAGCACAGGCCCATTCACCGATGGCTACTTTGGTACCGTTCGACAAGGAAAAAGGCTGGAGTGCGCGTCGCCGCACACTCACTAGTATAATGTTAGCAGAAGCATATAAAAGATCCTAAGATACAGGAAACCAGGAGATTGGCTCACTGGACTCTACTGGCGTAAGACGTGTCGATTCCTTGATGAAGCTATCAAGAAGAGGTAGTCCCCGACCTGTTTGCTCAAAATTCTCATAGGAAGTTTCAACTTCTTGTCGAATCGGCTCGATATATTCAGGGTGAAGACAGAGGTCGTGGATTACGTAAACGATAGTCTATACTGGAATTGTATTAGAAATGGAGGAGATAATAACACTAACACCGGCATTGAGTGGGATGACTTCCCGTTGTAAGAATATGAACCGAGCCGAACCAAATCGCCATCAGCTCATATATGACACGCTCTGCCGACCAGGGTTTTTGTTTCGGTGCCGTCTCGATTATCCACTGAATGCAATCCGTCTATTTCCGTTATTAGCCAAATGAAACTTATTACTTTATGAAATGTTCTCGCAAGACGAAAGTTACTTACACGCTGCGGAATTTGATGCCCATTGATTTTCATATCTTTTTCTCGGAGACGCTGCTCTGTAGCGGGGATCAAACTCCGGAAAAATGTTTTGTGGGAGTTAAGACAGCGGCTCAATACACCTCCAACGATTGGAGCAAGAAAGCTAGGCAACAACTTCACTATTTCGGCGTTGAATAGAGTCTCCTCAACATATCCAAGTGCTGAGGCCATGAATTTATCGTTCTTGACTAGTCAGGAGAGTTAGTAGATGGACCTAGAGCATCGAAACAAATTTTGCTAAATTAGATAGTACTTAGGTCTTCTCCAAAAAGGGATCGTGCATTCAAGAGCACCACGAGGTTCATCATTGCCGGATACAAAGAAACGTGTACAGCTCCTACATTTTTCAGGTTCAGTTAAAATTAAATGGTCGGCATAGTCTTAGAAATATTGCACCAGACTCACCATCGACATCTTTGCCACTTGCAATTAGGTCTGCCCATCGTATCCGGGTAAGAGCGCCAAGATTTGGGATAAGTTGAGGGATGTTGTTAGTCAAGAGAGTACGTAGCGTGCGTACAAATCCAACTCCCTCGACTCCACGCCGGTCGAACCAATTGAACCCATTCATTGTATAAATAGGTTGAAGCATCTAGTTTCTCAACCATAGTCAGAAAGTATCAATAGTTAAATTCGAAAGGTTAATGAATCCCACATGTTTTGCGGCACCGTTAAGAGACAGTACAGTGTCAGGAGCATTGTCAAGTTCCTTGATGTGCTCGGGCGAAGACACAAACACCATCCGTACATCTGGAGCGTGGATCTCGAAGGGCTCTCCATCGGACTACTATAATTAGCATAGTTGGAAGATATCAGATTTTAAAATAAGTACAAACTCAGACCTTGTTGAAATAATGTTGAATAATACTAGGGCCTTTAAAGAGGTACAGCCAGGCCCCAAGGCGCTTTCTCATAATCTTCACGACGTTCCCGATGAAGTTCTAACGCCAAATTAATTCTAATTACTGAACCAAGCAAGATAATAATTACTGATCTATGTTCTGCCCACACAGTAGAACAGAAAGCGACCAAACAGACGAGGAAACCAATATTACTAGAGCAGACCGGCTGTTCGGTCAGCAAACTCCATGGTAATTGAGGAATTTGTGCCAACATTCTAGAATAGAGTTTGGTAGCAACTAAAGAAGAGACTTGTAGCGGGTTAGCCTGGTCAAGCTCAGCAATAATTCAAACCTGCGTGCTTTTGGTACAGACTATGGCGGCTTATATCAGTTTATGTCGAGCATGGTGACTAAGGAGACTGGGACTTGGGCTTGAAAGGATTTAATTAACTAAAGTTATAGAATCTGGAGGTAATTTAGAGACTTCAACGAAACTAGCAATCTTGCCGCCTCCCAACATGACATGTTGATATAACATCATATCCTTTTGAGCAGAGCGCCGCACTCTCCGGCCCGTCTCATTGGCGGGGTGCTTCGATTCTTGCACACCCCTATGTTATGTAGAGGCGCAATGTCGTTAAGAGACATGCCACATTAAGTAACCCGAGTTGCAGCCTGCAGTCTAGACCTTTAGGAAGTGTCTCATGTCCTCGTCTACTTCAGTTCAGTTTATGGCCTATACATCACCCTCTAGCACGCTTACTATCTTATGACTAGGCTGTGTAACAGAATTGGATCTCGGTATCTTACGTGCATACAATAATTCAACGGGTTGTTCTTAACAAGATAACATACTGATCTTGTTGGCGATACATCTCTCCCTGAATCCCTCCCCTCTCTACTCAAATCCTACTCTAGCTTTGCTTACAATGATTGCGTAACACTTCTCATGTACCATTCCTTAGGCTCCTCGCCAACACCAGCTGTAGACCTGCATAAGTGTTGGTCTTATTAGGTACTACACCATATGCATGGTCCTGAACCAATGTCTTTAGCGAACGGCAATACATCCTGCCTCAGCTACATATGCGCCACATTCAATCGCATTCTATGTTGCCGAGCCGAGCTCACATCGCACAAACTCCGTTGTCCTATAGTATGGGAGAAATATATAGGTTGGTGTGGTGCGGTGGGGTTTCCTTTCTCCCCCCCCCCCCCCTCCCCCTCGACAAACAGGATGTTTAACATTCTAAGATAAACACATTGCAAAACTGAAATATACAAGGGTAAGGCTAATCTTTCAAGGAAGTGCTTTACCGGTCAAGCTGCGTCAGGCCCTGCGGATGCTCCCTTCGTTGCGGCGTAATTAGCTGGAGTTGACATGGACGTTATTCGTTAGAAAGAGCAGGAAAGCCTTAAAATGCCGAATTTAGACTTACGGCCGACTAAGCAAGCCCCCACACTAATAAAGTGTAGAAACGAGTGGTATGATCCCAAAGGAAAGGGTGGCAGATGTGATCGAGTAAAAGTATGCCCGATTTCGGGCCCGATCTCCAGGATTTGGAATCAGTGCTTACCTATGTAGCGCGCGAGGCGGGAGTTCGAAACTGGTGAGTAGCGATAGGCTGCGTAGGTCCTAAAGATCCAAGCTTGCATTTCAAGACGCCACATTCCTAAGCAAGTTGTAGAGCTGCGAGAAGATCTACTCATATGAGTTAGCGGACGACGTAGCAGTCTGAGCAGCTATGCAAGTCTCAACGCTATAAACGCTAGCAATTATACACCGCTAATGAAATGGTTTGATCTCCCTCAAAGCTTGAAGGTTTAATACTCGTGTTGGCACCTTCCATTCACTCGGGAGTCGCATTGCGATGGCGCCGGAGACGCGACTTGAACCCTATATGGAGTAATGATCGGCAATGACTTGGCAGGTTTCACAACAGCCATCCTATCTGGTGATCCAGAAGAGGATCCAATGTCACGGAGCTAGAACTGCAACACTGTACCAAGACAGTACCAAAAGTAGAACGTAATCAAGTTGGGTGCTTAACCTTTCTACAGCTATTGTATACGTACCATATCCAATGGCCAAGCTACAGGGTTACTGAGAACGCCTCGCCACTTGTCGTAAGTACTTGTGTTTCTAGCAAAGAACCGCGTCTATGTTACGGAATTAGAGTTTTACCTCTATGCCAGTAGGAATGTTTGTAGGAACGTCTACGACGTCATGGGTGCGGGCATTTTCATCAGAGATAGTCACACACATGGGTTGTCAGGGGGTTTTATTATTTCGACACCAAGTCATGAGACTGGAACTCGAGTTCTTTGTATTTCCGTACCTTTCAATCAGTTTCTTATCGAGAAGTAGCGAATTCCCAAAGCCATCAGGCCAGATCAATGTGAACTATAGTGGTTGCTAAATCAACTACCAATAATTATTACATTTTCTGTAACAAAGACTTGGAAGACAGTTCAAATTATAATACTTTATAAGGATTTGAGGGGGTTGTGAAGGTTTTCTCCCCTTTCCAGCGAACTGGGCTGCGAGGTCTGGAGTCTATGTGTCTGAAAAGCCTCGCTTCTAGTTGCCGACTTTCTGCTTCTTATCGCTGCATTGGCAGATTAGGCAAACAAGGGTAGAAGCTTCTCGCAGAAATTTATCTTCGTATAACTCTTTACATGATATGCAGGCCTCTAATTTTGGACCTGGATCGAGTCTGTCGGGACGTATAACACTTACAAGCTCTTTTCTAAAGGTAACTTAAATCACCCCGGACTACTGCATAGCTTTTAAGTCTGTGCTGGGCCCGTTCTTACTAATCGAGGCATCATCTAACTCATAATAACGATGATTACGATCCAGTACGACTTCATCACCCCCTCAGCCAATACCTGATCTTTCAACAAAGTGGTTCCCGTATCTGCCTTCCGGACCTTCAAGTGACGCTTCTGAGTCATACAATTTCCTTTTACTTATGAAAGAGATTCTTGATAGGATTAGTTTCACAACGGGTAGGCCGAGAAGGTGAGTCCGGGCGAAACCAGCAAAGGCAGGCGCAGAACCGACAATTATGGCCACGTTTAGCTCAACGGCACTAAGAAATACAGTCAGTAAAACGGTAATTCAACTATAATCCCTCCTCAAGAGGCATAGGAAACGCACGAGCATAGAGATAGAATGGCGGATATCCATGTTTGATCGTAAGCGTGGGCAATATTTATTCTCTCCGCCAGAGAGGTGATGCTAGCAATAATGCCACTGCCATGTGAAAATTAGTTTCGTGCACGAAACAAGCACAGTGCGGAACTCACCCGAGAGCCAGTGAGAATACGGCAACGAGTTGTATTCTTCTCTGAACAGGTAATCTTAATTTCGCGATTACAGACAATGGAAGAAGAAATATGTATAGATCCAGTGCTACACTCAGACCAGATTGAGCTTGCCACCAGGGGAGCGGAACCTCTGTTCGACCATCCAGTATGTCTGTCCACTTTTCGCCGACTCTTGGCGTTCCGTAGTACGTAGCGACTGCGACGCCGGCTCCGTACAAGCAGAATGAAAAGATGATTCCGGCATAGACGGCGATACGCATAGGTCTCTGGACCGTGAAAAGTCGGAGGTAGAGAAGGAATATGGATGCCTTAGCAAAAGAAGGCGCCGGTTTGAAGCAGAACAGCCGGAATGTAAATGCCCTTTGAATACCATTAGCCACAACCACTCTAGAAATGTTAGAACCAGAATGCCAGTTACCTGTGCGTACGATTTATCAAAGAAGCACGCTGGCACATCCCAGATATGGTGTGCGAACTTAAACTCTAGCAAGCCATCAACAGGATTGATCAGCTCACTCTAGTCTATTGATCTCATCGCGAACAGTGATACCTACGAGTACCCTCAATACCCAAGATTGTTATAGAATGCAGAAGAGCGATTAGGTTAAACCCTTGTCGATGTAGTCAGAAACGCGGATCTAAGTGTATGGGATTTCATAGAACTCACAATCAGCCCACCCCAGCTTTCGGAAGCTGATGTAGAGTCTGGCCGAGGTGAAGACGATTGCCCATATGGTGGTGAATGTGATGACGCCTATCAAAACTGGCCCCAACGAGGTGGGATTATTGAAGTTGCTGCTGTACCCGTCAGGAGGGGGGGGGGCAGCGGCAACTGTACAGAGATTCACGGGCGAGTTCATTGTGAGAGGCTATTAATGGGGAAAGAAAACTGTGTAAGACAGATCTAAGTATTATGAAAGCAGATTTCGTCTTTGGCAAGGACGTGTGTACTTGGACAAGAAGGCTGTGGATGTCAACTGTGAGAGGCAAGTCGGGACACACCTATGTATTGAGAGTGATAGAGGCGAGAAATACAGCTCCGGGGCCAGCATGATGACCACTTCCAATGTCACTGTAAATTTGAGTAGCTGGTGACGTGATCGAAGGATTTACCGCAAGTCTATTTCCAAATAAGTCACCAAGTAGGCTGTGGAAGTTAGTTAGCTAAGCCGTAAGAGAGGGCAGTATTCTATAGGCAGCGACTCTATGTACGATCAGGTTACACAGCCATGATTGTTGGTGTAAGTGGTCCTAAGAGAAGCCTGCTTTGCTTGTGGCTTTGCTTGTGGCTTTGCTGCTCGCTCGTGTAAAAAGGACTGCCTTGCTTGCAGTCTCCTGCTACCTGCTGGAGCACCTTCTATCAAGCCAGCTAATCAGAACTATTCTACTTACTCTTTTTCCCATTTTTTAAGTCATTATGTCCCAATACACCTCCACGCTTGAAGGTTTCCAGCGGGCGATGAAATGGAGTCTCACCGGGCCGCCCGAGGAGTCCATTCGTTACGCGGAAGCCACTTCAACGCCGACTTTTTACCACGTTATGAACGGCCAGCGTTCGTCTTTGGACACTTATGCGAAAGGAATTGAGGAGTGGCGCTCTAAGATTAGCGAATATGAGCCGGTGGTGTAAGCCACTTCCCGATGTGTAGTAAATATCCTTCAGAGCTACTAACGTGCACTTCGCATCCCAGGGATGAGTTCCTTCGCGATGGTTATCGACTAGCAGCACATATGACTGGAACAATCAAGGTGGATGGTACTGATACCACCTTTGAGAGCTTCATGTTCGGACGAGTGGAGAGGGAGAGCGGCAAGATGGAATGGCTGGTTGAGCGCTCCATATGGGGCCCTGTTGGTGGTGCACCTGAGCATGGCGCAAACTGAGACGATACATCATCATCTATATATAGTCCATGTCAATTTGATGTAAGAGTATAGGTGTACCGAGAGAAAATTAATTCGAGAATTTGTAGTTCTCCATACGAGCTTGGAGAAAATGCCTTGACCTGGCAAAGCACGATGACCGACAAGACCTTAAGATAGACGAGTTTCACACTAGGTACCTATCCTTTTAGTGCTTATTTCAACGTAGTATACTCTGTAGAATCCTGAATCTCTGCATATACCGTTCGGATAATAGTTTCATTAGGTGAATAGAGCTATCGATAGCCCCAATATTGCATGTGCTAAGTCGATATCCCTACTTTTAAGTATTTACATTGAAATGAGTACTGAAGGGATAACTATACTCTACCGAGGGCCCTAAATCAGCGATCCTTGCTACTGTACTGTATAACTATCTGTACCTCGCCTCATATTGATCATGCCCCTCTACGGCTACGCTACCGGCACTTTGCGGGCGTGATTACGGAGTAGACTACAGCGGACACTAACCCAAACCATTGGCATCAGAGGTCTCTAGGCCGCATGTGGACCTATTGTACCCAGTTGACCGTCTTACCTAAAGTCGGTCGGTAAACGAACTGAAACATGAATTGTTCCCCACAATGACATTTCGACGACGGGAACGAGCAAGGCAGGTAATGAGAATTCCCCAGGATTTAACCTAGACTACTATCTAGTTGATTGGCGGCGATACCCCACGCTGATAGGGCGTAGAAACAAGCTGTATTCTCCCAAAAGCGAGAGTATATTAACGTCGACAATCACCGCCCACGAAATGTGTTGAGCCCCTCAAAACTTGAAGGCTTGATGCTTGTGTTGCTATCTTGCATGCCTACGTATCTGGATTGTTACTATTTTGGGAGTACAACATCTGCCTTTTGTATGCGACACTGGATCTTAGGCAACACGGCATGCGAGAACCACGCAATGGAATTCCCTGTGCTAGAGATCCTTTGCTATCGCGATCGGCTTGTTCGTTTCTGTTTCCCGCATACAGAGCAGCCAGGCCGCTCCGGTACCTGGGCCAAAGACCACCATGATGACAATTACTGATACAACAAGACGGCCAGCTCGTGCCGTACCAAACGAGGACTTCATAACCAAAATATCCCGACCGACTGTGTACGCTGCAAGAGCAATGACGGAGCTGTAGAGGCTCATGTGTCCATACTGGCAAAAAAGCGTAACCCCCTGCAGGAGCAGATTTGGCCCAGGCTGGACTGCGCTATATGCTGGCCAGTACATTCTTGTCCAACTCATCTCTGACGAGTTCCAAGCCCAGAGTCCGACCACAACGTGAACGATGGCGCTTGCTGAGCCGACGATCCCATACCCAACAAATACTGGATTGCTGGCCCTGCTGGGACGATAATATGCGAAAAGAGGACTGGTCAGATTTTGAATGAACTCAGTAGCGAGAGGCAAGAAGAACCAGACCACTGTGCTCAGTTGGACGACGAATGGGGAGGCACCCATAACACCAGGAATGAGTAGAGGGACATTGGTAAGGACAGTCCAGATTGCTGTGAGTGGCAGCATTTTGGCTTGATCGGTCGTGAGCGAAGCCGTATTTGGTGCCCATGTTTTAATATAAGTGTGTAGATATATTGGCATGGTACTAGCCGCACCGAAGAATTGCCATGCGAGCTGCCATGCTGCTAGGCTACACAATGTTAGTCCACAGGATTAACGAAATTAGCAATAATCTTACTATCTTAACAAGCTTGTGTCCTTTCTTCGACGGCCCTCAACAGCAGCCATAAAACTAAAGACACTCAGGGATAGGAGTAAGTCGGTCAATAGGAGGATCGGCGCTGGGCTATTAAGGTCTGTGACATTGAGGAGAGGGTAAAAGAAGGCAACAAGCAAGCCAAGAACGTAATCGATGGGCCATAGCCCAGTCCAGGTCGTATTCATAGGAACGCCGTCGGGGAAATGGCCTTCCCAAGCTGTGACCATGAGACCCAAGAGGGTGCCATTCGCGACCATAGCACCCCATTGGGCGAGAAGTCCCAAAACAGATAATAGGCGAAATACATATTCTGACTTGATGGATGCCATGATAGAGTAGCCAATTCGAAGTGAGAATGATATGGCGAGAACACTACATACCGAGAAGATTCACGGGGGATTATAAACACATTAAGATGGTAGTAGCGGTTGGACATTTTTACGCCTGACAGTACGGACTGCCCGGTATAGCAATACATGATTCCTAAGGTTAGATTCTTGGCACTGGGTTGGGTGCCTAAATTGCATGGTATGTTGGTTACAAGATCCTCGTGAGTTATCAGTACTCTTTCTAGTATGTATGTTCACGGTACAATAATCATGAGAAAGCTACACTATGTTTTACAGTACAATAGTCATAAAAAGCCACTGTAAATAAATTAGCAGTATCCCTTTGGAGAACGCCTCGGCACTGGGACTTAAAAAACGGGTCTAAACTAACAGCTCGGCATTTTGCAGATCTTGATAGGTATCTACATATGAGTAATCAAATTGTTATCCGAGTATTAACTCATGATTTCACGATGTGTTTTCTGCTATGTAATCAGCCTCGCTGTTAGGGTAGACCCGTTTTTTAAGTTCTTACTTTTACTACTTATAATGCGCGCGGAGCTAAAAGCGGCATGACTCACGTAAGGACCCCATATCCTACAGCATCTATCGACATCGAAATCTCGATTTCCTCCGTACTGGTACGACTTCAGACTGGAACGGACTCTGGCCGGTACGGGAACATGTCCCGTGCTAGTACGAGACCGAGCCACTCGCCCTCCGCCTCTCTCGGTGTCTCTCCCAAGCCGGCATCGCCCACTTCACCATGTACTCTGACCTCATGAGTTGCTCGGCCGTCAGCCTCTCGGCAGGTTCAAACGCCATCATGCCACGCAGCAGTTCCTCCAAAGCCCGCATCTCACCCCTTTCCACATCCCACTGACACGTTTCATGCGTCTCGCCGCGTCCCATGTTCCACATGCGCTGATGCAATGGCCGGAAGGCAGGTGTGCAGACCCTCTTCATATTACAGACCCACGATCCGTCGGGCTCGAAGTACTCCTTGCGATCTTCCCATTTGTCCCACCAACGAGTAGGCAGCAGACCAAGCGTACTAACCATATCAGCCATGATGTCGTCTCGGTCCCAGTTGAATGCTTCAAAGAGGGCTCGCTCGCCGAGTACTTCGTAAAGACTGACGCCGAGCGTCCATATGTCCGCGGCTTGAGTGATGGGTTCGCTGAAAAGCGCATGGATAACTAAGGAGGCTGGAACATACCGCCATGACACACTCCATGCGAGTGCAAGTAGGATACACCTAAAATGAGCTGGGCGGCGATAGACCTCGCAGTCTCGACGGGAAACATAAAATCTACCGAGTCCTCTTTAGATGCAGAGATGTTGCAGCCGGCCGGTTCTTGCACGAGGCAAGTGTGATGTCCGTTGGGACCGTCGAATGAAAAATCGTCGAGTAGGCGTGGAACGAACCGCCGTCCTGGGTGTGCTGGGTCACCACCGCTGCAGAGCATCCGGAGAATAGTGCCTTCAGTGCTTTTTGAAGATTCCCCGGCCACCAGAATCTTTAACGAGACATAGCGTTGCAGGTGTTTGTCGCGGGCCAGCCAAACTGTTGAATAACCACCGAACCCGAGCTTATGGACAACCTCGTATCGGTCATGGTGGAAAGTGTCCCCAATCTTGGTAGGATGATAGCCGCCAAGTGTGTAATCTTTGAAGTCTTCCAGGTCGATTTCCTCGACATAGACGACATCCTCTTCATGTGACGGGAAGGCGTTGCTAGCCTTGTAATAAGCTCTACTTCGATGGGGGGAGCCTCGCCGACAAACGGTACAGGTATAGGTTGTGCGAAAGGATGACTGTGACGGCGACCAGTGAAGGATACGTGATGGAGCATTCCAAGAAAACTGTCTGAAATATGGTCGCGGTCGACTGCGAACAACTGGCACGATGTGAATGCGATGCTGCCACAAACCAAGCGTCATAATTTAATGATGTAGTATTAAAAGATGGTTGCTATTCTGCTTAACATCAGGGTGTAGGCCGCGCGCGTAACTAAAGCCTAGTAAGTAATTGCTACAGCCTTTTCCTTTCTTTTTTTCTACAGTATCATTCTGTGCAGGTACAATACACATACAATGCAAATAACAATACGATCGTTTCGATCGAATCAGCTATTAGTGACCTAATTACAAGCTGACAGTACGGAATAACAATAGGTAATGCAATGGCCAAGACCGACTTCCTAACCAGGAAGTCGGTTGCAACTTCAAGCAACGAAAACCGTTTATTCATTGAGCTACTAAGTCTCCGTTCCGTACGGTCCATAATAATGCAAAGGATTACACTAGGTATGCAAAAGCGGGTCCCAGCTCAGGCCTGGGTCAGGCTAAAAGCGGCGTGGCTCAGCTTGGCATTCCGTTTAGTTACATCATGGTAAAACAGGCGATAGGTACCTAGGTACCGAGGCGGCCTCCAAAGGGATAGCAGGCACCAAAATAAATTAGTGGTTCCCTGAGCCGCATGTGGAGCTACTGCAGCATACACTGCTACTAGTTAAGTTAGTATGTACCCAGTTGCCCGGCTTACCTAAAGTCGGTCGGTAAACAAACCGAAACATTTCGCGACCTTGGATTCCTCACAGATGACCATGTCCTCGACAACCGGATTAAGTCGAACACGGTCGATTCGACGACCCGCGGCCAACGAAGATGGTTCGTCCCATAATAAGCCTGTTCATGGCCGAAATGAGGCGAGGAACGTGTCTCCAAGTCGGCTGCCTATGAGGCCCCCGTCAACGACAACAACTACAACATCACGGGCGAGAGCACCGACCGGGTTGGCTTCTAGGCTGGTTTCTGGTGGCTCGTCGACTAAGACGTCCTCCAGATCAGTCGGGAACACAAATGGAGCTCCAGCAGCTGTGAAACCGTTGACCAGACGCCAGACACCATCCACGACGACAACATCTTCCGCTGCCGTAAGCCGATTAGCCAGCACAGTAGCGAGACCGAGGTCTTCAGCGAGCGTTTCCTCTACGACAGCTCCAAAAGAACGTCACATGGGCCATGCCAGGGCGAAATCCACCGTCACATCCCTCACTGCTGCGACAACGCTCCGGCCGCTGTCCCACGCGCCCTCGAGATCGAACCCGAGCCCTGCGCCCTCGACCGCCTCATCCACGAGCACAACCACACAAACGGCGTCTATATCGTCGAGTAGGGTGCAGACCCGCTCACAAACACAACACGCGCGCGTATCCTCACAGTCAAAGCCGCAATCACAAATCCACTCATCAGCCGCACCGTCAACCCTCGCCACACGCCGACCCGCCTTCAACACGAACCAGAAGCACTACAGTCCCGCAAAGTCCCTCGCTCCGAAACCCCTGACGTCGACCTTCCTCGCACCCCCCTCGCCGTCCAAGCAGCCCGTCAACGTCGCCCTGACGGCCGAGACGAGCCGTCTGCAGACCGAGCTCCTGCAGCTCTCCCTCCTCCATCGCGAGGCGCACGGCGTCTCGGCCTCCTGGCACGCGAGCGCGCGGTCCAAGCTCGGGGCGCGCTTCGGGGAGCTCGCGGCCGCGGATCGGGCGCTGCGGGCCGCCGAGCGAGACGGTGCCGAGGCGAGGGGGTTGCGGGATCTGCTACGCTGGGCAGACGCCGGCCCCGAGAAGGAAAATGGGGGAACGGCTGGGGGGGATAAGAAGAGGAACAATCGTGCACGGGAGAGGTTACCCCTCGAGGAGAAAATCCAGCTCCTCGATCAGATCCTCAACGGCGCCTGGGCCCTCGGCGAGCCCGGGGGACGGTATCAGCGCACGGTGCGCGCCTTCGAAGACTGGGCGCTTCGGGTCGCCGAGATCCGGGCCGCGCAGCGAGGTGGCGACATTGACGGGCTCTTAGCTCGCGGTGGTGGCGGCGGCGGCGGATTCGGAATAGGCGATGGAGAAGAGGAGCTCGCTGTTTTCGTCAGCGACTTAGATGCCAGCACCTGGAAGCGTGACCACGCCGGTCTGGTGCGCATACTCGAGGGGTGGCGGCGGACACTTGCTCAGCTCGGGCACGTCGAGTCCGACCAACCCGGGAATGTCGAAAACGGCAGAAATAAAGGAACTAGTGGTGGTGATACGGAAGGGGGAGGAGGAGACAAGTCGCTCTCCGGCCTCGCGCGCACGCTGCGCGGATGTCGCAGCCTGGTGCGCGATATGCTCGCGGAACTGAAAGTCATGGAGCAGATTGAGCAGGACGCCCTCGCTGCCGAGGAGGGCTGGATGGAGCAGATGGAGGCAAGGTTACGGGCCGAGGAAAAAGATACCTCCCGACGTCGTAAGAAGGAGGACGCCCCCCCTTGGAAATTGCTTGTCTTATAGTAGACTTACGCGATATGTTAGTAGTAATTTAATCAATAATGAGTATAACACACCCGAAAGAATGTGTAACGTCGTAATACTATGGGAGCGTGTCTTGAGACCTTTGTGTTATACGCCTGGATCATGGAATGAGCCTCTTTATTTCAATATCATAATGATCTTCCCGGTATACCTCACCATATACACTTCTCTACAGTAGGGATTGAATACCCCTCCTTACTTATTGCGTTTTAAGATGTAATAACTCCCGCACGCTGTCAACTTGTGTGATAGAAGGCAGGGTAACTCCGAGGGAAATAGAAAACGCCAAAGACAGGTTGTTTTCTTCATTAACACCAAACAGAGCGAGCCATAGTTGGAATGTTACTGGATTTGAAGAAGCATACATGCGCCACGTCGCCTTATTACCAAAGCTGCCAAGCACACACACTCTTGATTCGACCGGCTTTTCAATAGTAAAATACCTCGCCTCTCAAATCATTCAGCGATAATTCAACTCGGGATTCGCCCGGAAATTGCACCGACACCGACATTCGGGAACCGGACACTCGACGTGTCGCGCGAACCACTGGCGCGCGTGGTCGAGGTGCAGGACATGGTCGCACTTGAGACAGAAGGTCGGGAACTTGGCCGCGAGGCGGACCTGCGGGTCGAGGGAGAGCTCGGGCTTGTCGGAGCGCGGGATGCCCACGACCTCGAGGCATACGACGCACCGCGGGAGGTGGCGGCCGCAGCTCGGGCAGCTGACGCCGGCGTTTATGCTCGTCGCCGTCAGGTGGTTCGAGGCGTGGCTCTGCGTCTGGGGCTGGGCCGTCGACGTGGGCGGGATGCCCATGCTGGAACCACCTCCCGCGCCGACCTTGGAGGCGAGCTCGTACTCGGCGTCGCAGTACACGCACCGCAGCGCGATCTGACGCGAGGGCGGCTTGATCGTGGGGACGCCGTGGTGCTTGCTCTTTTTGGTGCTCTCTACCTCGAACTTGGTACGCTGAAGGAACGCCTTGTGTCGTTGCAGATACGCCCTGTACGCGTTGCGCCAGACAAGACAACGGTAGTCGTCGATGTACCGTGGAGAGCAGATGGACAGCACGAGCGTGGCCGTTTGGATGTCGTTGAATTTCTCGATGTACTTGGCAAATATGTCGACTAGATTGTCTGTTATGCCGGTCAGCACGATGCCCTCGATATCGCCCGTTTCTATAGCCCTCTTCAGCTCAGCGTCAAGCCACGGCGTAAGCTTGTCGTCATCAAAGTTTCGGAGAGCTATGTAAGTACGTTCCCGTAGTGGAAGCGATTCCTGGTTTGCAATGGTCTCCCAGTTGTTAGTTGCAATCAACGACGAGATGGCCCGAAGATATGGGTCAGTCTTCGAGGCAACAGTGTCATCAAAGTCAAGTTGCTCTTCAACTAGACTCTTATCACCTCTGCTAACGAGTTGGAGAGCGAGAGACACGAATAGAAGGCCTGGGTACTCCGCACTTGCTGTCTTGAGGATGCTGACGGCTTCCGTGAAATCACCTTTAAAAAGTGCGCGAGCCGCGCCTCTCGTAAACGAGGATGAGTTCTTTTCTAAAGCAGGGACTTTCGCGTAATCCTTGCACTCTGATTCCAGAGACTTCTTCCCCCATTCGCAAATGCGCATTGCTGCTTCTCTGCGCGTTGGTCTCTTCGTCTCTAACTTGCCATAGATTATCTCCCCTGTCTTATTAGTGCTCGATAAATTCTCCAAACCACGGTCCCACGCCGCATCGTCGGGGAGTGCCGATCCGTGAGTGAGCCTGGACGCTCCTTGATGGCCTGGACTGCAAGTTAAACTCGTGAATCTAATGAGTATCAGATATACTCAACTGACCCAAGTTTTTTGTCCAGATAGGTATGACTCCAAGAAAGCTATAATCGATCCCTTGAGCTACCATACCATCATCGTAGGCAGCGCTCGAGGCTCCTGGACAAATACGTTAACCTATAGGCATCTATAATAGAAAATAAACGATACGTACTAGCCACCCAAAGCCACAAATCCTTTACCCATGGGTCGTCCGATACAATATTTATATTAGCGGAGTAATCAAACAGATACTTTTCTTTCGAGCGAAGCAGCATAACATGATCTAGGACGATCTGTGCTGCTTTCGGAAATCCTTTTGTATTGAGTGTAGTTGCAAGAAGATTCTCATGTGCTTGTCGATTTGAAACTAGGCCAGTGCTACCCCCTGCGGCATCTGCTAATGTGTGGTCTAGGCCGTCATCAAGCTTGGTCGTATACTGATCACCACCTGATGACTCTTGATATCGGCTGATATTCTGCGACTGTTTTCTCAAGGGGATAATTTTCCCGGCGGTCGTAGTCGCCTCGATAAATAGCTGTGGAAGATTGTCCTTTGCCTCGAGATCCAGAACAGTATCTGCCTCCAGCGGGGGTAATTCCAAGACCTGCGAAGCAATGGTTGCAACTGGAATTTTTTCACTCCCGAATAAAGGTATATCTTTGACAGAATCATCAAAAAGGAGGGACCCCATCATCTCCGGGTGCTGAGAGCTATCGAATCGCATAAGACCATGATAGCTGGTGCCCTCTTGTCTAGTTGTCAGCACTTCTGTATCTGTATCATAGAACGATAAAATTATACCTTCAAGTCCACGGTATGGTGCTTGCCACGGCACCATTTTATATACATAATCCGACGTATAAGATGGCTTCTCTAAAATCTCGTAGGCGCCACTGGCGCGCAATACTAATGCTCGAGGTGTCACTGTGGGCGAGTCGAGCGTAACCCAATCAAAAGAAACGATCTGATCATGTTTAGGGTCCCCTTTTGTGAAGCCCATGTCTAGCTCATAAGACTTTCTTGCCTCCAGAATTTCTGGACTCTTCTCGTAGTGGCGTTCCCTAGAAACAAACTCTTTCGTCGTCTCAAGAACTCGTAGCTGGCCTGTCCGAGAAAGTACAGCTAACAAGCCACGATGGTCGCGGCAAAATCGTATCGAACGAACCAGAGAACCCCTATCAGGAACATTGCTCGGGTTGATGTCGATTGCCCTCTCCAAATTGAGCGCCGCACCCCAAGGCAGGCCATCTGTATCTACAGCTTCAAGATAAGAGGGTGACGATGGTTGTCTTGAAGTTGCCCGACGATCCCAAATGACAATGCCGGGGCGGTCCAGTGAAGAAGAAGCAAAATAGTTAGAGTCTGCATAATCGATAGCTAAGTTGTTGTTACATTTCGTTTGGTAATTGATGACAGCACCATTCGGGTCTCGATTCCGTCAGTTAAATACGCATAATAACAGGCAGACAGTACAATTACCTCGAAGGTCATAAATTCGGATGCCTTGATTTCTAATTCCGACAACGAGTGTTTGTGGACTATCTTCAAAGAACCTTGTGCTAGATACGGTAGTAGAAGGCTCGAAGCGATGAACCGCTTCGCCTAAGATAGATCCATCTAGCTCCGGCCAGGATGTGCTCGGTTTGCTGTCAGCGAGACGGTTGATGTCCCAAACCTGGAGACACTGGTCATTCCGCACGCGCTCTAAACCGACAGCCAGCAAAGTGCCCGTATTGAAGGCGATAGCCTGACAAAATCGAGTGAACTTCAGCCGTTGCTCTAGATAATGATTTGTGTTATCGTTGAGGTTAAGGATGTTGATAGTGCCCGAGGCAGTGCCAATGGCGACGAGTCCAGGGTAACCAGGTGACCAGTCGTACGTGCTGAGGGGAGGGATGTCGTCGAGCTTGGCGACCCTTTCATAGTCGAACCTGCCACGCCGCGCATGTCCGGTAGGCTTATATAGCTGAACGATGCGGTGTTGAAGGTTGACATGTAGGAAATTGTCATCGCGTGGATTCGGGGACCACTTGATGAGTCCAGGTTCGGGCCTATCCAACAACTTGGAGTTGGAATACTGGGCCATGTCGGACCATAAAGCTTCCAGCTATGAATTTCACCAAGCGTTCCGGCTATTTGAGATGGTAGCGACCGTGCTTGTTCATTTGTGAGTTGAAAGCTTGATTAGATTGGTGCTTGGATGAGACGACAACTGATACGTGTCGGCCGGGAGGTGTCAGTCAGATGGCCGATGAACTTTCTATCATTCTCATTCCATCTTGTAGCTTTTAATAAAAACAACTATAACTTAAATCATTCTGAGTTGGAGTCCAGGAGGGGGAAATCAATAACATCGCAAGCCCGCCTCGCTGGTTCACTTATTCGTCTTGTCATGATGGGATGCTTCAGTAGCCTAGTTAGACTAGACTACAGTTCGTACACTACCTACAGGCGCTCGTCGGCCGCCCCACCTATACTAGCTCCATTGGCCAATCAAAGAAGCCTATTAGTAGCTCTTCTTACCCAACCCAAAAAATTCACGGGCAATCGGCCGCCTCTCTGCTTCTTGCGACGTTGTTCAATTGCAACACACATACGAGACGACTTGCTAGATACCAAAATGAGCTCAAAGAGGAAGTTCTCTGATTACACCGCCGAGGTCTCGGTCGCCGGCGAGACGCGCGAACATGCACCGAGTTACCAGAGTTCGAAATACAAGAAAAAGAAGGGCCCTTCCACGGAGAAGAAGCCCACCAGCATCAACTGGCTTAAGAAACGAGCGAGGACGATAGAGAGGCGGCTGAATCGCGAGGATAGCCTGCCAGCCAACGTAAAACATGAGCTCGAGAAGGAGTTGGATCACCACAAGCAGAAGCTTGACGATCTTGTCGACGGGAAGAACAGGAGCGCCATGATCACGAAGTACCACATGGTTCGCTTTTTCGGTGAGTGATAGTCCGAAATTCTATATACTACGGATTGAATTGGCCAACTTCTAAACCACGGTATTTGCAGAGAGGAAGAAAGCGGACCGACTGGCAAAGCAAATTCGGACCCAACTAGAGACTATAACCGACGAAGAAGAGAGGAAGAGGCTCCAGGCCGACCTACACATCGCCGAGGTTGATGCTCTATACGCAAAATATTTCCCACATCGGGAGCGCTACATCAGTCTGTATCCCGTATCATCGCTCTATCAGAAAGGGGCCAAAGCCGAAGACGCCAGCGCAGCAGCACGATCCTTACATACAGAGAGGCCGCCTTTATGGGATACAATACAAGAGGTGTCCAAGAAAGGTGTTCGGGCACTCGTACAAATTCAGGAGCGCAAGTCGGCAGTAGACTCGAAGAGTAAACCATCTCAAGCACGGCCCTTGAAGCATTCTTCTACAGCGAGAGCGGGCCAACCCAACGCCAGAAGCTCTTCTACGCTAGAATTGACGGGTCGTCATGAAGCCAAGGGTAACCGCGGGGAACTACCAGAATCCCCAGACTCAGGTGGCGGTGATGAGAGCGATGGAGGCTTCTTCGAGGAGGGATAAAGAAAGTGAGGGAAAAGGGAAAAAGAAAGAAACGGCAATCCATGTCAAAACATGTAGGTGCTGTGACCAGGCGAGCAAACAAATGATACCCAAGATTTCTATGCATTAGGTGAATGTCAAATACAATATGGATCGGGGTCGTCTTTGAGGTGACCAGCGACCTCGGTTTGATCGACAATTATCTATCCCGATAGCATTCATTCAGGTGCTTCCTGCTTAGTACTTTAACATTTACGTATTTGTTCTTTCAGTGCAGACATACATCCAGACAGGATCACTTTTTGGTGCAAGGGCGCGTTTGCCCAGTCGGTTGCCTCCAAGACTCAAACCAGCCCCTGCCTGTCTATCTACTTGTAGTACCAACATCGGCGGCACATGCAGTCATGCGCCTCCCTTCTGAAGCAGGGTGCAGGCAGCCTGGTCCAGCTGAGGTTGCAGCAACGACCTATTTAATGAGATCCCATTGGAGACTTCGGGCTGTTACTTAGGCTGTTGATATCGTATTGTTCCACTACAGCAACTAACCCCACTATCCCGCGCAGGCCTCAAGTCCTATAAGACCTACCTGTCCTCTCTACTTCATTTATGCGCAACAGCAAATACATCCCGTCAGTTCTTGTGAGTGTAATACATTTTGTGTTCGAGTAACCGGCGAGCACCGTATCTACATCGTAGAGTAGTGCTCGATCATGGCCGCTACCAGCGAAAATGTGTCCTCGACTACGTACGATTTGATTGGGACATGGGTCGGCCAACAGCGACAAGCACCCGCGCCGCTGACAGACAAGCTGCGAAGTGCTCTTCTCAGCCTCGAATATGCTCTCAAGGTCGAGTCCGTGTCTATGTCGGAGCCTGAGCTGGGAGAGTTCAACTGGGTTGGACATCTTCAAGGCGAGTGCTGTCCTGCCATATTTCATTCCGCTTCAAAACACTTAGACTCCATCTTGGTTCACTCCTCATGCGCCTTTACCTTCATAACAATTGCGCCATTGTTATCGTGAGCTCCAGAACCATTGCGCTAATACTCATGTTAGAATACCGAGCTGCGCATCCTTTTCAAGGTTCTCGAGAAGTCGGTTTCATTGACAGCTCGTTTGATCCCACCGGTCGTGGGCCGCTCCGCTGGAAGTGCCAAGTGACTCTGGGCGAGGCGCCAGGGGAGATATTCCCGTATGGTGACGCGAGCCAGTGTACGTTTGCAAAGAAGAAGGACGCCAAGAAATACGCAGCGAAATGCGCCGTCGACTGGCTACGGGCCAAGGGATTCATGCCACAGAGTGGTGGCGTGAAATTCCCCAGAAGCACCATCGTGTTCCCCCAGCAGAAGCAGCAGCAGCAGCAGGCACCGCCTAAAAACCCTAGTAGTCCTTCGCACACCACAAAGCCATCCTCTCCTCCCGCTGCCATTCCTGCTTCCCCATTTGATGACAGCCAGCCTTCGGCCGCGCACCAAGCAAACGAGCTCTGCACCGGCCTAGGTATTTCCCCTCCAACATACAGAGTCGAGCTCACCGACGAAAAGGGTTTGTTCTACAGCGGATACGCAGACTTCGGCGTCTACGGCGCCATTCTTCCCTTCGATGTATCCAAGAGCCGCGTCGAGAACATCATGGGCAAGAAGGCCGCCAAGGAGATGATAGCCGAGAACCTTCTGAGGCTCTTGCTAGAGGAGAAGCAGAAACGCGCGGCAGCGGATCAGGCGTTCCTGGGACAGCATAAAGGCGGTGACGCAGAGTAGGTTTCTTCGTCATCGCCTATTCGAGAGCAGCAGCAGCGGGGCAGCGCTCAGTTGGGCGCTGGCTTTGATGGGCTGATTACTCTACACAAGGAACGATGGGTGGTGCTCGATGTCGAAGACTTTGCTGATGATAGTGAAGAATACGTTGAAACTTTTGTACTAGAATAGCGGGCTTATTGTATTCCATAAATGTAATGACTTGAAGCGTGAAAATGACTACGATGACGAATACAGCATGTATTTTGGTTAGCACATCTTCTAACTTTGATGCCTTGTGCTAGTCGCAGAGTGATCCTATAGAGTATACTTTCTCTCCCTTTTCAGGGCTAAGTTTAGATCGTGAGCTATTGAGAACGTAACTCCATCCTCACGAACCTCGTCCCCTTCCGCCCCTCCGCCCACCACGCCCTCCTCTCCCCCCGCCGCCGCCGCCGCCGCCTCGACCCTTACCCTGAGGAACCCTGGCAACAATACCATCCGGCAAATCAGCGACCTTCTCACCATCCTTCCACAGCAGGCCGACACCCTGCCGCCGCCCCCTGACCTCTTTGAAGTACTCCAGCGGAACCAGGCCCTCGGCATTTCCCTCGGTGAGCACGACGTTGTTCTCGCTCATCCACCACTTGATCTCCCCCCCTGTTCTCCCATCAGTACTCTCGTCGGCAGTATTACTACCACCACCGGCCTCGCTATCCCGCAACGCCCTCTCGACATCTACAAAGATGAGCAATTCCGCATCGGCACGCATGCCACTGATGACCCTGGGTTTGTTTCGCACCGCCCCGTCCTCCTCCCCCTCGTCTTCCGCGTTATGAACCTGGCCACCACCACCGCTACCACCGTCGTCGCCGGGGACCCCGGTCCCGAAGTGGACGTGCGTGCGTCCCATCTTCTTCAAGCCCCCGGCCGCGACGATGGCGGGCCAGAAGGCAAAGTAAGTTCCGTGGACGACGACGTCGGGGATGTTTCCCGCCGCGGGCGTGATGGGCGCGTGTAGCGCCTCGGACGCGATCGCGATGCTGTGGCCTTGGTTGGCGCGGATCACCCAGTGCGCCGCGTCGTCCTCGGACGTCGTCGATGACACGGATTCGTCTGGGCTCGGCTTCATGCTGAACCGCTGCTTCGCGCTCGTCGCTACTTCGTCTTTGATCTCTGCCACGGTTGGGTTCAGACTGCGGAGACGTGGCCATTGCATCTGTAATGGGTTGTATGTTAGATTCTACTCCTCTTCTTCCTCGTAACGCTTGTGAAGCATGTGATCTTTCTGAAAGCCGCCCTTGCGTGTCTGTTGCAGCCGTACTTCTAGTCCCTCGCTCTGTCCTAGAAAAAGAACAAATCGAACAGATGATAAACAAAAATATAAAACAAATAGCTGTGCGAATGAAAAGAGGAGGCAAGCAAAAACGCATCAATGTGGTAAATATAAAAACAACACGAGGAAAATGAGATGAAATTGTCACTCACAACCCGATCCAGCGGCGCGAAACCTTCGCTATCAAGCTGGACCCCAGCATTCTGCGCCTGGTGTCTCAAGAGCGTCGAGAGCGCCTTGGAGATTTGTACCTGTCGATCTGATCCTCCTGCTCCTCCTCCTCCGCGTCGTCCACCTCGGCGGTTTCTTCCCCCTCTACCTGCCCCACCACCGAGCACGTGGTCCTCGATGCGATCCGCCGCGTCCTGGAAGTTTTCCGCCATGCCGTCGTTGTTGCTCTGACTACAGATAGTAGTAGTAGTAGTAGTAGTAGTAGTAAACCCGCCGACCAAAATAGTCGTTTTCGCACCAGTATTACCGCGGCAAATGCTCCTTCTCTCTCCTCCTATTTCACCAGTATTGATCTCAGCTCTGTAATGCCCGTATTGCCGTCGGGTATACTCTCCTACACGTGGCCCAGCCCTTATAGCCGTGTATCTTCCGCTTGGTGTCTTTGATGAAGATACCAATGCTTTCCCAACACCTCGAGCTCCACTCGCAGCCAGCGCACGCGTCGTAGTCGAAAACAGAGCCGGAGCAGCACTCAGAACCCGGCCTCCGGTGAGAAGCGGGGACGTCCGCCCCTGTGCCCGTACAAGACACCACAGTTTGCCACTAGAAGAGAACAGTAGCCGTCTGGCGGAGCGAAGTTAATGTAGTCAAGCCAGGTTGAGAGAATGATGTAGATTGCAGAAGATCGGGTTGGCAATGAATATTAATGATGATGAAACAAACACTTTGTTTTTGTAAGCCATACTACTTACTACCCAGTAGGTAGTCTAGGCAAGTTGCGGAACAAATTGAGAGCTGAGTTGGATAGAGCTCCCCACAACTCCGGCCTGAGTCATGGTGAATCAGTCTGGGTCACCTACCTACTTATCTTACCTGAAGTTGCCTGAGCAAGCCACAGTTGGGTTTGCGACGTCTCCACGGCTTGTTGACCTACACTAGTTACCCACGAAACCATTGCATAAAAAAGTAGAAATGACTAAAAAGAATGCATCAGCCGTGAATCGAACACGGGGCCCATCGATGGCAACGATGGATTTTACCACTAAACCACTGATGCTGAACTTTTATTGTCCAACGATGAAATGGCTTCCTATCCAAGATCCAGTCACTTTTGCCGAATCTATTGCGACGCAGAGTGAGTATCAGTATCAGTGTCATACATTACTGTTACGGAACATGATTATTTTGAGACTACAACAATGACCCTTAACGGCGCTATCACCATGTTAACCTTGTTATTCCTACCAAAGGTGCAGATAAACAATGCTCCATGTTCCCAGGCCCTGATGATAGAATCCATATATTCAGACGGCCACGCCACATAACCCTGTCGCCTCATTTTAAATGGTAATGCTTTTCCAACCGAGAAATGCAAAAGCATAATACAACGCAGCAGCCACCGTTGGCATCTTTGTTGCGGTACACGTATTAGAAAATGGCGATCTAATCTCGAGTAAACAGCCCCAAAGAGTTGAAAAGAGAAAACGAAAAGAATTCGTCAAATCTGAGCATAAAAGGGTATTTAGTATGCAAGCCGAAACGCCTAATCATGCCAGATGCGAATTGGAAAACGCCTTTGTCAACAGACAAATTATAATAGTACATCGTCGTTATGATCGTGACGTTCGTGTGGGCGCTATCTATAATAACTGGTCGTCCCCGTCGATGGTGTTGCGATCATACTCTGCCGGTGCGTCACCCGACGATTCATACTCCCAGAGCGAGCAAGAGAGAACTGCCGCTGAGGTCGGTCTTCGGCTGGCTCCAGGTCTGTCTCACGGCTTGGTATGGGACGGTCAAAGTGCCGCCTGCTTGGCGTAGCAATAGCTGAGGCTGTCGTTGTCACCACTGTAGGTTGTACTAATCGCGTGTTGAGTGTCGTAGGGCCTAAGCGTCTCCTCGGGAGAGCTGAAGTCGCTAGAGTGTCTGCTTCTTTAGGGATGGGAGGTGGAGGAAGATGCGAAATGTATTCCCGTGGTCGAAGACCGTTTACTTCAGTCACGGCGCGAGACGGTGTACGGAACCGAGACTCGTCCTCACTACCAGGATCCAGTGTTGCTCGGCGTCCACGCGTAAGGATGGGTTTTCGATCCGATGAAAATGATCCCTCAGGCTCTTCGGTACCAGCACGGCGGCTTCTCAAAATGGTAGCGGTCCGACGCTCATCTTCGGGTTCTTCTGTTCCGGCACGTCGATTTCGTGAAAACAGGAGCGAGCTCTTACGACCAGCCGTAGTAGCATCTGTTGTCGCGGTCATGTTGGCGTTGAACCGTAGGCCGGGAAGAGCGCTAGATGTCAAAACGGTAGCTCGTTTCTCTTCGTAACGAGACGCGGCCCTCGGGCTTGCAGTGAGTTCAATAGCACGATTTATAGGTACGCTCGGTCTCCTCTGTGCCGGTATTCCGGGAATTCCGGGAATTCCAGTAAACTGTATAATCGTCGGGCTCGTTATTGTAGCATCTTCCAAGAAGGGTGCAGCTACTGGCAGGGGTTTAGCTGCGCCTGCGTTTTCACTAAGCGCAAGACATAACTCCGTGAGGCTACGACAAACACTGTCTGCTTTTTTTCTTAACTGGCGATCGGTAACTGCTCCACTATTGCTGCCGACATTACTCGCTCCGCTAGAGATAGGTCCCGGTTGACCAGAGGTACCCATCATGGCGGCGAGTGCTAACGCGTCGACAGTCGCCGTCTCTAGCGCGTCATAAACCTCGGGTACAAGCAAGTCTTTAGATTTAGCCAGGGCCGAGTGAAGCAGTGGGTGGCTATCTTTTGGTACAGCGGGCGCTTCCGCGCTCTGTACTGCGCTCGAAGGACCCCGCTTAGGCGACGCGGATAATGTAGTGGCATTTGTATGTGCGGTTGCTGGGCGTTCGTCAGAAGCTCGCGATATGGCGGCGCTCGAGGTGGGAGGAAGCTTCCCTGTTAGTTCGAGACGATGAATTCGAGATTTCAATTCTTCTAGCTCGTCCCAAACTGTCGAAGGTGCGGCTGTCGAGGTTGTTGAATCTGTACCTTCGACAGTGAGCGGCTCGTTAAGTTGGGCATCATTTTTCTGTGAATCTGTGGTATGCGTAACTAGAGGTGACGAATTGTATGCGCGAGGATGGCTATAGTTTACATTTGACTGCTTCAGAGACGTCATTCGAGATAAAACGGCAGAGCTGCGGTCAATTGAAGGTTGCCGCCGGCGGTGTGAGGAACTGGCCTCTGGAGTATCCTGGTAGGTCAAGTTTCGTGGACTAAGAGGAGAGGCTCGAAGTGGTGTACTAACACCTTTATGCCGGAGATCTTCCGAATGCGGTTCCCTAGAATGTCCCCGGAAGGAAATGGGTGGCCCTATCCTCTCTCCTTGATTATGAGTCGAACCTCTGGCTCGAGACTCCTGTTCCGACATTCGTCGTGATATACGAGGAGGGGAGGGGGATCGATACGATGATATGGCTACAGAAAGTGGCCGACGAGCACTACGTGCTACACGAGACTATGAAATAGGTCAGTCGTCGCTCAGACTCGAGACAGTAGTTCTTTCAATAGATCCTTTCGACGCCCGAGGCTGACGTGAAACGTAGATTCATGGACCAAATGCCTCAGGCGGTACCACATTGTAAGAGTCCAGAGCAAAGGGCAGCACTCATACTTACGATTACATTTGGATTGTCCGCATATATTCTGCCACCGTCACCAGTGCGCTGAGAAGAATCTTCACGAGCGATCTTTAGAAATAGGTCTCCACTATCATCGCCATCTGGCCGTTCTGTGGCTGAGTCAGGCGGCGTCCACTGCATAACCTCGTCGCCTCGTCTTCCCTCCAAAGCGCGTAGTGATCTATCGCGGTGGTTGGAATCCCCGTAATCATCGCCGCCATCGTAAGTCCGCGCAGACCTGACGTTCATGTCGAGGACCAGGCTGCGCCGTTCGCCAGAAGATCGGAAAGATCGAATAGGTGGGATGGATGCGGTGACCCCAGACACGCTGTTATTGGTGCGCGGTTTATATGACACAGGTGGCTTCCTCACTACGGAAGCCCTCTTATCATCTGATGCGGTTCTCTGCAGGGTCTTAGGAAGTAGGAGCTCCCGTTGACCAGAAATCCCCTCTCTCGCTGTTGCCTCCGCGGGTAGTCCGCTAGAGGCGGCGTCAGTGCCTTGTCCTAATGGGGTGACAGGCGCGCGTCTTTGTAGGACAGTTACGATTGTCTCAGTAGACTTGGAGGGCGATCTGGCACCACGAGTGTTCGGAACGGCGCTAGTAGTATCCAGTGATACAGATCGCTTCACGTGAGTGGAAGATGCGATCGCTGGCAAAGGAGCCGGTGCAGGTTGGAACGTGGATGCCCGAGACCTGACGGAATCCAAGGGTTCTGAGGGTGCAATTGGTGAGACAATGTCGTGGGTGGCCTTGTGGTTTTGTGTGGTTTCGGTGTTGGGCACTGACGGTGGGGGTAACTGATTCGCCGTATTTGGCGGTGTTTCGTGTTGATCCAAATCGGGTGAGACAGGCGAGGGCGGGATGTGGTGTTGGTGCGCGAGTTGATACGGGTGCTGCAGCAATGAATGGGCAGCAATTGATTCCTTGTTAAGATCAGTGAAGCGGAAAGCTGGCAACTTGGAGGAATTGTGGTTTTGGCGATGCGCGTGCAGGATGCTGTGCCTGGATGGAGGCGAGCTGGGAGCGGATGGAGAAGAATGGGAATTGAGGTCAGGTGGTGTTGTTGATGATGAAGGGGAAACCAAGAATTGGGTCCGGGCGGACTGGGCTTGGGACGGTGCAGTAGCAGAAGCAGCAGCCGACGCGGGTGCTGGTGCAGGATGGCCAAGTGCTGCGGCGGCGGAACTCGAAACCCCCGACCCAGATCTGGTCAGTGCTGGCGCTGCTGTGGTTACACCACCAGTCGCTGTGGCGCTTGGGTCTGCACCGTTATCACTAGCACGGCCGCTATCCGTAGTAGGTGCAACAGTGCTCAAGCCAGTATCAACTCTAAAGTCTGCTGCTGCCGAACTTGGGAGGAAAGACCCATGATTAGGAGCTGCATGGATCAGCTCAATAGAACTCGAGTCCATCTTCTCTTCTTTGCTCCTTGCCTCCAGTCGCTGCTTTAGAGTCCTAGGTACTCCAGTATTGATGTTTCGGGCACGCTGAGCCTTATAGGGTCGTATTATTAAGTTAGGTCTGCCGGGGCTGTTTCAAAAAGTAAAGAAAGTGAATATAATGTGTCGCATCCGCGCCGGCCAAACCAGCCGTTCCATAAAAAATAAATAAAAAAAACCAGCTTCAAGGTCCAAATGCGTAGTAGATAGGATTAGGATGCGGCTTTAGATGAACAGTTCGTGGGTAGGTACCTAACCTTGGAGATTTATTCGAGTTGCCGAAGCAGAGAGATATTCCCAAAGAGCTGGTGAAGGAGTGACGACGGTTTATTCCAAAAAAGCTTCTCCTATCAAGGGACTTTCCAAGCACAAGCAAAAACGAAGGAAAGTGAAGTGGACGATTATGATTATTTTGTTGATCAAGCCCTAATACGGAGTACTCTTCTCATAGTAGAGCCAGAGGAAAGACTAGGAGCAAGTATTTGTTTGTGTTTTGTTGCAAGGGTGAATCTCTGGAGGAGATATTGGATTGGCACCCGATGCCCTAGTCAACTCTTCTTCCCCTATTTTATGAGCGAGTCGACTCGTTGTCGGCTTGACACTTCACACGACTGACCTGGAGAAAGATGGGGAAAGACGGTCGCGGAGAGGGACCATGGTTGGTTTAGGCCAAGTCGAAGTCGAATTAGTTATACTAGTTATTACATGCGTAGCGCACACTATAAGTAAGTACATACACTGAGGCCAGCCAACCAGCCGTGCTTTTGTCGAGGTATTTTGGTACTGACCGACCGTTGACGGACGTTCATCGTGCCCCTTTCCTCGCAACCTGGCTTGGTTCATTAATCTTCGCATGGACCCCAGACAAGGGCTCGCCCATGGAAATGCACGCTAGCTAACTACGTCGCAAAGTGCACCGTCAAGCTACAAGATGGTGACTGCTGAGACCGAGCCAAAAAGGGCGATAGGTAGACCGCAAATCGCAAGCGTCCGTTTAATGATGCAGTGCCGCTAGACCGCGCCAGGACGTTATACAGATCGGTTGCTACCACCTACTACTGCAAGTGTTTGGTAGCCGATTCACAGATCACCATAACTATTCCATGGCACACCACTGGGCAGTGTGTAGAAGGGGTTGGATGCACCAGTTTGGACACTGGCCAGAGGCTGAGGCGGCTGGCGGCTGCTTTGAGTATAGCCATCACCTATTCGGGTTAAACATTCTGCACGATCCCCTAGCAGAACCCCTAGTTCGAGTTGAGCCGACCCTCCCATCCCCTACTTTTATGGACAGGATACGCGACACAGACCACTGCCAGACAACAAGTAGAGGTCCGTGTACTATATCCTGCACTTGATATTACCTATCTCGATGATACAGTAGGTTGCAAAGCTGGGGAGAGGTACGGCAATCCAGTGCAGAGGGATAAGTGCTCTGGGCTGGAGCATACACACAGCACACTAAGGGTAGTCAGTCTCTGGCAACTGACAGTGTAGACGCGATATTGAAGGTGTGGAACAACTTTAAGTGATGATGAAAAATTGGACTGAGTATTGTATGCATAAGGCCGGCAGTCGTTTAACGAATACAGTACGATTACATTGATTGCTAGAGCGCGTCGACTGTCGTGGCTGTCTGAATGTATAGCGAAGCGACATCGTGTTATGTGCAAGAAATACTCAAGACAGCTAAATAATACCTGATCACTCCTATCATAGACCTTAATGCAATGTCTACTACTTAAACAAGCTGTTCGTAAAGTGACCATCACAGACATTGTACTACTTGATATCTTCTCACGCATAGGTGTGTGAGACTACCTTAATACATACGGGCAGCAAAGACAAACTAGCTGGTGGCTATACTTATCGACGGAGAGCCTTGGGAGTTCTAGTCAATATTTTCTCACCTAGGGTAATTCAAGGCACAACGAGTCGATCAGTTGAGTGTCACAGTCGCATGATTATACCTCGACGCCGCATTCGTTACATCGTCACTATACTAAGTGTACCGGTACTTTTGAAAGCCGTTTCCTAAAGATTCGATTCCGATAGATGCCCTAAGTTTTATGCGACTTGTTTGTATATAACTGCTGCCAGCCTGCTTGGATTACTTTCTTGGTGGAAGAAGCCTCACCGTGGAAACCTGCCGTACAGTAGCAAAGTTCAAACAGCCTACAAAGAAGGTTATCTATCACTCTACCGTCAGTGTAGGGTGTTCTTGCTTTCCCGTCCGCAAACAGTTACAAGCCACCAGCACGTCTCGTTAAGGCGCGGAAAAGAAAAAGGGCACTTTATGTGATTATCTTGCTCGTGAAGTGCCATGCAGGAGGGTCCTAATTAGTAGCTATGGGGCGCATCAGGGTTGCATCGGCTCTCTTGTCCGGAAAGGCATTAATTCGCCACGAGACTTGATGTTGCAGGCGTGATATACATATACTTATATATTCTACACACTGCGTGTCAGCATGCAGGTGATATCGGAAACTATCAGTTAGATGCATGTTACAATACCACCCTGGTGCGCACAGCCCTCAACAATTCAACTACAGTATACCTTAGGTAGGTAAATTTAGCCATCGGCTGCCGTTCATATGCTGTACTTATGCTGGTCGTACCTACATGTTTATCTACAGTACATACGACTGCCATGCCGCAGTGGCAGAAATCCAACTACTGCGAACTCATGCATCGCTTCCGGAATTCGGGGAACTACCGAAAGAAAACGTGCCCGTCCAAAACGACACTACTCCTCCTTTCATCTCCGCACCCCGTAGACCCTTAGACCACCGTTGCGCTCGATTGTAGCAGGCAGGGCTCTGGTGTCCGAAAAGATACAGTTGGGAGCCGCGACCGGAAATATAAGGGGCTTTACAGCTCGCTTGCCTTTGCCGATGCTGATCAAACAACCTTTGAAGCCTCATCACCAGGGGAGTTGCAGATTAGGTACAGCATGGTACTGCAATTGTATACCACCTATCACTGGAGATCAGTTTTGCGTCAAGCCTGTTTGAAAACAATTGCGACCTGTACGCAGATGTTTGAGCCTGGGAGCCTGTCGAGCAATGTTGCTCCGCTCTTCCGTATGGCTCCATATTGGATGTCATTCGATACCTACGCCATACCTCCTTGATATCAACTACATAGTAAGAATATTTATTGTACTACTTACAGTGGTGTGTAAAACTACGGAATCCTTCGACCTTTCGTATCGTCAACTACTGTTATTGCCGGGATAGTGAATTTGGATAACCCTGGTGCTGTTATTTGATAACCTTGTGGCATATCCTAGGTCTTCATATGTGTTGCCCGGTCATCCAGAAGAACCCCGACCCACGTCTCTTCAACGTCAAGAAAGCTGGAGGCGTATGATCCAGTCCAGCGTTAAAAACCTCGGGGGAGTGGCCTTGTATGGGCGGCTTGGAATGAATCCTTTGGCCTGATTGCTGTCTGGTTTCGGTATTTACTGACCGAGAGCAACGTCCAAGCAGTCGGCAAACCGCTACTCGATATGTCAGCTTAGTATACCTACTCTGTGTCCTTCCGCCTGTTCGGATGAGGTAGAAACCCTGTTCGAAGCTAGTTATAGCGTGAAAGTCGCACAGGCACCTTTTCGACTTGCCAATATGATATATAGACTCCCTCTGCGCTATCGCTACGTACTGACATGCGTCTCAAATGTTCCTTGCGAAAAATCAAGCCAAGATATGTTGCTGATCTACTATGACAAAGTAAGAGCCGTTCCCTCGCTAGCTAGGTATCCGCCATCCTCGACCAAACTCCACAGTTGCGCATGTATGATGGGTCTGGGGATATCATGGGGAGTCGAAAACATGTAGATAGTGTAATTTGCCAGATTGCTCTAACTGTCGTGAAGTCAGCTCAGTAGTAACAAGGCTTAGACTTCCTCATCTAAAGGTGACAAATGCCATCGTGAAAAAAAATTGAAAAAGGTGCATTAGTTATCTTTTACACTAATGAAGATCTTCTCACTAGCGTGTTAAGATCTGCCTCCTAGAACACTTTGAGTTAGAAGGAAGGCTAACCCAGGAAAATCACAGACCCAGCTGTCTGGAAATGAAACCAAAAACTAATGTCAAATCAACACTATCCGAAGGAACTACGGTGAAGCCGTGCGGCTCATTAAATCCTCACTACTCACCTTATCAGCGCCATTCAAATCCGAGCAACGTTGAATGGCACAAGCACGATCTAACTGAGCATTGAGGCTGATGAGAACGGACGCATAGCTTGGCAAGTCACCCTGGACGTTTTACTGCAGAGACACGTGATTTATTTGTGCACTGCTTCGTCGCAGACTCATCCGATATGTACGCTAGAGTAGTGTCAGACTTAGGCCCTCGTATGTAGCTGCTAAGCAAGTGGTCATCAGTCTTGCTGCTGGGTTTTATCATGGCTGGTGGCCGACAATATGTCCTTAATAGCCATTGTATTGTGAGACGAGTGAATCGGCTATATAACCAGATAGGTTAGGTAACCCAATGAACTAGTATAGGTTCGCCGGAACCCTAGCACTTAAAGACCCTTCTCTGGCCCCGACGTTTCAGGTTTGCCAAGCAGAATCAGGAATCCAATTATCAGGTAACGGAGTGACGGAGTGACGTTTATGGACCGAAATTAAGTATAGGAATTATTGGGCCTTTTAAGTTTAGTCTGCGTTCAATTCGTATTTTAGACCTATTCGTGTCCGCCTCTCCAAATAATAGATGATAACCAGGCGGCTCATCATGGGATTAATGAAGTCAGGTCTAGATACCGATTATCTAGTACCTAGGTTAGTCTATAATAAACGTGTCACTCGATGTAACACGTTATAGTGTTCTGGCTTCCCGAATAGAATCCCTGCTAGTATCATGCCTTGTATAGATCCAAGTCAGCGAGGAATCTCGTCCTGTTGTATGATTACGTATGGCCACCAAGTTCGTCCTAAACTCGTGGGCTGGATACCTGGTATAGTACACGTGGTTCTATCTTACTAATTAAACATACTATAGGATTAAATCGTGTAAAATCCTCATGGGGCCTTTTTCACATTGTAATTGTATCGTCATCCTCCGTGACATATCATTAGCTTATTCAAAAAGCATTCCTTCTAATCAAATCTATATATAGCCCCGGGTCTCTTGATACGAAAGTGGAAAAGCCTCTCTCATTAGCTTACGAACATCGGTATTAAATGATATAGCTATCAGAAAATGAATATGCATCTACTCGAAGTAGCCGGGTAGTCCCCGGTCCACAACGAATAGCACTAGTGTACTTGAATCGGAAACCATCATTTGACTCATGAAAAAGTATCGTGAACGTGAACGGAGTCCGCGATCCTTTTCAGCCCGTAATAGGCAATGATTTATTTTTGTCTCAGGTTATTCGGCCGCTTTCGCTCACATGCCGATGAAAGACCAAGGTAGTGGGTCTATGTAGGCCATTAAGTAGGTGAGAATTCGAATGAGGCTGCGCAAACCACGTGAGGACTATATAGGCGTAGAGATAGTGAGGCGTCGGGTCGATTACTTAAACAACGGAGAAGTGATGTGTTTCCCATAACCAAAATGATTGAATTCTATAATCTCTCAACAAAGACGAATTGATTGCAGCGTACACTACTGTAGGGTTATCAAGAGCCGCCCAGAGGACACCTCTCGCGCTTCTGGCTTCCGCCGAATCCTCTCAACGTACTATGTACTTGGCGAGGTTGCATTTGCCAGTGGAGGGGAGTCGATCGACGGCTTTGAAAAATGACGGGCTGCATTGCCAAATTGGAATGCAGCAAGCTGATTTGCTGAGGTTTGGCGCCGACTTGGCTGCAGGGGGCTATTAATAGAAGCCCATCACCAGCGACCACCCCTGTTTCTGGTGGGCGTCTCGTTTCGCAAACACCAATCCATGCCCAACGAGTTCCCAAGACAACCACTCATGTGCCGAGATGCTCCTCCATACCTCAGCAGAGTGGAGGCCGTAGAACTCGGCACGCAGATGATGGAACACACCATCTGCAAGTACCGCAGAATACAACATGCACACCAACGTACACCGCAGCGAGCGTGTGGACACTGCGCAGCCGACTGACAGTGTGTGGCAAAGAAGTATCACATAGGTCTATTCTTTGTTTGACAAAGGAGCGTCCCAGTGTGTAAATATATAGGAGAATGCAGTGCAGTAGTGTAGATGATGATGTTATGAAACAATATCGTCAGAGGTAGGGGGATGCTTCAGCCGAGTAATAACTGAGATCAAGCCCTGTGACAGGACCCAGGACAAGCCCATCGAAAGCGGGACAGTCGGGTCACTTCGAGGTACCTATTCCGCGTGGAGATGCAGCTGAGGAGCAGACCCACAAAGTGGGCTGCGATAGCGATCACAGGCGGCAATAAGTCGTTCACTCGTCTACAAAGGCGCTGTTGCAGTCGAGATGCGACTCGATATATACCGCTCATTGTCGCGCTGCGCTATTGACCCCCGACAGAGGCAACCCCTGCTGCAAGCGCCAGGACCGGTCACCCACTACATTCCGTTTACCGCTGCTGCTGCTGCACCCAGCACTGGGGGCTACCATGACTCTCTCTGCGCCATCCATCCACCGGCAGCTAACGCCTGCGCCCACCTACTCTAGTGTAGTCTGCTGTATCTCTACCTTAGTGTGAATGGAACCAACCAACTCCCTTCCCAACCACTGTATTGTATCCATCTGTCCATTCAATCTCCTTTCCTCGTGCTTTTTTCGAGATCTCTCCCCTCTCTCCCCAGCAGCGATCGAGCCAGTTGTTTTGTTTCGAATTACACCTCGGTAGCGTAGCCAATGCCACCGGGTTTTTGCTATGCGTGAGTGAGAAGTAGACGTCTTGTCTCCCTGGTCCAAACTCCCACTTCTCCCCTCCTCCTCTTACACGCCCGCCTCCCCGTATTTGGCTGCCATATTCTCCATATTCTTCCTCGCTTCTTTTCCCATCCTTCGTCTTCACATCCGCCGACGGTGGTACCGTTACCTAGCGCACCCTAATCGTCAAGCGCCTGCTGTGCCCGCGGTGCCTAGCAACGTACCCTGACCGGCGCATGTTCGTCTCTTCCCCTTGCCATCTGTTTTGGTAATCCAAGTTCCACCGTTGCTCAATGGCCTACGATTTGTAGCCACCCGAAACACGCACGCCTTTCTAATTTTACCATCCAACACCCGCCACTACGCCGCCTCATACATACTTCTCTCATTTGTTTCTTCTTTCTTGCTCCTGCCTCGCTTGGGCCCTTGTTCTCCCTCCCAAACTCTAAAGCAACAAATCAATTCATCGCCAGACGCTGTGAACGCCGAGTTCTCTTTGTTGGCATATTTTGGGTTCTGGTAAAGGATCTTGGGAGTGTTGATCGACGGCACGGTCTTCTCTGAGACCGGCAAGAGAAGGAGTGAGGTGCAGGAGTAGGATTCAGCAGCGCTGTCCAGTACCAGATCCTGGTTAATACCTTTACCGCCTTTCGGTCATCACCATTTCTTAACATAACACGAATATTACAACAAATCTCTTTGGCCAACGCTTCCCGATATATCAAGCGCTATTGTGCCCGGCAAACAACGGCATCTTGAAAGGAAATCTAAGGAACGACGACATTGACCCTCTGCTGTGCGCATTTGGAGAGAGCTGGTCGTTTTGTCAGTGCTGGGAACTCGTTCTACTATCCAATATGCCTTCTGCCGCCGCCCGACGGATGTACGAGGACCAGATACCCTCTTTCATGTCCATAATAGATCCAGAGACCGACAACATAGGGGACAGGGAGGTGGTTACAGTCGTTGAGCCGAAGTTCACGATGGTGGATTCGTCTTGTGTGCCTAAACACAGCGATCACAAGATCGCTCAACCGACAAGCCAACATCTAAGACCACTCCCTTCCGACCCTACTCACCGCTATCATGACAGTACGTCGACGCAGAATTCGGAATCTGCGGACTCTTCTCCCACTCTAACTACGGATACATCTTCGCTATCGGATCCTTCGCCCTCATCGTCCCCCGACTCGCCTATCAATCTTATACCTTTGAGCTCGTTCCCCTCGAGCACTTTTGGCGAACTCCCGACAAATATGGACTGTCTCCAAATTGACCGTAACACAAATAGTAGTACCTTTGAGCGGCCGATGACATCGCCAGGTCCTAGGAAACCCAGGAACATGAAAGGTCTTTCTATACAACCACCGTTTGCGACATTCCCAAGCAATTCCTTGGAGCCATCTTCGCCTTGTTTTATCAAGCCTAAAGTCCCTGGTCCTAGGAAAAAACCCAGCCTACTTAGTCTTAAAACTGATTCTCAATGCCTTAATCTTCGCTCAATGGTTGCTGAAGTTCCAGGTTCACCTGGTCTACAACCTATCATGCAGCGCCGGTCTCTGAAGCATTCAACCTCATCACCCCATATGCTTTCCACTATAAAGTCTGCCACATTCGGCCCCTGCGGTGGAATGACTTTCCCTACGGTGTTTGAACGAGGCACCTCGGGGTTATCAGAAGTATTGCGGCCAACAAAGCTCGACAGCGTGGGTAACGACTATGGCTCAACCATAATGGAAGAGGACTCCCCGATCAAGCCACAGCTGGCTAACCGCGCCGCTATGGATTTCGAGCCCTTCCATGACGAGTCGGAAAATAATGAGGATCAAAAGTCTCCAGGCTACCCGGATGGCCCAATTGCGATATACAGCGATAACGTGTATCTGTACTTGGAACCTACAGCGGAGGAGGCTTCCAAATTTGATGTTGTAATCAACGTGGCACGAGAGGTCCACAATCCTTTTGCAGCTTCAGTTACCAAGCAGAACTCAGCAGAGTCGGAACCGGTAGTTCAATCACCGATACCAGATACTGCCATGACGAACGACAGCTTTGCGACCGCATTTGAATACCCACCTCGTGAGGAATCTGGCTCAGAAACCCCTACAACGCCTAAAGCAGCTTTGTGGAATGAGCCTGAATATATTCATATGCCCTGGGATCATAATACCGACATTGCGACGGACTTGATGACCCTTTGCGACACAATTGACAAGCGCACCAAGGAGGGAAAGAAAGTACTTATACATTGCCAACAAGGTGCAAGCCGCTCAGCAAGCTTGATCATCGCGTACGGTATATATCAGAATCCGGTGTTGACCGTCAACGACGCTTACTATGCTGCTCAAGCAAAGAGTAAATGGATAAGTCCGAACATGCGACTAATGTACTGTCTACAAGATTTCCAAAAGGAAATTTCAAAGAAGAGACTCCCGCCTCGTTCTGCTGCTTGCCCTAGGAGCGGGAGAAGCCCTACGAAACACAGACTCACGTTGTCGGCCGATGCTATAGATTTGAAGCCGAAGGAGCCTATGACTGCGCCATTGCCCGACGAGAAGAAAGACGTATCTAAAGATTCTCACCCAGACCGGGACTTGTTGCATCCCCGCGGGATATCAACGTCTAGTATTGAGGCAATCTCACCTGGACCGTCCTCTGCACCATCTAGCTTTTCGTGGTCAGAAGGCGGGGGAGGGAAAGAGTCGGAAACTACGAATCGCTTCAACTTTGGTGACACGCTTACTCCACCTACAATTTTTGAGCCAAAACTAGAGCCAAGCCAACAACAGGCGTTTCCGCCCAGGTCATCGTCATTCTTCAAACCCCCACCGTCCCCTGGATTTCCTCCTCAGAGCTTTCCTAGCGGACGCTCTTTTTTCGGATTCCATGATCATAATACAGGCCTCAAGCGGCAGGATCCATTTGGCAACCATGATGAGAGATCGCCTCCTCGGGATCTCGCAACAGCTCCAGCTCTACCACAGGACGACACATTGATGTCTCCAAGGGTTGAGACCATGACGAACAACCCACTTCACGATTCATTTTCAGAACTATCTGGGATGAAGTTTGTTGAATCGCCGCCGACACCTACCGAAGGTCTCTTTTCCCCGCGGGAAACCATGTTTCCGAGAAATCCCTGGGTGCCCTTTGGGCGCCCTTCTCAAATCGCAGATCCGAGGAGTCCTCCTACGAAAGGAGAAACACCAATTACACGGTCTATCGACGATGTATTATAGCCAGTGAAATGGCCGCTTAACCAATCACCATACTATCTACACGGAATCTTATCCTCTGATGTTCCATTTGTTTGATTTGAATGTTTCGACATCGTCTCCATTTTTTTTTGTTATTTCTGGATTTAAGCATCAACGATCGCCGAAAAGGCGATACCGGATACCCCGGGCGGCGCAATTGCGATGCGGGCAAAAGTCAACAATGGGAAGGGTCATCATGTGGTTTTTCCACTTCATATTCGTGGTTCATGATGTCCATTGAATCCAATGCCAATATATAATCTACAATCGTCTGTGAGCAAAAGTACAGGGGTAATCATTAGGGGCGAACGATAGGCCATTGGCGAGTAGCTTCGGTGGGATAAACGGCGATGGGGGAAGGCCAGTGTTGTTTTGGATTTGTTGGGGTCTTGTTGAAGCCCGCGCAGGAGACATTCGCATGCAAGCATCACTTTGGTCGACGTCCCAGGGGGCTTAGCGAGTTAATTTCAGCGAGCGACTGAGCAAGTGATTGAGCGTGTAGCGCAAAGCACGGGACGGAACGGCGTTCTCGAGGAGTCTGGAAAGGTGGTTGGAGAGGAATAGGCCATACCTACACATGTATTATTGTGTGATGTTTGGAAACAGCGGGATCTACATCAATTCCTCACCAATCTTGTACATATAGTTCACGAATGACAATATCAAAAGCCGCGTCAAACGCGCGCACATTCAAACAAAACTTGCTATTGTTGACATCGGTCAATTAATCGTGTGAGTGATATTATCATCATGACAGTACCCACAGTTTCGGCCCAGTTAGTTGTACACACTTAGATCCATTTGTGTTCATATACTGACTGTATCTCAGAGTATTAGTTGGGCAGTCCAGAACTATGGATATACCTAGGTAGAGTTTCCTGTTTCGTTTAGTATAAAGTCACAGTTCCAGGATCGATGGCCTGATGTTAATCTTGATCATCCGTGTAAATAGGACGGCTTGCTCGTTTTGTCTACTTGATTTACTATTATTTATCGATTTATATATATATATACATAAGAGTCAAAACCAAAACTCAGGACAAAAGCCGAGCAAGGGGCCTGCCTACTCTCTACTACTATGTAACGTCTCTTTCCTTCCTTTCCTTCTTTCAGTCTTTGTTCTATCAGCAAGTATATACAACGTATTGAAACCGTGATTTTAATACTCTTAAAGAGACGAATTTCAAAATCTATCCTCTCTCCCAATAAATAACATCTGCTCCCCCACGCATCCATCCTTCTCATTGGGACTTGGCAGCCTGAGCCTGAGCCTTGGCGGCCCTCTTGGCCTCTTCCTTCGCCATCTTCTCGCGGCGCGCGATGGCGGCCTCGGCGCCGATGCCGCCGAACACGAGGCCCACGCCCAGCACCTGCATGTGCGTCAGGCGGTGGCCGAAGGCGACGACGGACAGCATCATGGTGAACATCTTGCGGGTGACCGTGACGGTTACGAGGAGCACGGAGGAGAAGGTCGATAGGGTGTAGACTGTATTTCATTTTTGTTAGGGTTCAATTGACAAGGGGGGGAGGGGAGGAAGGGAAGGGAAGGGGGGAGACTAACAGATGAAAACCTGTCCGACGGCACCACAGGCCGCGAAGCCGAGGATATCAGACCACACGCCCGGGTGTCTCGCCATGAACGCGAGCGCTTCCTCGAGCTCGCCGGCGCTGCCCGCGATGTCCATGCCCACCCACTCGCCGATGCCCGTGTGGACGAGCCAGGGGCTCAGGACGAGGTAGGTGACCATGACGGCCATGCTCATGAGGTTGTTGGCGCACATCATCTGGGGGCCGGAGTAGGGCTGGAAGGCGCCGAAGATGTAGTCCTGGGTGCTGTTGGTGAGGCCGTCGAACAGGAGGTTGATGCCGAGCAGTAGTAGGCCCCAGGCGCCGTTGCGCTCCGTCGCAGCCGAGCCCGAGCCCCCGTGGCCCTTGCTGCTGCTGCTGCTCTTCTTGCCCGAGTGTAGCGTGAACACGGCGACGCCGGCCGTCACGGCCGCGACCACCATGTACTTGTACAGCGGGTAGCGCTTGCGGAACACGGTGATGTGCAGGAACATGACGGGCAGCAGCTTGCAGCTCTTGGCGAGCAGGAAGGTGATGTAGTCGATGTGGGCGAGCGAGGCGTAGCCGAAGGGCGACGCGAGGGAGCTCGTCAGCGCGACGAGCAGCAGCGGCATCAGGATGCGCGACGACGGTATGATGGGCGGGATGGACGCGCCCTTGGGCGTGCTAGACCATAGGTACAGCGCGCCCGTCGCTGCGGCGAACAGCGACTGGATCGTGTTCAGGAAGACGGGGTATTTGAAGACCTCGGTCCGGCCCGGCGGGCCATGCGGTGTCGTCGTGAGCTTTTCTTGGAGATACGCCCATGTGAGACTGATGCCATCATCATGTTAGCCCCTCAGCCATTCGTCGCCCGCGGGCCAGTCTGGCCTTGTCCCGGGACATACCCAATGCACCACTGGATATATATAGAGAAAGACCTACAAAGACCCGTATATACCAGCAACTGCGATCACGAGTTGCGCCACCCCAGCATCTGGTTTCGTCGATACTGGTGCTTGTGCTGGCTCTTTGATTGCGCCGTTGGACTGAAGCGCGATATTGTGCTGTTGTTTCGATGATGGTATCGACGATTGATGCGATATGTATTCCGAGGACGCCTGGCGCTCTACCGGCCGTGCTTGTTTGGTACGCGCCATTCTCCAAGAAGGATGAGGGTAGGGAAGGGGCGCCGGCGAAGGGCGGTACAATTAACAAGAACCAGGTCTAGTGCAAACGAACAGTATAGTATAGTATAGTTAATGGTTAACCACAAAACTGTATTCACGATCTGGCCGACTTTCAGCAGAAATGATAGATTGATGGCGAAATGTGATGAGATTCAGTGAATTGCGTTCCCCATCAGCCACCAACAAAAGGATAGTAATCGCATAGGTAGGCTAGTTAATAACAAGTGGTCTCTAGGTTACTGATGACAGTTGGCCCTTTGGGGTCACGGCAGAATCATCAGATAAGATGCCCACTCCATCAGATCGGGTAGCACCCGAACCACCCCAGGTAGGCGGTCAAATCAGGGTCCTCAGGGAGCAGGCTCCCTAACCTATCTAGGTATGTACCTCGAAGCCTATTCTACACTAGATAAAGCTGGGTAACAAATGCTAAATTTCCGGGGGTGGGGTCTATCTACCAGGCCTGACCTGGCAATCTCCTCTACTCATATCTTACAGCGATTTTAACCTCACATGGGACAATAGTGACAAGAGTTGCTGTAGTCATAGCGCGTAGTCATAGCGCGCGCACCATCCTAGTTGATATCACAATGAGCAGCCAGTGGAGGAAACTTAGCAGGGTAGTTCCCTTTCACAATATAGATAACAGATCAGCCTTCATTACAAAGCCTGCTCAGGAGATCGCAGGCAGCATTGCGGGTTGAGGGATGGTTTTATTATGATTTGCCAAAGCCTACCTAGGCATGTGCCCCTCTGAGAATACCTTTTACACACAATCCACCACCGACCAACACCAGAGATCAGAGACTAGGGCCGCCTTTCGATTACTGCACCCATTTCGTCTCCGGGCCTCAACATGAGCTGGGTCGACATTCGCCGTGCGGAGAATACAGGAGAGGATGAAATTAAGACAATATCGATTCCCGGCGTGTGACAGTGGGCTGTGTAGGATTTCGTAATAATGTTAAACAAAGGGCCATGAGGGTAGATTGGCGCGCAATGCAGGTACCAAGGTCCAAGGTCTGGGGCTACGACCATGCTCAAGATGGCGTATCACCGATCGTCTAATGCGGCCCAAAGGTCGCATAAAGGGAAAACCTTAAAACCCGGCCGAAGAGCCACGAACTGCAAGTCCCCAAAACAGAACAAAAGGACCTCAATTTGTTGCGCCGAACCAAGAGCGTCATCAATAGCCCCAAATTCCTGTCTGTCCAGGCGAGCCCTGAGAGGTACGACTTGACCGTGGACATCTGAAAGAAGGAACGTAAGACATGAGCTCTTGGTAGGACCTAATACTGCTTCTGGCGGTCGTCAGACAGTAGCTTGCCCTTTACCCATGTGACCAAATGGATTTGTGATAAGGATTGCTTGTGGACTGCAGATCAGAGTTCGATTGCTAGACTACCCATGTTGTGCTGGTTTGGGGATAGGCATGATTAGGAAAGCGGATAATGAGAAGATGAGTGGGTTTTCTGTTTTTTTCGGTGGTTGAAGAGGAGAAATTGTAGTCGTCACGTCGTTTCGTAGATATCACACCCGGAACAGGAGCCTTGCGGCAAGTCAGATCTGAAAGTTTCCCCCGAACGCAGGGTATGTTATCAAACCGGATCACACAGTAGAAATGCCCTAGACAAATGTATCAACTTTCTGTTTTGGCGCGGGCGCCATCCAATCCCAGCAAAAGCAAAAGCCGCCATTACTCAGGCGACTGCACCTGGCTACGTCGCATTTTCTCGGCTTCAAGGTTTTCGTACAACAAAAATAGAGCAGACTCGTTAGCCTTGGCTGTTCCCATGATGGTAAACATCCGTTCGCCTGTATCATCATGAGGCGCCTGTATGTCTCGGTTAGCTGCGATATCTTTAAGCAGGAAATATAGCGTCATAAAATACGAAGTCACAGAGCTAGGCTCCCGTCTCGTTCTGCTATGTCTCGGAAAAAGACGTACCTTGGCAATTGAGATGCGAGCACCAGAGGTCTTCCGGATCTCGCTGATCTTGCTTCCAGCTCGGCCAATGATACAGCCAACCATGTCCGCGGGGATACTGATGTTCTGGGTCTGTATCTCCTCCCCGTTCTCATCGTGGGTAGGTGGGCCGCGGGCAGCCGCGTCAGAGTCAGAACGACGGTTGAATTGACGTGGCGCACCGTTGCTGAAATCGGCTCCGTTTCCTGTGCGCATTACGCGCGATGAGCCATATTCGCCTCTATTGGATGTGCCGTATGGTACCCCGCCTGTAGCACCACCACCACCACCACCTAGAGACCCCACACTACCCGGTTGTGTGCGAACAACCGGGTTATAAAGAACAGTGCCAGTACCACGCTGCCAGTCATCGACCAGACATTTGCAGATTTCCCAGATGGCTTGCTGGATACCTTCGGGATTGCCCTGTAACTCGACGATGCGTTCGGTCGATTGAGGAAGCATCTCTTTTTGCGCAACCATACGCACGCCCGATACATCTTGAATGTGCTTGATCTTGAGGCCCTGTCGACCAATAATTGTGCCCATCTGATTATGAGAAATGAGCATCTTCAACTCTGAAATCGCCCTGTCAGTTTACTAGCGGCGAAATGGAGCATATGAAACTTACGATGAGTTCCGTTTGGCTGGATAGCACCCCCCATCCCCATGGCCGGAGCACCCTCCAGTAGGGAGCGGGCTACTAGAGAATATGCTCTGGAGATAGAGTCGCAACCACCGGTGATGGTCAAGACGCGATCATGGACACCCTGTACTACCTTGCTTACACCAGCCTTGACGCCAGTCTCGTCTCGCAGATCCGCAACGTTCTTGCCACCTTTGCCAATGATGACACCTGCCTCTTTAGAGGAGACAATGGCACGAAGCGTCAATTGAGTGTTTGCGTATTCCTCGTCCGACTTAGGGGCGGGCTCGCCATCGGGACCCAATCGAGGCTCATTGTTATCAAGCTTGTAGTCAATAGGTACCGACTCAGCTCCATTTGGTGGAACGACATCCTGAGTAGCAGACATTGTGAATCGAGGCGTGAGAGGTGACTGTTGGTGAATGTTTTCGTTGGCAAGAAAATCGATATGCGCAATTGCCGTAAGTTCTCAGTGACCTGTTGATGATACAGGTGACTGCGCACTTTATGCTTGTGATAATCGATGCACGCGAGGAAAGTCGGCGAAATGAGTTTAGGTTGCAACGTATGCGATGAAAACCTATGGAAAGAATCCCAGGACAAGCTGCTTGTGTGACTGGTGGGAGGTTAGCTCTGATAAGCTGATGTGGATTTTGCGGGGAAGCTGGTTGTTATTCATGTGAGATGAGGTAAGTGAAAATTGACATTCAAAAAGCTCAATAGCAATCTTGGACGGGCAAAATAGGGTAACAGCTACCCTGTGGGTACCAGGTGCCACTTGACACGAGGGGCGCAAAAAGGAATAGCACCAGGTCTTATTACGCCAAAAACTGTTGCATCTGCACGATTTCGCAAAGTGGACCAAAAAAATAGAAACAGAGCGGATGCGGGAGGGATAGTTTCATGACGGCAGAGCCAAAAGGCGCGATAAGAGGCGTGGCTTAGGGACTGGCGGGGTTCTGCAGACCTTTGTGGTTTAAGGTAACCCAGGGACTGATGCAGCGCGTTGTTGCGGCGGTGTGTACTTCAGTACCTCATGTACAAGTTGTGGATATGCTATGACCTGCAGACTGGCCTGTTGCGCGCAAATCTAATAGCTCTATTGATGTCGCTCGGACGTTAGTAGCTGCAAGCTGCGGGGTTGTAAAATGTCCGCTATCGAAACCAGACGTTTGTGTACTGTTCTTCCATATTTTGTGGTGTGTTGTGCCTCTAGAAGACAAGTAAAGAATAGAAGTGGCATGTCACTAGGTAGACAGAATATGACCTAAGGACCCAGATAGTGCTTGGCATGAGCTCCGTGGGTTGGTCTTGGCCGGCCGGGTGGGTTATCATTTTATGTCGATGGGAGAGGATAGAGACGGTTGATGACGGCTGGGGCTTGTTCTTGATACGTAGGAGTAGATAAAAGCAACGAGAGTAATGAAAAACCAATGTGTACTTACTTGCGTACGCGCGTCTGCTCGCTACAGCAATGCACAAAGCTGACAATGTTGCTGTGCAGCTTGTCTTTGTCCAAAAACAAGTGGATGCTGGCTGTATGAAGAAACTGGCCCACTTGCTAGGAATGGCGAAAACTGTGAGGGACACCAAAGAGGGCAAGACGAGCTCTCGAGCTGAGGTTGCCGGGGGTTGGCCGAGATGACGGAATGACGGAGAGGGGTGTGAGAGGTGGGAGATCGGGAGATCGGGAGAAGAGGGATATGATGGCGAAGAGGGCGAGGTGAGTGGGTGGGTGGAAAGGAAGATGGAGGTTGATGATGGGGTGGAGGAGGGGGAGAAGAGAGGGAGAGAGTTGGGAGGTGGGAAGATGTGTGGTTGAGGATTCAGCGACAAAACGGGCGAGTGTCTTTGTCGAGAACGGTGATGAAGTTATGTAAGGTGGGTTGGGGGGAGGGATCATTGAGAGGAAAAATAAGGTGGAAGCTTAGTGGGAGGAGGGAGGGGATGACACAGGCGAGGCCAAGCTCCAAAGTCGGGACTGACTTCAGTTGTTGATTTGCCAATTGGACCTGCAATGGCGCTTGGGCTGTCGGTAGGTAGGTGGGTGGTTGCTAATAACAGTGGAGTCGTGAGTCGTGCCTGCTACGCTACGCTACAAGGCATGCCCAGAGTCTCCACCCTTCACTTCTCCTCCAAAGTCTGGACTTCGGATGTACCTCGACATCATTGCCGGTCCATATATACCTCCCCAGCACTTACACCTCGCTGGAACAAATATCTTTCCAGGCCTTGCGAGTCCTAGCCAGTAGGCCAGTGACAACGGGTGTAAGTTTCTCTACAGGTTACGTATGCTAGGTTTGGTACTGCGTACTTGCAAAGCAAGTTGGAAGTGGGGATGGGTGGGAAACGTACATAAGGTAGCGAGGGCATATGGGATCTTCAATGCAGTAAGTCCCTGCCTACCTGTAACGAGTACCTACCTAACCTAGGTATTTACAGATTGGGAAAGGAGCTTGGGGCCAGTGATGAGTTGATAGGAATGGTAGAGAATTGCGATAGAAATCATCTGGATGGTAGGTAGTTGCTTAGATCTCCGAGCATACATTAGAAAAAAGGCTCTCCAACATTTCTCTAACAAAATAGACTAAGGTATGTACCTACCAATTACTTACTACTTACATGTAGGTACTTAGAGGTAAGGTAAGGTTTTTCTCCAGTCTTTGTACATGAACCGATTTGGTAGGCTGATTATTCAAAGGCGCTTTGGGCAAATTGTTGAATATCTGATGACTTACGTACTCACTTAGGAAGTCTAAACTAGCAGGCACAGATGTAGGTCTTCCTTTGACTACCTTGGAAGCATATGTATGGAAGATGATCTGTATATATCAAGTAATCTGCTTACTTAGAAGCTATCTCCACATATCGTATCTTAATAGACGACCACTCCCCCTTATTCTCTGTAACCAAGGTATATGGGTACCAGAGCTTCTGCAAATCCAGGTACATGAAGCCTCCTTAGTGTCACTAATCACCCTGCAATAAATATAGATACTTGAACAAAGAGAAGGTCGAGACCATAGACGGAAATACATGTCATCCGAGACACGAGGGTCAGGTTACTTTGTAACGCAATACTTATGTAGGCAGATTGAGGAAAGTGTTTCTCGCGAGAGTCTTCTGACTGTGCGTCGATGCACAGGACCGGAGTCTACCGAGAATATATCTCTTGCGGTTTCATGTAATTTCCTATCCAGTAGCTGTACATGAGGACGAAACGCTGATGTTGGCCAACTAGAATGTCCCATTCATTCCACAGCTGCAGTGGCACATCATCTGTTCCGGATCTCTATTTGTTTGGCCATCTCGGTTCAGGTCGCCGGTTGTGTAGCCTTTAGGTAATTCGGTTAGTTTCTAGAGGTTATCGGTCGTTGACGCGTGGTCTCCAAAAGCTCGTAGGGTATTCGTCGTCCTGCTGCTCCAATTCATGGGCGCAGTACGTTTACGAATGATGATATAACTCCTACTCTACCTAGTTAAGTAGATAGGCAGGTAGCATAAATCTCTTGTACCCACTGACGTCCAGTATGTATTGCGAGGTATTATCAGAAGTGACCCTCACGCAAGTATCACGTGTCGCTGTCGCCTAGAACTGGTTTCATCAACATAACACGACGCCACAGGTATCGATATCATGACTTTCCCGTACCCAGCCATGTCGCACTGGCTTTATGGGACGGATCAGAACCGCTATTCATATGCTCCCAAGTGACGGGCAATGATTCCATCAGAAGGCTCACATTCACTCTACCTCCGCAAGATGGACTTGCAGCTACAAGTTGGGGTCGCTTAACCTGCATAACATCCCGCGGGGTGCGTGGGTGAGCAATCGTACAGTACACCCGAAGATACAGTAGCGTTGGAACAGTTGCCTGTGTGGGTCACACAGCGTAGATAGCATTACTCTCCAACGTGAGTTTTATATAGCGTTTGTCACTCATGGATTAACTCGCCATTTTGTTGTTTCGCTCTCACACTTGTGGTTCGTTCTTGTACATAATCTACTCGAAGACCCGTATACTTCGCTCGCCGAAAATGTTCGTATTCTCTGGAATCTCCGCATAGGCGTGTCAAATAAACGCTTGTAGCAAAATCTAGGTGGCTAGACTACCTAGTCTAGTAGCGACTTGTAGGCCGAACCAATAGACAGGGGCCAATCCGTGGTCACCAATGTTGAGGCAACGCCATCATCATTCACACAATACATGAGCTGATCACTCAAGCTTATCCGATGGCTCGAGAAGCCCCGCAGTCTTGCATATACACAGACGAATTATTGCCCAATAACAGCAGAATCCCGAGGTGATATGAATGAGCGTTAACACCATTGGCTGGTAAGGAATAACTTCGCTGTTAATTATACTCACAATGCAAATTAGACCCCGGTAGCTGCTGAGGTTAGTTCGATATTTTTGCTTTCGGTTTAACGAGATACAGGCATATCTCGCAAATGCCACGGATATACGGGTCTGGTACTGTCTCCTTGGCATATAAGTTGCTGCTTTCTTCTGACCTTCAAAAACGGATGGCTACTGGCTACCGTCTTCGACGCATGGCCGAATCAAACTTCAACAAGATAGCCATGAAAGCTTGCATTGTGCAATCAGCGGACATGTTGCTGTATTCGTCACGCTCCGCAGTCCAATGCTATCCTACGGTAGAAACGCTATCTCTGTCTGAGGGTGTTTTCATGCTGTAGCCAAAAACGCTTGCAAGCAACATGGCCCCAATGCTCAACCCACCACTCGCCAAAGCTATCTTCTACCTCATAATCAATCTTTGCTAGTCTTTCGTTTCTTCTGAGCCCACATATAACACATGCTTTTGGGTCTGTTGGAACATCCTTAGCCGTTTGAACTTGCATGGTGTCGGTAATCTCGGGAATTTTTAACTGTTTCCCACCGCTCCCTTTTGCCGAGTTTGCAGAAGCTACCATGGACCTTAGACGACCAACTTGACTTTTCCAGTTGCTCACAACATCTGCTGCCTCGCGGTCTTCCCGCATTGTCTGTGTCTTGTCTACCCCGGCGAGTTTCATGCCTTTGCTCCCAGCTGCAGAAATAGACATGCTCTGGGAGAGGAATTTGTCCCTGTGCCATCTCAGTCGCCGGCCAGCAATGATGCGAGCTGCTACGATCGCTAGACTTAGATAACCCCTTAGAAAGTCGTAAACCTTGTTATCTGATAACACGCGATCTTTAATGCTCTGTGGTTGCCCGCCGACTGGCTTATACAAGTATTCGTGAGCCTGATCGAATAGTTGCGGAAATGCTGACAATAAAATTGACGGTGGCGGGATATTGATCGGCGGCAGGGTGCTGTCTTCCATCTCGGCTACAGTTTCGGTCTTCGTTTCAACAGGGTCCCAATCCCACGTGGTATCGTCATTAGTAATAGTAGCATCTTCGTTGTTGCTCTGTGGCTTATCATTTTTCTTTCCGATAGTTTCAAGTTCAGCTGGCTTGAGTGACTCCACCGAGTCCCAATCCCATGTAGGCTCTACCGTCGTTATTTGTGACCTAACGGGTTGCTTCGGCAAGCGAGAAACAGAACCCCGGTTGTCTTCCGATATTTGAGATTTCTTGTGAATCTGTAAGCTTCGTGGCTGTGTTGTTTCCGAGGATAGCTTGGATCTGCTTAGCTGTTGTTTTCGAATCGCAGGTTGTGCTTGGACAGAATTTGTTTGTATTATTTGAGCAGGTTCAGGAGTTGGCTTATTGATATCTAAGCCCAGTAGTAGCTCGGAAGCCTTTTTCGTCGTGGGTGCGTTCGACGAGTGAGCGGATTGACCACTCGACAGGAGGTCTAGATGTGGCTGGGCAGATGCTGGTACAGTTTCAAACTCTCCGAAATCATCGTCACTCCCCCCGCCCTCTTGCTCTCCTTCAAAATCATCGGCATCGAACAAAACATTAGGATCGATGTTGTTAGTTTTCGCCTGTACTTTAGGCTTTGGAGGCCTTGAACTTGGCTTCACCAGCGGGATGGGTGGTCTTGTCGGCCGACTGGGCTGTATTGAGGATTCTTGTAAGTCGACTAAGCTGTTGGAAACCAACTCCATTGTCGAAGCCCGGATAACCCTAGTTGGTCGTTTGGCATTGTTTCCCACTGATGTCGGTTGCTTGGCGTGACCTAAATTTGCAGCTACTGGTGCTACCCGTAAAGGCGCAGGCGAGGGAACAGTATCTGGCGCAACCTCGAAGTCGCCCCAGCCGTCGTCTTCTTCGGCGGCATCATTACTTATAGGTTGTATGTTTGCAAAAGCGCTTGTAGCTACGGATGCTGGCCGCGTGCTGGGAGCTCGCGAAGGCTGGGCTTGCCACGAATGTCGGAACTGGTTCGAGTTCGAAGTAGATGAAAACTGACCCCTCCATTGCTGGTTGCCCGTGGTATTTGCTGCAGGGGGGTTTGAGATTGACCCGAAGGCGAACGGCGTGGACGCAGACTGGGTTGAGGAAAGTTTCGATCGAGTCGGTTGTGGCGGTGGTTGCGAGGCATCGTCGAAGGCGGCAAAGAGATCCGCGGACATGTTCGAAGGTTACGAAAGCTCTGCGAGAAATGCAGATTAAAGGGTCCGTGGCTTGCCGGGTAGACCGGGAGTCGACAGACAGTTGACGGGATGGATGATTGGGTCTGTACTGATACGTCATTCAGCTGAACGACGATATTTGGGGGCTGAATCGAGCTTCCCCGAGCTGAGAGAGAGCCGAGAGCTAGACTAGGTAGCATAAGAGGAGCCCGCTTCGATTGCAGGGGATGCCTTCTCGCCAAGCGATCTACTTAGTTACTTAGTAGATACGGTACTAGGTATCTACAGTACTAGACTGGCTACCAGGACTAATTACCTAATCTTGTTCTTCACCGTCCCAATGTACCACAAATGCATGCCGCATATGTCTCATCACGGAAAGAAAAAAATAAGGATAGAAATGTGTGAACTATATATACTTCTTTACTCTTACCGACCATTGAAGTATCTGACGTCTGTGGCGGAGAGATTACAGTAACATACAGAAAATGGGACAACAATGCGATCAGCCCTACCGACTTAAAATCACGGCCGTTTTGGTGGGGTCGACAGCATGCCTACTATATTGCGGGGGTCGTTCAATTCACTGGTACTAGGTAGGTAGGTAGTACGAGAGAACAATGCAGCCTACCACCAGCCTCAACACGAACTCAACGAACCGCACTAGCCGACTCCTCATGAACAGCACTCTACTCTACACGCCAAAAATACAACCACTGTATACCCGACGTTTTCTTCTAGGATGAGATCTCTGGCCGATGCTTCGTAAGCTTTGCTGCTCAATATATAGATACTACGATTATAACGTAAGATAAATGAAAGCTAATGAATACACCCCGTGCCTCCTCCAGCTCGCGATGGCAAGAGACTCTCAAGCACTGCTCTAGTCTGGCGGATCTGCAGCGCGCCACCAAGGACGATGGGCCCGGCAGTCCATGTATATCAGGGTGCCGGTCTGTCTGTTGGAAGGTCTGCAAGCCCTCTTTCCCTTTTTTCCTCATGGGCTGCGGCTGATAGACGGCCGCAGGTGTTCTTGTTGAACCAGACGACTCACACCGTAAACTGGACTCATGCGCTTCTCGAGTCGCGGAGCTCTTACGCGTCCCTTAGGGAACATTTCTTAAAATACAGCAAACACCCGGAATATCTCACGGCAGGAAATTCGGATCCGCTGGCGGACGACCTTAATGTCAGTTCCCCCGCCCCCGTTGCGCCTCATTCATGTAGTCGTGTGACTGACTGACAAGGAGCAGTCGCCGTGGAATACATACCGTCAAGATGAAATACTGCGGGCTGAGATCCTACAAGATGTCCAACGCTTACCGGATGAACCGTTTTACCACCAACCACACATCCAGACACTCATCACTGATGTTCTCTTCATTTACTGCAAACTCAACCCCGACGTCGGGGGATACCGCCAGGGCATGCATGAGTTGCTCGCGCCGATAGTCTACGTCGTCGAGCAAGATGCGATCGACCCCGCAGATCTTTCTTCGGATGCTTCTAACGACCTGAGGATGATAGAGATGCTGGACGCTTCATTCGTTGAGCATGACTCTTTCGCGCTCTTCTCCAAGGTCATGGATAGTGCAAAGGCATTCTACGAAACTGGCGAGCCCTCGGATAATAATACAGGGAACGCCGCCTTTGGCATGCAGTCAACGAAGTCTTCCATTGTCGAAAAGAGTGAGTATATTCACGATATCTGCTTATATAAAGTAGACCCAGAGCTCTCCGTTCATCTTAAAAGCATCGAGGTTCTGCCGCAAGTCTTTCTCATGTAAGCCCTATAGTGACCGATCTCTATGTTGTGATATACTAACTACATCAAATGCCAGTCGCTGGATTCGACTGTTGTTTAGCCGTGAATTTCCCTTCGATCAAATGCTTAGACTATGGGATACCCTATTTTCCATCGACTCGACATTTAAACTTATAGATCTCATTTGTACTTCGATGCTCCTCAGGATAAGGTGGGATTGTAAGACACAAAGGATAAAAATAGGGGTTGTCATTTTACTAACATGAAATAGTGCTCGAGGCTGACTATAGCGTGGCTTTACAACTCCTCCTCAAATACCCCGTACCACAGGCTCCTAATGGGCCACATACGTTCATAGACGATGCCGTTTACTTACGGGGTCACCAACACGCCGCCGGTGGCGCAGAGTTAATCACAAAATACACCGGGCGATCCCCTCGTTCACCAGGTACGTCAAGGCCGACGACGCCAAGAAGGGGTCCCCCAAGCCTCCGACAAAAACTGGCAGGCGCCCGGTCCCCACTCTCGCCGCCACGTTTCCGCCCGCCGCCGGGCGGTGTCGAAGCCCTATTCCAGGGCGCGGCTAAGAACGTGCTCGAGCAAGGCGAGAGGCTGGGCATCAACCAGGCGGTGCGGGACGCCATGGACGAGATCCGCCGCAACGTCCAAGAGGCCAAGACCTCGATGAAGACGAGTAAAGATCTCTTCTCCGAGCCCCAGCCGAACACCGCGATCCGCGCCGTGGCTGCCATGGACCGGCGGAACCGACGCCTCGCCTCCATGCTGGACGAGCAGATCGCGACTCTCGTGAATCTGGGCACCACGGCAGAGGTCGAAAACGTGGAGGACAAGCAAAAGGCGGCGCAGGACGCGCTCGCGGTGGCTGTCGCGAGGCTCCAGTTCATCAAGGTCTACCTCGAGGACTCGACCCTCGCTCTCCCTGAAGAAGAAGAAGAAGACGTCCAGGACGGCCCCGGTTCCCCCAGGCCGGCGGAGGAGCGGAAACTCGATTCGGAACCGTTGAGCGACGCCGTCGCGGCCATGGCGCTGAACACGCCCATGGTGGTCGACTCGCCGAACCCCGACGGCGGCGACGAGACGCCGAAATCCTCGCCACCAGAACAAGACTCGTCCAAGCCCAACGCCGAGGCCATCGCTGCTGCTGCTGCGGAGAAGATGGACACGGACCCTTTGGGCCTCGAGGCCTCGAGCACAGTACAGATCCTCCAGCGGCCGCAGCCTCCGATCCCAACCCGCTCGACGCTGGCGCAGTCGTCGTTCTCGTGGATGCTCGAGCCCGGCGTGAGCTCTTCCGCGTCTGCCTCCTCCGCGTCCATGTTTGGGTCTACTGCGTCGGGTTCGAGGTCTGACGCCCATCGTAGGAAGCCGTCTGCGAACGCCAGTCGCGAGCGGACCGCCTTCCTGTTTGGCGAAGTCCCCTCGGACGCCAACGGTAACGCGATCCGCGAGGAGGATATCTTTGGGCTGGAACCCATACGGAAAGGGGACAGGTAGGTAGATAGGCAGGGCAGAATTCACGGTGGAAGAATCAATCGACATGAATAGACCGCCATCACATGTAGCATCCGTTTGTAGATAGCATAATCTTGGTATAATGATATCGTTGCCGATTACTCACAATGTCATCCATTACCACATCCCAGGATCAGGAGAATGAATAAAATGCGGAGACGTGAAAATAACAAAAGTAAACAACAAGCCTGTATATATTGGTATGTGAATCTTTTTTAAAGGTTTCCGAGCGCCGCCGAATGCTGTGCGTACCCAAGTCATATATATGATCTCTATAATTAATTCGGAAAAGAAGAAAAGAGGAACAAGTAAAAAAGCAAAGGCGTGTGCTATGTCAGGTGTTCCCGTGCGCTCCATATCACCAACCGTCTTCAGAAGAAGAAAAGGCAATGGAAAGTGATCAAAAATGCAAGCCTGCCAAAGGGTATCACTCGTTCCACCGCCAGCAATAAGAAAAGCCATGGGAAGAAAATAAAGGCTTTCCCGATGTTGTATCTTTATACCTGCCACTGTCATGTGACTTCATTTCCTCCGTGCCCTCTCTGTTTCCCTAGACTTCTAGGTTGGTTAACTCTCGTCTCATAATGTACTCTCCTCGTTAATCTTACGAAAACCCACGTTTCATTCCATTTGACACCAAGGATGCTGTAGCACTTGGTCGATATCATATCGCTGCGAAACATCGCGATTAAGCATGCAACGGATGAGGTTAATACTCTCGTCGCTGATCGTGTACGGCACCCTCAGATCGCGATCCATTATCTCGTCGATGCTGTAGAAGGGATTTTCCTTGTAAATGATGGTGTAAAGTAGGATACCAAGAGCCCACACATCTTGCTCTTTCCCGCCATATGGTTGCCCAGCCAGAACTTCAGGAGCGGCGTAGTCTAGATATTGTTAGGTCAATAGTTTCTCAACCAAGGTCAATATAGCGTATCCCTAAACCTACCAATGGTACCCACAAAGACGTCGAAAGGCCCGCTCTTGATATACGCCGCACTCCCAAAGTCGATGAGCTTGATATTTCCTTCGCCATCCAGGACCACGTTCTCGTCCTTGATATCACGGTGGACCACCTTAGCCTTAATATGCAGGTGATGTATGGCCTTCGTGACCTGAACAAATATGCTACGGCATTCATCCTCGTCCATGTTCGCGCGAAGTTCGATGTAGTCGAAGAGGTCCATGCCTGGTAGGCCGTGCGGTGTCATTTCTATGTAATAGTTGGTTTCATCCTCAAAGAAGTCTTCCATCTCTACAATGTTGGGATGTTTCAAGCCGTCTCGCTGGAGGTAATCCAGAACGTGTATCTCAAGCGGTACGGTACCGAGCCGTCGATCCCTAGTCCAAGTGTCGACGAGGATTCGCCGTTTTGTGACATATTTCAGTACAACCTTCTTTCCACCATTGCGCTTATACCGCGCCAGTTTGACCTGGCCATAGGCGCCCTGGCCCATATCCTCCAAAATCACGAAATCATCTATTGTCTTCTTTTGGGGCGCTGCGGCTTCTGTGGTAGATGTCTTTCTCTCTGGCGAAGTGGGAACGCCCGCTATTTTCTTGGCAGCATTAAGGGCAACACTCTTAATTTGCCGAGACAGCGAAGCTTTGGGCGGCGGAGATGTCGGTCTGCTGTCCTCTGAGTCCGACGTAATAACTGGAGGCGTATGGGCTGGAGTTTGACCTGGTGATGGCTGGTGCAGGGGGGTCATAACACCGGATAATAGGGGTAAACTAGCCGCAGGCAGCTTTCTAGAGGCATGTAGATGTCTAGAGTATGTTATCCACAGCGCATACACCATTTCTGACTCCAAATTCGACACGGCAGTCTCATCGGCGGATGAGTCGTCATCGCTTGTGCCTGAGTCATGACCTGAGTGTTTCTCGCTCTTCACCACTCGCATCTGCACGTCGATTTTTAACTCAGTGCCGTCGCGATGCCTAGCTAGTAAGCCATCGGGACTAAGAAAGGTGGTTGCCGCATCAGGGCGGCCCTCATGAATACCTACTAAGGCCGATGCCTTTCTGAAGCTGTGCTCAGGAATGACAGTTCCATCCCGGGTCAGCATCCCATCTTGCTGGTGGAGGACCTCGAGTATCTTGTCGAAATCTGGCAAAAGAGCATCGATCGTTTGGCCTTCAGGTTTCTCGTAACCGAACAGAGCACCACAAAACGCAGAGTTTGAGCTCTTAATTTTTAGCGTATCAGTGCTAACTACAATAATGCCTGCGATGTGAGGGAGGCAAGAAACACGAAGCTCCGTCTCGCCTCTTGTCTGGTTAATCGTAGCAGGGATATTCACGTTTCTACCGTTCCGGCAGGTGAAATATTTGCGCTTCTCAATTTGAGCGTAATCGATTGCACCGAACCTGGGGTCAATACCCTGCCGAGGGATGCGGGCGATGAGTTTGCTGACATCTATCCCAGGAGCAATGTGTTGTTGTCCCCATATAATTGAAGTGCTACCCGTGGCTTTAGTGACAAGGCCGTCTTCGTCTAAGCGCAAGAAAGCAACATCTTCGTGAATCTCTTCCAGAACCCAGATCAGCCCGACTTTCTTCTCTTTCACCCAGAGGCTCGCAGAACCCGTTGCACCGTTGCGTTTCTGTATCGGCACAACGTCTCCACACAGTAACACACCTCTTGACCGAGAATGAGAGTTCGGACCACGCGTCTTAGGTGCCGACGGATTGCTATTATGAACTGTCACAGCTCGACGTGCAGGAGCCTTAGGGGGCTGAGATCTGGAATTGGGTTTGCTTAGTAATTGTGCCGTAATACCGCCCCGACCGCCAAGCAAGTTCGAACCCGTTGATGGGGTTGGCTGCGTGGGTGCAATGCTGGTGGTTTGATTTCCAACGTCCGGTTCAGTTTGAAGAAGCTTCCTTTCCAACCATTCCCGCCGTTCTTCCTGTACAACTTCTAGAATCCCCATTTTCCGGACCTCTGCCTTGGTTACACCAAAAACTAGACAAGCTAAATCATTTGCGGCGATAATGGTCCATGGAGGCCGAGATTCGGTCGTGAAGATAGCCTGCGCAGCGGGTACCCACCTTGATGAATGGCCATGTACTGCGGGTCCCAGAGCACCGGATTGGGCAAGAGAGGTGAAGGGCCGTGACGGCATCGTCGGGGACAATAATGCTTCGGGATAGCCGGTGGACTGGCTGGCAACGAAGGGTTGGGCCATGGCATCTATGAGTTTCTGCTGAACGCCCACCGCGGCTACATCAGTGAATGTTCGTCGTAAGCTGGGGCGCCTTGTCGCGGGCGGTGATGTCTTCGTGGTCGAGTTACTCTCGTTGGTGGGTGTCCTGGATGAGTTCTCCGAATCGGTCTGGTCATATTTCACTTCAGGGTGGCTAGAGCTTGGGACCTTCTCCCCGAGCTGGGATTTGACACTGGGAGCATTTTCCGGCAACAGTGAAGATGATCGAGTGGCGGTGGGGGATATCATCGGAGTCGCATACGATTCGGGGCTACCAGTCCGGGGTATAAATTGACGGTCAAAAACGTTTTCGCCCGACATGTCTGCTGGGCCACTCAGAGGATGGTTGACGAGGGCAGGGTCAACGTTGGGCAAGTTTCCCGCGCCAACCAGCTGTGCTCTGGTAAGTAAGTCGAGCATGTTCTGGGTTTCCACGTCACCAGTTGCTCTAGCCTGGGCGCTCGCAAGGGCGGCATTGGACGAAAGAGCCCATCCCATCCGGTCTTTCATGAACTCTATGGATCGTTTTAATACATTCTGGCGGCTATGTATAAGGTCCTCCGACTGATGAGCGAAGGAGAAGGAGTGCAAAGACTCTGAAGGGAAACGAGAGAGATCCTCTGCGAAGTTTGGAGAACAAGGCCCCGAAGTCAGGGGCCCTTGCGGAACCATTATGTTGAGCGAAGTAGAGCGCGCAAGACTGGTGGAAGGACTCCTAGAGGATGCGGCAGTTGAGGGAATGGCTGGATTGCGCGGAGAGGGGTTTTGACGGATGCGTCGAAGACCAGATAGACCGAGCCCGTGATCGTGTTCGGCGATTATGGAGGCAGATCGGCTGGCAAGGTAGTTATAGAGTTAGTCATCGGAAAAAGGCTGGGGGGTTATGCCTGATGTTTTAGGGTGTCCATGTGCGCAGAGGGAGGCTGAGCAAGTGTGCCCATGTGATGACATGTGATACGGTACAAACAACTACTGAGTTAGACGCATGGATGTAAGGGCGGTATGATTTTACAAGCACCTCGCCCGTGTCGCCTGTACGGCCGCACAATAATGGCATCCTCTCCCTATTCAGTGCTGATAGTGTAAAACATACCTCTTGGCAGAGCCAGGCTCGAGGGACATGGCTCCGGCATCGAAAGAAAAGCGAAATCTGGGCGTGTGGTCATCCACATCGGAATCGCTCTCGGCAACGGCAGGGAGGTTCCCCGTACTCCGGTTCTTGGGTATTTGTAATTCCGGGGTGAGCTTGCTCCTGGCGGGTAGCCGGCCGCGCTGAGGCTGCTGCTGCTGCTGCTGCTGTTGTTGTTGCTGCTGCTGGTCATCCTGGATATGGGCAGTGTCGGCGCCTGGACCGGGAGGACCGGGTGTCAGCAGTGTTTGGGGGCGATGGGCACAGCAGTCTCAGCATAAGCAAACACATGAGCTCACCGGGTTCTTGGCCGCCACTATGGATATGTTTCATAATTGATAATGACGATAAACACCGTATAAACGGCGAACAGTGCTGGTGAGTAAAATTGACTGGAGATCACACCAGATACAGAGAAGCGAAAGAAGAAAAAGGGCAATCACAAATGCAAAAGAAAACTAAGGGTAGCAAGAACAAGAGTGGGAAGAGAGGCGCGAGTCTGGCTCAAGCTGATGATGGTGGTGGCAGGTAATTGTGCGTTAGAAAACAAATGCTACAAAGGCCGCGATGCGAGCGCGGGGTTCAAGCGTATAATCAAGGGTCCGGGGACGGGAGTGGGAATCCCAAGATTGTGAATATTTATTCTCGAGTTGGGGTTTGGCTCGAGTATTGATCCTGGGCAAATTTCTGGCCTTTTAGGTAAGAAGAGGGTAGGTGAGCAGTACCTGGATATCTATAGGTTATCTGGTGCTGGAGATAGGTACTGCGGGGAGGGGCCATACAGGGACTATACAGTGATATACAGTTGTTGGACACCGTCTTTGGACTTGTACGGTATACGTATATTGGCCTCATATTGGGCGCATATTTGGATGATCACTGGTGGCTTACTCTGAAGCGAGGGAGGTACTGCGTACTTTAGGGTGGTGGGCCACTGGCCACTATGGTGGTAATGCTACCGCTGAAAACAGCATCTTCAAAGCCGGGGAACCCTGTAGATCACCCGCCCCCCTATGACATATTGCATGCCGGCTGAGCAGGTAGGTACCAACCTTCCATAATGCACACCGGGCAACTGTCCACTGGTATTCAGAGATAGATATCCAATGGAACTACAACTTGGTGGGGGTGTCCCCTCAGGTAATGGTACGATGACAATTGAGTTAAGTCCCTTTTTCTCAAGATAAGATGAGGATAGGTATTAGTTACTGTCTTTGTATTCATCCAGTCTATTGTAACAGTAACCGTGTATTTGAGATACGTCCTTTAGTTCACTACAACGTGTTTTTTTCTTTGGCTATCGACATGTTGTGCCCCCAAGATGCGCCCACGGATGTGGCATTCCGTTGCTCATCACTCAAACGCGTGGGGTTCAACTGACAATCATGCCTAGGCCTAGACTAGATAGACAAACAAATAAGCTCTTATAAGCCCAGATAGACTATCCGATAAGTTGTATTAACAACTGCCCCATAGAGGCCTACATTGTCTCGGGCTTTCTCTCCTGACCGACTCATTTTAGAGTCTCGACAAGACAGAGGCATCGGTGCTACAAGCAGGTATATATACGCTACTTGCCCAGTTTTGGCTTGCTAACACATATATGAAATATCAAGGTAGTCATTGATCGCGATTTCTTGAAACCGATATCACCAGATCCACAGCAATAGATAGCACAGGGGCATGTAAGTAGGGGAGAGATGATGTCAATGAACACTAGTAGTTGCATAATCGACCAATCACAAATACTTATTGCTTAGCCTACCTATGAAGTCGTTTGTTCATTGAAACCTCGAGTATCTCCTGACCGGACCAACATATATGTCGGTACCCATCCCCCTCATACCATGAACCGCCAAGCATAAGCGAATGCGCGCTTCACGCGGCTCGCTTGCTGTACTTGGTGGTGTTGAGCAAGTTGGCTTAATGGTTACTTATGGGCCAGATGACGATGCATCATGCATATCTTCCCTAATCACCGAGCTAGGAGATAAGATACCCTTGAGTAGTAGGTCGAGGTCGTCATGATTTATCAAATAGTCTCTTCGAACTCGTCGCGCATTTGCTGTCTTTAGGTCCGTGCCAATCTGCAACACATACCCATAATGTAAATCCTCGGGCCATGACGGACAATGTGGCTATACTTGGCAAGTACACTATCACAAAGTGCAAGTTTGAACGTGCCTCGGACTGTAAACTTGAAGGCCAGTCGTTTCAAACTATCTGGCCGTACTTAGTTAAAGGTAGCCAACCGCGGATAACGAGGTGAACGGCACACAGAACACAATGCCTCAAAATGGATCATGATATGTGCTTTGCAAGCATATGCTCTTTGAATTGGCCTGCATTTGCAACTCGGGCTTCTGCCGAACGCAGAGGTATCTCTCAAAATTCATAAACAACCCCTCTTCTTATAGTATAAACTCCACCATTTCTTTCCCCCTTCCCACACGTAACTTCGGGTCAACGGGAGCTGGTCCTCGTCAACCGCTTGAATACCTGAACGCCATGTATGCAACCAGTAACAATGCTATTTTAATCGCTTCCCCGGCATCGTCGCACATATTCCATGCGTCTGGCCAGACGATCCCTGGCGTTGCCGGGGCCCTTGTCCCCTCCAACGCTAATATACAGTATGTACGTAGAAACAAGCATGCATCCATTCCTGTGCCGGCCCTGTACAATTGCTGCTCGTTCCTTTCGCCGCCCGTGTCTTCTATTTTTATTGGGTATCATAATACTTTAGGTCGTAATGGCAACAGGTGTTCCTCATCAAACCATCAAACACGTCGATGAGGCGCTAGTGCTTCGGCATCGTAAGTTCAATCGAGCTATGCTATCAGCTACCCGATCCGCCAGAAGCAGGAGAACCCGCGCCTTTATTCCGTCTGAAGAACGTCGAGACATTCATCCTGAAACGGCTCGTCTTTTTCTTGAGAGTGCCATCGGGCTTCAGAATACCATTAGATTCTTCTTCCGAGGCATGTGTCGAATCTACTGCTGCAACCGGTGTAGTAGTGCGAGATGAGTCTGGGGCCGTCACTGCTGTTGTTGGATCGCTTGATGGCCGGTCCGAGGAGTCCTGGCTAACGATGCTTGTCCCTTGCGTACTCGGAGAGAGCGGCATTTTACCAGTGGTAGCGCTTGTAGCTTGGGACTGCCAGTCGCCAGAACACGGGGCAGAGCTGCTCCCCTCAGTCGTATCACTCGAGTATTGCTTCCCATTGTGGCCCCCTATAAATCTATCCTCGTGAGCAGCAAAATCTGCTACACAGTCCGAGGAGGTGTTAATGCCACTGATTTCTTTGTACTGAAGTGGCATAGCAGGAACTTGGCTCAGTTTACCGGGTGGGGCAGAGCTGGCTTCCATCATCTCAGCATGGTTCGTGGGAATTCGAACTAGCTCGGCTTTTTCTATACCAATGGTAGGACATTCCTCATTCAGGGCTAAGCACCTGACCAGCCTCATGATGTCGCAGTCAAGTGGTTGCTCAGTAAACAGTTTCATCCTCTCTTCCGCCATATTTGGAATTTTCTCGACTGCTTTCTCAAAATGATGGTTATTCTTCTCGATTTCCAAGACGGTATATTGCATCTGAGGTAGTAGTTCGGCCACGCCTTGAAATAGTGGGATAGCGAACAGCTTCACGAATTTGAGCTGCGCTTGGGCGAGTGACATAAAATCTTTCTTCGGTGGTGAGATGAGTGATGATTGGATCCCAATCTCTTCTTCCATCGCAGCTTGCCTAGAGAACTCATCACACAGAGTATTCATCCACTGGAGAGCGGTATCATATTTGCGAGCCTAAAATTGCGGATTAGACCACAATACTCCTTTTCACGTGTGGTGGATATACTACTTACTACATTGCTGATATCTGCACATTTAATCAACAATGAACATATCAAAGCCTTCTGGTCCTCAATCGTACGTTCGGACCACTTATGAATCATGGGTTCTGACTTTAATTTATCTTGAAGATCAGTCAGTCTCTTCATGTAGTCAAAATGTAGGCCCATATCCGTTGCCAGGATGGAGCTGATCATCAAAGTACGCATTCTTTTGTCTTCAAACACTCGAGGCCAATGCCTTCGAAGGATCTGCGAATAGGCCGCACAGTGGAATGATTCAAGAACAGACCGATCGTTATATAATTGAGCCAAAGGAGCATTAAGGACGACGAGAAACCCGTTGTTGACGCCCGGGTGACCCACGTCGTGACCAATAGCACTAACAAGAAGCGCCAAAGCTTCGAATGGTTTAAGCAAAGAGGTGATTGGGGATACGTCTGCAGCAGACGAGTGCGACGTAGGAGTATATGGCGGTAAAGCTCCGATATGAATTAAGAAATCGAATGTAGCCTGCAGCACATCGACTGCATGTCGGAAGTTGTGATATGGAACAAATTGGTTGTACGCTGCGCGACACGCGACAAGAAACGTCGTCAGCTGATCTGCGTCTATGTTAGCTGAGCGAACCAAAAAAGCTAATGGCTTTATGTCTCGAGATGCTGTTTACCTGTGGGTAGCCGCCACTTCTCCAATTCTGGCATCGCTAGCGCATGCTTGAACATCAGTGTTGCCGCAATGAGCAGTGAGTCGTCGTCAAAGCGAGGGGCGCAGAAGTGCCATTTCCCCAGCGCCTCTTCAATCTCAGCACGATGCTTGGACGAGACATCAATCTTCACAGTGGAGATACGACTCTCATTCTCTTCACCTGAACGACAGATACCACCCATCAACCCTGACACCATGGCCTCCCTCAAGTATGCAAATGGCTTTCCCTCATGAATTCCAACCCAAGATCGTTTCCGGCCCCTGCGAATTTCTAGGAATGCCTGTTGATCCTTGACAACTTCTTTGTGCGCTCGGTATGCGTGAACCTCGAGCGTCGTGAGAGATTTGACATGAAGTGGGCTCGCCATAACATCTACAGCACCCGAATCGAGACACCTTCGCAGCAGAGCGCGACTTGTCAACGAATTGGTAGAGGATCCCTGGGACTCTGCGAGGTATTCGGCATATGCAGGTTGCAATGGTTCCTTACCCGTTCCGCTCATTGCTGGTGGGGTGCGTAACAAAGGAGAACTAACAACCGGTATAGGCATGACTAATTTCGAAAGGCTCCTCAATTGCGTCTCATATACGATTTTCTCTAGTAGGCCAATTCCATATAGATCTTTTGCTAAGCCATCTTCTATCTCGTCGTTAACGGGAATTGTAGAGTAAGGTGAAGGGTCGCGTGACACGGGTGACACTTCAGGTGGCACCTCATCGTGTGGTGTATCTATGAATATAAGCGTTGGCCTCAGCTCAGTCACTGTAGCATCGTGTAAATGGATGAGTCTCTCTATGCACTGGGCACCATTTCTGCACGAATATACTACAGCATGTGATATTAGTAAACAATATACGTCGGATGCATCTCATGAACTTACCACGACCAAAGGCGTCCAACAGAAGCTTCAAGCTAGCCTGCAAGTCTCCGGTCTCGAGCAATTCCGTGGGCGACTCGATTAATCGATCCTCGTAGACGTTTCGGTCTACATAAATGACATTGCAGGTATTACTCTCCATGATGGCGGACCTTGGCATCCAGCCCTGCGACTGGAGCGCTTCCACCTAGAAATGGACTGTCGCCGCAAATAGACGTCGATAGATAGGATCGAATCAGCAATCGCGGGTGCTAATTATGTAAGGGGAGACGGGAGGCGCTCGCATGAAATAGCAGTAGCTAATCAGCAAGATGTCTCAGCCCGCGACTGTCTATCAGAGGGTTCGCGAATTCGTGTACGACGTCCGGCAATCGGTCGGGGCGCAATGTGGAACTGGAGAGACTCTGGCAAAAATTCGATCGGCTAGCAACGACGATTGACCCAAGACAAAATTATCGAGCATCCAATACCAAAAGTACAATGGTCGGCAAGGCGGACGGTTGCCGAGAATGCGATAGAAAAAGCGACCAGTGGAGATATAACGGAGCAGGTCGAGATCAACATAGGAAACCCGTAGGAGTAAGTAAAATAGGGCGCCGACCAGGATGTTCAAGCCAGCGGGCGCGCACTCGAATAGAGGATTTAAGACGGAGTGCTGCACTACAGAATGCTGTCGCTTGGGCGGACTCTAGGGCGCGGCGGCGAGGAGCGTATGCTGTGGTAACTGAGCGGCGAGGGGATTGGCAGGGTCGAGGCGATGTCGACGAATTGGAAGACTATGGATTTGCGCAAAATTGGGAATGTGATGGGAAACCACCGTGACGCACGCTCTCGGGCGAACTAAAGTAGGCACAAACTATAACAATGGGGTGATGTTGCCGAGGGAAGGCGAGGAAAATCGGCTGATACTAATCGCGACAGAATGGTAGGTGAGATTGTTAGACAATGATGGCGTTGTAGGTAGGTGAGACGCCGACTCGACAAGCGAATGGTAGGTAGATATTGTAGGTTGTTTGGTTCAGAATGCAAGGTGGTGTATCAGGTAACCAATATGGATGGGCGCAAGAAAAATAAGCCGGGAGGGCGGTAGATGGACAGAGAGGTAGTATGTACAGAGAGAAGAAGAGACGGACGGGACAAACTGTCAATGAGTTGTGAAGAACTAGATAGATAGAGCGCGTGCTAAGTACTGTCTGTACATACCTTGGGTAGCAGCGGGCCAGGGAAGGTTTGGGTGTGGTAAACGTCCACTGTGTCGCAACAACAGTAACAGCGAGAGCGACGGGCGATTGTTAGCGAAGGACTCGTTACCAATGCCGGTGTACAAAGGCAAGTGGCACAACAGGCTATCTATCCACATCAACCAAAGGATGCACTTTTTGCTAGAGGCATACAGCACTATAGGTCGCAAAGCCCTAGTAAAATGGAGGGAGTACACATACCTACATATATATAAATTAGCAAATACCCAGTAACTAGCAGTGTAGCTCTACCAACAAGGCAGCTGGAGAAGGGGGCTGTGACAACCTTAACATGCTGGCTCGGCAGGCTTCCCTGAATCTTGACCATGTCCACTTTCAAATTATGCGATGCCAGGTATCGCAGCAGCACGTACAGTATTGTACGAGACTTTGGAACCTTCCATTTGGAAACTGTTAACCGTTTTAGGTTTGGTGGCGTGGACCCAAGGACGCCATGGCAGTCAGTACCAGTCATAGTATCCCAGGGGTATCACCTTAACAATTTGCCTTTTTATCCAAGTGCTTGCTTGCTACGATACTTACCTTACACCTCAGGTAAGGTATGCACAGGAGGTATTTCGGATGCCACCATTTCGATGTCTCACACATGTTTATCCCATCAAGTGAGGGAGAAACCCTGCTAAGGTTTTTTTTTTTTTTTTTTTTTTTTTGCAGCTGTACCTCTGTTTTAACTTTGTAGCGACGTGATCGCATCGTTCTGGTTGTTGCTGGTTGGAATGTGTTATATGAGCCATGATTCTACCAGTGATGGTACAACATTGTTAAGAGTTAGCAATTGTGTGCTGTCGACAAAACCAACAATCTCCTCTTGCTCTCTCTCTAGTGTACCTACTTCCAAGCAAGACCGATTGGCCTGGGATGGACTGCAGCTGCGTCGAGCTGGAATGGGAATGAGAATAGATATTCTACCTACCTATTGTACATGTACCAAACAGCTTAGAATGTTACCTAGTGCCAGGTGCCCCTTGCGGCTGACGACAGATCCTCTACGCCGTTTCAGCACCCACATTCCATCCTTTCTTATCTACCAGTACACTACTATGAACTTTGACTTCGGCCTCTATTGCCACACATGTCCGTCACCTCTAGCGAAGCTTGTACCTTTCGATCTATCTCATCAGGCATGAGGTTGTAGGCTCATTCGCGAACCCACAATCGTGGACAGTGATGTGCCACACAGGTCGCAGTATCATGTGGATAGGTACTGAAAACGAAATACCTACTGTACTGTACCTGCCTGTCACCAACGAATTGGGTGTGCGGGCTAATAAGGTTGTTTCGGAGGATTCCAGCCACTAAGCATGTAGCCCCGACTCAGTCCCTGGAGGCCTTTGATTACGCTATATGACTGCATCGTAAGCAAACCTCCACGAAACCCAGCCAACAAGCTAGCTTCAAGGAACATAGCGAGATGACTGGCTGCTTCTTCCTGCATCTGTCCGGGTCACCCCCTGCAGCTCTCCCGCCTTACCAGCTTGTGCCCACACACGGCGCGTGCTCGGCGTTCTTGGAATGCTTCGAGAACCCTCATCGAAGCCCAATCGAAGCCTGTGTCGAACATGCACTGAAAAGTGGATATTTTACCAATCCAGTGTCTTTACTCATCAATTGACAATGCCACGCGTTTGTGTGACCTGCACACTTGGACGTTGCTAAAACATCGCTTAATTTCATTCCTCTGTACCCGCCATTTCTTCTGTATGTCAACCGGACCTCTGTCAATGTTCTACTCTATAGTCGGGTATTGACCGGACTTGCCGTCCTTCTGCGCTGAGGTTAAAATCACATCGATGCTGCCATCCGCAGGCATGTTGCATGTACAGATCGGGATTTCATTCAAGCTACAGTAGAACAAGTTGTACACCAACAGCCCATTTGCTCCATTAAGTCTCACTTGGCACTAATTTATTAGTACCGTACCCTCGGGGTCCCCTTGGGCTGTCTATACGACCTGCTTAATAGGCATGAACTGCTAATGTTAAGTTATGCCTGCCTATTGTCCTAGTGTACTTAGTAGAGGAAAGGGAGCGGAACCCCCGAACAGCTAAGTCTCCACATACTAGTTAGACCTTGTCATTCGCCTCCGAACGAGCACTTGTCAAGTCGTCACGTCCAGTAACACGTTTATCTTATGACGATATATTTATGTATAATTGCTCATCGAGCTTAAGTAGTCCCGACGACAACCTGCAACGGAGAGAACGGATTCTTGAGTTGTTCGAATCATGCGAAATTGACAGGCATCTTGCTGGATTAGGAGGTTTCTATGTAGATTTGTTGGTAATCGGGTTACACCTCATATATCTTCATGACCGAGACGGAGTCAAGCGTTGAATTTCCATGGCAGCTAACTAACTAATAGCGAAATGTAAATTGAGGTCAAGAAGAGTTTATTCTTTGCAACTACGGATACGTCGTCGTGCGCATGCACACACATATTACTTACTATGTACACAATTTGTCGGCCGACAGGGGGCCAAGGAGTAAGTAACGTGGGACGATAGCATACATACAGTGCCGTCACTAACTGCCGAGACTGTGCAAACGTGGTGTACATACAATCTCCAGGCAAGTGTATCGTACAGTGGCCCCTCCGGGTGAACAACGTCCTCGGTTTTGAGCGACCTTCCTTATCTAGCAGGCCTCTTTGTCACCTAACCTGGAATGGAAGAACATCCCAGCCATTCCTCTCTCAGTGCATATCTTCTTACTTACAGTATTACCATGTCACCAGAAAGCTGCTAATGACGTTTGAGGACGGCTCTGCCCCTCCATAGATCCATCTCCGACTAGTGTACACGGCCTGGGATGTACCTACCCCTCGACTATATCTATATCTCTTTCATGAAGACCCGGGTCCAGTAGGTATCCTCCTCGAACCTGCCTGGTGGGCTTGTGTATCCTATAACTACTACATAAGGTACTACGTGGTTCGACTAGATCTCTGCAGCGCCCCGACATGGCGTATCTCTCCCACCTTCTTGATCCAGACAGAGGCTGCGAACGGCTTGACGGAATGCTACCCAGAAATCGGTTCCTAACCCGCATTAAACGGTATCTTCCCCCCACTAAGTTTATGTTTACCGCTATCGCCTCCCTGGTTTTACCTTGTCTGGAATATCAAACTGTGTCGATATCGGGGAAGAGCTTGGCTGCATCACTCGCAGTTTACCCCAGACGAAACAACCGTATGGTGCGCGTCTACAATGACAAAATGAGAGGCGAGACTAGCCCCTAATCGTGCTAGAATCGTCTATTTGTGGGGTAACATGACTTTATCACCATGCAACTACTGTAGGTAGCTAGTGATGATCTGGTGCGCTTCTTAGTAACAGCATAATTACTTCATGTTTCTCTTCTATGAGAAGAAGTTATCATCGCTTTCACCAATGCCATCTTCGCTGAGCATTATTGATTACCACGCTATCTACTTGAAACACAGTACTTTCCTATTCGCGTCTCTCAAATTCGGGCGAGGAACCAGCACAGATATCTACCAAGGTCACTTTCCCCCCTCTATCTCGTGCCAACAATCCAGGCGAATAATTACAAACAGCTACCGTGGAGAGACAGGTTGCAGACAGGGAAGCCCCGCATCGGTTGCAATATACCGGGACCGCCGCCCACACTCGGATATATTGCGTTTAAGTGAATCAGAACCCAGAGTAAGAACCAGATATTACCCCCACAGATGCAGAATGAGGGTTACAGTACTGTGGCATCTACCGATCAGGAATACCCTTACCTGGGTGGCTTGTCTTTAATAATGCCGTGGTCCAGTCGATGTAGTGTATACGTGTGCCCTACTACCCACTACTACAGCACATCGACTTGTCTAGGAACGATACCCATGCGACTAAGTCGCATTCCTGCTTCCGCGGCTGTGAGCAACAGCTTCACTTCATTGGGTGATGCAAGATTGATTGAGACCAGCAAAACCGACCCGTCACCGGTGTGCTGGGCCCTGCTTAGCCGATCCCAGCGCCGCGGTTGTCATGAATAGGAAGGATATCCGCCTGCACGTCAGGACTTCGTTGGTGTTCCCGTGCATGGAAGCTCCGCGGGGCACGTGCGCAGACAATGTCATGACATGGATAGGTATGCAATTCTGCGAGACGTGCAGAAACAGAACATGGCCCGGTGAGAAAATGCAAGCCTCTTCGTTCTCTCTGAATGACAACTGGTTAAAGATTCTCATCCGCTAATACTTTCCTAATCCAGTTGTTTCTCTCACGTATACAAGGGTGCCGAAGATGGAGTCATCTACTCATACTTAGTTAGTGTTCGAACACTATCCTGCTGTAGGTTGTCCGTAAACAATCATAAGGCTACGTAGTAGTATGACACCTAGAAACTTCAGAGGTCAAGAGGCGCAACAGTGTGGATGAGCTCGTATCACACCGAGCTGAATAGATGACAGCTGAAACTATACCTATAAGCCACGAGATGCGAACAGTTCACGGAATGGTGCCGCACTAATACAGACACATATCTGCAGCCGCACATCTACCAAGTGCAGCCTGAAGGGTACCCGGTTCGTCGGTTATCTTAAGTCATGCGATGTAGGCCCGGGCCGGCTTCAGATGTGTTGCACCAACGAGGGCTCTCTTGGCGCGTGTCAGTAGCCCTTCTTTCTGTTTCCCAGGCAGTACTGTTCCAAGGAAACATTAGCAAACGTATTTGTAGAAGCACGCAGTGGTACGGCGTAGAAACAGAGCCAAGTCCGCCGTTCTTTCGATAATTCCCAATTCGTCTCTGAGACCCGAGGGTTCGGACACAGCGTTTACTTTGTAGGCCGGGCTAATAATAACAGAGCGGACTTTTGTACGGACTGGACTAGACTAACCTACTACTGCTTACGTAGGTAGTTAGTAACTTTACTAAACATAGTATTGATTCCCCATAACCTCCGACGATGCCCAGATACCAGAAAGGCAATAACACCCCGACCGACCCCATTACCGGTAAAGTAGTTCAGGAATCGTTCCTAATGAGGCAGTCCATTGACCTCGCCCGCCGTTCCACACAATCCTTCGGATGGTCGGGGATTATTTGCTGCCGATCGTTTGGGGACCCCTCGCCTCTACGGTCTACCGGTGGCTAACAGAAAAGCATAGGTAAACTAGTCTTAAATGCGAGATGCGTTGCGTCAGCCGTCCCCGCAGTCGACGATAAACTATATCTCTTCATCAGAATCACACCACACGTGCCTTGAACAAGGGTCTTGTTCTCTGGCAAGCAATACTACCGATACATTACTCCGTATACCTGTCTATCATCCCTAGTCAAGCCTAGTCAACCAGCCGGCCAGCCTCCCTTAACTCCGTTATCGGATCATACGTCTATTGAAGTTGATAAGATAGGTACTTGGAACCCAGGGTTTCATGCAGCGTATTTCTCCAGCCTTGAGGGATGTTGTGCTTTTATGGGTCCTTATGCTTCTGTTTGATCTTCCGTCCTTGTTCTCTCTACTCCGCCAATCAATCGTGAGTATGATCATTGAATCTTATCAAACGTTTATGCCGCCCTGAACCAGGTTCAGACAGCCAAGCTTCGTTAATAGGTATTAGAGTATAGCCGAATCTCTGCATGGAACTTCTTATCGACTAATTACAACCCAGAGATGGGCCAAGACACTAGTTGTGTCATGCCACTCGCTATCCAGGATATACTAGTCGGTCAAGCACTAATACATATGCAGCCTCACCGATGCGCTATACTAGCTATACGATAAAATTCCTAATGGAGTTGACATGAGTTGTATGATAGTATAATCTTCAAGTTAGCTGGTTAACAAGAACGGGTCGCTATAGACTATTGCGCTAAGAGTTAACTGCACAGAACTAGCTGCATAGTTCTGCGCTTAAGCTATCTTCGTAGTAGTGTGTATACGGCTGTGGTCTTGGTATGCCTCTATACTTGGCTCCCCGCTCCTGGGATCCTTTGAAAAGGTCATGGAAACTCTGATTACACCAATATCGTCAGGCTACGTGTAAGGTTGCTTCACGGATATTTACTCCAAAATACAAATACCACAGCCCCTAAATCAGAAGAACGTGAGGGGCGAAGGAATGCAGAGCCAACGTGCCTGGTTCTTCAGCTAAGAAGCAAAAGCGAAGGCCGCCTTGCATAGACATGCATATCTTGTCACACAAAGCACAAGACAACAAGTTTAGTAGAAGATTATGGGTAAGTCTGTCTCTATCTGCCGTACGTTGTAGATGAAACGCGGTGGACTTTTTTACGTACATCATTACCGAAACGAACCATCCATCATGTCCTCAGCCAGCCACCGCCACGGCCCACAGGTAAGCACTTCGGGGTTGTGGCGCGACGCGACGCGCCCGCGAGCTCAGCACGACTTCTGAGTGCTATGTGGTGATGAAAAGCGTGATGTATCTATCAAGCAGCAGTTCGAATAATGTCAGAGCATGACCAATCTTACGACCTGCTGTGGCGATATGTCGAACGCCAATAGCCGATAGAGTGCCATGATATTCACTAGCATAAGTTACTGCTTACTTCGGTTCACTCAAGCGTGGAACTTGTTCGCCTTGTGGTATCCGCAGTGCCGAGTTAAAATCGGATCTACGTGGACTGCAAAGGTGAACCCGAGACTGTGGTAATCCCTAGCCACGGAAACGGGTCCATGAGCATTTCAATAGCGTGGACGAAGTAGCGTCGCCGCGGAGCCCCTCTTGGTAGATTATTATCCGGTTAAGCTTGCTAACTGCGATGTGTAGCCGGCCCGAGAAAACGGCCGTTTGGGTCCGATATGGGATTTATTGTAGACTGATGTGGTTCTCTTGTTCTTGCTATGGGGAATATTCCAAATGCGTGATACTAACTAGAAGGGCAAAGATGCCTGTTAGCTCACAACTCTGTCACGACCATTGAGTGACAAAGAAACGGAATCACGCCACAAACTTATGGGTATCGTTCTCCCCAGGGATGAGGGAAGTTAGACACGAGTCAGACGAACGAAGATCTTGCCAAACATATCAGACAAACATCGTCACCTATACCACATAAGTAGATAAGCCAAGGATGGGGATTTATAATCATTTTTTTAGTTCTTTCATCAGAAGACACCAACTACGGTCAGCCATCTTGAGGCAAACCATGACTAAAGGCTGAATCAGAGACTTTGTCTTAGCGGTGTAAGTCATCTTGACCCCTGAAACTGGTGAATTGCTTTGTTACGATACGGAAAGTAAGAAAAAATATAGATTATTCGGTACGACGTGATTTCCACGTCTTTGCTGTACCACACTCGCCACTAACTTCCCTGAGCTCTAGCATATGACATCACGGTAGGTCACACTACCCATCGCCGTTTAAGCATCGTGAGAGGGATAATTATCCTCCATCTTGCTCGCGTTTGTTTCTGCTGGAACCATACCACTTCTGTGACAAAGAACACAGATACAGAATTAGGATCAGTCTACAAAGATAATTAAGGACCCTTCATACAACAACTATAGTCCTTACCTACCCTACAATTAACCCCTTGAAAGAGATCCTGATGGTTACATGTGGAGTATATATATGCCTGATTTAGCTTATACCGCTAACTTATTGAATGTGGAAGCAAAACAGGTCACTGAGACAAGGGCTCTGCAATAGACGGGCATCAAGGGCATAGTATTACGGATCGGGCTCATCGACTTAGAAGAGGTAAAAGTTACACTAAAAGCGAAAGAACCGTACCCCGAACATGGGAGTAAGTATATACTACTTTCAGACCCCATTCTAGGGAATATCGTCGCCGCGAGGTTGAGAACTGTCGTCTAACCCGATATAACCAGACAAAAGAAAAGCAAAACCGTAGATTTCTGAGAGATATCCAACATATTCTCAAGTGCTTCACGAAACAATAAATTCATTCTTTACACCTACGACAAGGAGACACCTCGGCCTAAATAGAACTCAAAATAGAATATCACTGTCTATGTCGAGCAAGACGAATTCGTGCCATATCCTTCGTCGGCGTGAAAGACAGGGTAAAGTAAAAACTAGACAAAAAACGGCATACGAACGCTTAATCAAGAGACACTTATGGCTACTTCGAAGGGCCCCGATATCATAGAGAGCTGGTTTAAGTTTGGGTGTTTTTGATGCCGCCAACTGCCCTCCGACTTAGTGAGGAACGAAGAAGCGGACAATAATAACGTCTAAGACTCTTAGGATGCGATCACCCCATCCCCCACAAAAGTATGAATAGATGAGATGAAAGAGTCGGAACTAACGAGATATTCCTTAGACCGTGTTGATATCCAGATCACTTTCTAAGAAAGGGATGGGATGTCATATATGTTACAATTTAGACTTTATAGGAATACCCTTGATAAGCTTAGTGTATGTCAGCACCTAGTAATACTACATTACCCACAAGTGGTATCTTAAGAAAGATCAGGCAAGAAATGTGAGGATAAGTCGTGTTTATCGACTTACTTACCCCTATGTTTAACAACTGCATTCGATTTAGGACAAATTATCGTGGCCATGTTCCGAGAAACAGGCGTACCGGCTGGGGGTAGGTTTTGGATGAGACCAAAGTCATATTCCCGTCAGGATGTGTCTAACTTGTAAACAAAACAGGTGTAAGATGCTCGTCAGCAAATGAGGTTCATGTAATCTATCAGAACTTCATACAACAAGAACGCCAAAACCCCGTTTAGTGAGCCACAAAACCCAATTTGTGACAACCTGGGTATGCAATGCACCAGCCACGATCAAGTTATCCCCCTCTTTCGATGGGTCAACCCAGCCGGAACCCAAACCCAGTTCAAATGAGACCTACTCATGGTCGTTTGATAACGGGCCATGACAGGTCCTCGGTCTATGTTCTATCTACCATTTCCCCTGGGTTAATCATGCTGCCATGTTGTCTCAGTTATATGCGCGGTTGTGCGTGTTATGCTGTACGGTCTCGATCTTGCCATGTTGGATTATTTCGGGTGACGTAACATGTCGATCAGTAACCTTGCGCTATGTACTTTGACAGTCGGAACTAAAGATTGCCTCTTCAATCAATGCTGAAGCGTATCATGACGTTTTGTGCCCAGATATCGACAGGGAGCGTAAACAGCCGCACACAATGTAGGTTCTTGGACAATATCGAAAGCGGGGCGAGCTCGCGCAGATGTTCTTGGCAAGTACGAGTCATACACCTAAGGGACCTTGATCTTGTCATTGTCGTCTAGGTGAATCTCCGTTGCATCATCTGATTGTGGCTCCTGTTCTCCATCAGGTAAAACTTCATGTACTTCATGTGTGATACCGTTCCTGACAGTGGATAAAGGTTGCTCTACACGGTCGGTAGTTGGATGGTCTAGATATGATGGGGAATCCTCCTTTGTTTGTGATAGTTTATACTCTGACATGCCTGGAAAATTAGAGTCGATATCATCCCGGTGGCTTAGCGCCTGCTCGTCGCCGGAGGAGTCATGTTGGGCTTCGTCGGAAGCAGCGCCTGAGTCAAACGGACTATCTCCGATGGTTGTGGGCATATTCTCAATGTTTTCGAAATTCCAAGTGCTGAGGCCTGCAAATGGCTGTGCGCTTGGCCTCGAGTCTTCCAGCTCGATGCCTTCATCCTCATCAGTGGCCTGTCCTGATTGGAAACGTGAGCTGTCAAGTAGCGGAATATCGTCATCACCTCTATCTTCTGCTGTAAAAGAAGCCGTACTAGAACCACGATTTCCGGCCAGGTGAGAAACTCCTGCTCCTTGTAACGCGCTCGACGACCCATTCAGGGAGAAGCCTTCGCCGAGACGCCGACCTTCCCCCAACCCGGACATCTCATCGTCCTCGTCATCGACAAAGCGTTCAAGAACCCTGTGCAAGTTGTGGCCCCCTAGGGGGACATCGGATCGTCGGCGATAAAATAGCATATATGCTGAGGAATCGACAATGCGGTCAGTCGTGGTCTTGGATACTGATGAATCTGGGAACCGTTAGCATGAGAAGGATTAAGAGGCACTGATGAACTAGCTGACCGTTATAAGAATACCACTGTCCATCGGCAAAGTTCTTCGCATAAGCTGTGTAATGGCCACCACCCAGTCCTCCATAATGGCAGTCGACTCCGATCAGATCATACTTCTCTTGCTTTCCCTCCTCTATTTGTAACACGCGTGAGGTGATATCCAGATTCTCTGTGGGAAATTCCACAATGGTTTCTAGCTTGTCCCTTCGGAATCCGCTGGAACTAAAACGTTTCAGATGGATGACGAGAATATCTGGCGTCTTCCAAAGGTCCAGCTTTTTGCTGGCTCGGCGGTGTTCCTTGCAACGAGGGCAATACCACATATCTTGTTCGGAAAGCACTTCGTCCCGCTCAAACTCGTCCAAACACTCATCTAAAGTAAGACCATGCTTCCGGCGTTTAGCACGTGCTTCTTGCGCCCTCTCTAGATCTGGGTCGGGTAGGACATCACACGCCTCCCATGTTTCTAATGAACAATTAGCACCAAATATTTCCTCGTAAGCAGTTTCCGACCAGTCAACAACAAGACCTTCCCTCAGCCGAATGAGTGGGCCACCATCAGGGACAGGATCGTCCAGATCGGCAGGGTCTTCGAAATTGATTGCGTTCTGCTTCTCTTGTTGTTCACGCTGCTGCTGACGCAGACGTTGTTTCGTTCCTTTGGTACCATATTGCTGCCTCGATTTCATCTTTTTACGACCATTAGGAGGCTTAGTGTTACCCTTTGCGGGACGGTTGGGTTTGGGCCGATGGGCAAATGACTACGGATCCATTAGTAGTTGTTTGTTTTGAGCCCGCTTGATTGCGTGTCTCGTCCGGTCTGTGAGTTGAATGGGGGATTTGGAATTACCTTGACGGGTGGCTCATTATCCTCATCATCACTTTCTTCATTCATACGCGTCAATGGCAATTCGGTGCTACGTCGGGGCGCTTCATCTGAACTAGTATCGTCGTTCGAAGCTGTACCATTCGTTGCGTTATCAAATTGGTCCTCCGAAGAGGGGGACTCTGCTGGAATCCGAGATGAGAGTTTAGGGTAATCTCTGTCGTCCGAGACACTGTTACTGCCTGTAGGAATGGGACTGGACGTCTCTGTGCAGATCCCCATCTCGAATAAATTCTGAAATGGAGCCGGAAGGAAAGTTTTAGGGTTTATCCAGGCTGGCCTCCTATTTTTGTTCCGAGTTTGTGATGGGTAACTGCAGAGAGTTTAGCATCCAGTATTATAGCAATATTATGCTCATACGCACCTTCCAATGATGCCTCTATTATCTGACGAGTCTATCATTCGCACATCAACAATATCATCCTCGCTCCCATCAGACTGAGCAATAACCTTGCTCCCGATAGATGATGCTGTATCAGAGCCATTAGGCCCGATTATTTCAGGTTCGGTGGTTTCGGAGGCGTCGGACTCATCCAAGCGTGCAAACAACGGATGCTTTGTAAACGTTGCTATTTTTTCCAAAATCTTGCGGCGGATAACCTCTTCACTTCTTGCCTCTTGCGGAGTGACCATGATAAAGTGAGGTACACACGCACCTTCCCACTTACGAGATTGGTAGCCTTTTCCGGATCCAGGTTTCCGATGCATGACTGGAACAAGGAGATGTGCTGCGTCCGCATCGTCCCATGAGACGGATACAGGTGGAGTGTCATCGAGCATAGAACGGTACTTCTGCTGCTTCGCCACCGTCCCAGGATAGTTTGTGGGTTTACCCTCTAGTTCGAATACCCATGCATTATCACGGCTCGCGATCTCCTCGCTTGCAGTCGTGGGGTCGAGATAGTGCTTATAGAATTTTTTGTTCCACTCCTCGCAGCCATGAAGTCGCTCAACTGGAACGCCTGTCCGCACCGAGATGAAATGTTTCAACGCCTTGATGTTGTCATGCTTATCTAGTTCAATTCTTATATCAATGGGTTTACTGTTGAGTGGAAAGAATTTGACTGTGTGGTTCCATTTGTTTGCGGTTGGCAACTGTAAGGTCAAATTGTTGAACGGATCAAAGGTAATGCTGACTTTGTCACACGCAGGGCAGACTAAAGTCGACTTATAAAGGCCGGTAAAAAGATCTGCAATGACCGAGTCATCACGCTTTCTTGTAATATTCCAAACCTCGTCGGCCATCTTTCGAATGGCGCTGGGATCACCAATCATTTCGTCTGTGGAATCTGGCTTTTCAATATAAGGCTTTTTCTTCACGCGGCTAAGATCTTCCTGTAGACCATCCAGCAGAAAACCAAGGAATTCTTGTGAATCCTGTTGCCCATAACCTGAGAATTGGGGAGCATGACGACCAATGGTGTTCTTGAACTGCCGCGGCGCGAGAGAGCTTGGAGGCGGGTCTTTGTGTATTTCCTTGAGTAGGTTGGCATAAGCAGCAGCAACCTCGCCGTTGTGAGCAAGGACGTTGGCTTTGTTCAATTCCTTTTCCCACTCGCCAGCCAGGAAGTATTTCGTCAACTCCTCGACACTTCTTAAACACTGGAGAGCGGCGTTCATATAGCACGTGTTTCCTAGGTTAGTCAGACCAACACACCCTAGAGTCCGCCCAGGTTTGGTTGCTCTACCGCGCGTAGTAACGCCAGAGGATATGGGACTTGTCCGGCCACCCCGGGATGCGTGGTTTTCAACTGTCAAGGTTGTAGAACTAGTTCGTCTTGGGAGTGTCGTGGTATCTGATGGGATATAATTTGAAGTCCATTGTGTGCCCTCCTCATGAGGGTCAAGAACGATAGGTTGGTCTTTGGCAATGCCGAGGGAACGCAGAGTTTGGACGGATTCGGTTTTTTTGTTCGATTTATTATTGGAGTCGTTGGTCAAGTCCCCGAATTCAATCATTAGTCTGTCTGCATTTCTCTCTAGTCCCGTGAAGGACTCCACATCTACGAGTAGGCGATCCCACTGTAGTTTGGAATTTGCAGCACTATCAGGTTGGCCGGGAGGCGTAGGCGGAGTTGGCACAGTCACGCCCGTTGGATACGATTCTGTAGCATTCGGTATATGCCAGCCCCGGACTCTTTGTGTCAAATCGATTTTGACCATTGCTTTCGCCTGCTTTAGGAAGGCCTGAAACTTCATATTGCTGCTACGGGCAAGCCTGGGAGGAGGAGGGTTGCTCGCCTTTAAGGATGCGTCAACAGGAATCTGGCTGTGAGCAGACCAGAGGCGGTGCACGGTGAGCACGAGTGGGTGGTATTCAATTTGAACGTTTGTTCCATCCCGATGCAAACTATTATCAGTAGCAGCACGGCGAATAGGAATCTGCCCTTCTTTTAGGCCAGGCCATTGCATGAGAAGCTCCCAGGCCGCAGGAGGGAATGGAACAAAATGCTCTTCCCCATAACCATGCTTCAATCGGACAAATTTTCTTTTCATAACATCGATGACCCCATTACCCACACAAGGATCGTCGATGATCTCTTCTATTATGTCTGAATTGTCGACTGGCGGGATTGCAGACAAGTCACCGGTCAGTTGCTTTTTTGTTGAGTCCAGGGGCACACATGTAAGCCATTGTCTCGATACGATGTAGCACTCTTGCCCGTCCACACAAGGTGTTTGGCTGAACTCCTCGACAAGCGCGCGAATTCTACTAATATGAGCTTCGATCGATGCGGGAGGTTGTAATGCTGAGACAGGTTAGTAGGCTAGGATCGTGTAAAAAGTACAAAAACGAAAGATCTGTGGAAGTACCCGGAGTTGCATCAACGGTAACCACCATGCTGACGTCTGCCGTAGCCGGCTGTATATTCTCCTCCGAGCTAGCCACATTCTCCGGAAGGTCGGTCGTGCTCGATACGTTTTGATGCAAAGATGAGGGTGAATCTGTGCACATTGCGCCAGAAGGGGGCACGTTGACCATGTCTACATCCACGTCGGCATTCTGTGCCTCGTCCTCGGGTTCCATGCTCGAAGCACGACGTTTGAGTGGTGAAGATGCACGTTCTGGGAATTCGGCAGCACCACCCATGATGGCGCGATGGTGGGTAGTCTTAGTGAAGGGCGAGGTTCCCCTTGGGTGGTTGAAATCTGGAGCTGGCGTATCGGCGCCACGGTCGTGGATGGTGAGGTCGGCGTACGCGCCAGAGGGCGAGCTGGCGACGGACGAGCCGTCTTCGGCGAGGGTTGGGGAGCCCGTGTGGTTCGTCTGCAACCGAGGAGGGAGGCTCGAGGCGGGGGGTAGCGAGTCGGCGTGGACGTAGGCCGGCGAGGCGGGCAGCACGTCAAAGCTCGACTCGGCGAAGGAGAAACTGGGATCGCTGTCTTGCTCGCAGGACTGGACGGGGATGTCGGGCGAATTAATGGGTTCTATTTCTTCATTTCTTGAACCAGGTGGTCGGGGTGTAATCTTCCTTTTCTTTAGGGAAGACGTTTTGACGGCGAGCTGCCAGCGCAGCTCTGGTTAACGGGTAACACGATGTCGGGTCGCCAGGGTCGCCAGCTGCTGCACGCGCAAAGAGTTGCCGTGACGAGTGCTTGTGCCGTGCTGGTACTGATTGTGGTATTGGTATTGGTATTGGTGGGGGTGAAAGAGATGGATGCTCGCTGTCAAAAACAGAGACCGATGCGCGGCGAGAGTCAATTCCAGAGCGCTACACCACGGTAGAAGGGAATAGAAAAAGACGTCAAATCTATGTCGGTGCCTTAAAGAGTTCTATAGATGTTGTAAGCTGGCTGTAGTGTAAGTACAAGGTATGTGGGTTGTTTCGGTTTCCGGGATGGGTAGAACTGATACCTACCTCTTCTTATTGCTAGGTGGTGAAGACCCAGGCAGTCACTCAGCGGTCCAGTGAGGTGTGGTGTAAGTCACAATCCGCACCCGTGCCCACTTACTGAGTAACTAGTGTGAACCTTAGCCTTGAAGAGGTAACCTTAAAAAAAAACTGCGGAAAAAGCCAGGGCTTACCTACAAGTAAACAGTGTGTATACGCATTACCTGCTGTAAGTTTGCCCTAAGGCAGACTGCCATTGGTCAAACGTACCGTATTTGGGGATGCAAACAAGGGCTGATCTCTTCAGTACCATTCTATCTACAGCACAAAATTCGACGAATAGCGGGGGAGCGTCTGCCGCTGCTGATACCTAGTCAGGACCCAGTGTCATTTCTTCTTGCCTCACCTCACCTCACCTCACCTCACCGATGCCATTCCCTTTCCTTCTTACTATAGCTGACAGTGCTCAGTGGGAGCTAGCAGGGCTTGCAACACAACCGAGAGACGTTATGCGGCAGAGGCTGATATTGGTTCAGCAACACCCCAGTAGCCGTGATTTTATGCTTGCCAATGTGGCCGTAGAGAGGACAACATACAAAGCATCGTCTCTAACTGTTAATGATGAATTAATTATACGTTTTCCTACCTACCCGAGTACTGTATGCACTATTGATTTACAGTCCAAGCATATTCACTTACGGGCAATCGACCCTCAATGCACCATTACCGGGCAGGACAGGGGCTAGGAGAAGACTGACGTTAAGCATCGAGGACTGCTAGTTAATGCTGATGAAAAGCGGTGAGCCTGAGGTATGCATGGTTGCATTGTGGCAAGTATCTGCCCTGAGTCAAGTCCTGGATCACACCGATCATGAATCTCTGTTAGTAATTCTTGATAACTACATGTAGCCGAGTAGTGTAATATTTGGTCTTCGTTATGCTATGAATGCCTTGTGCATCATGGAAATTCTTCTTCATTTATCAGTTACCTATTGTTATAAGCCAAAAGGGTCTACCTTGTCTGAGTACCTGGGTAGGTAGGTGAATGAGCAACTACCTTTGTTTCAAATATTTTCACAGGTTCGAGATTCAGACAAGTCAAGCCAGAGAGACACCATTATGTATTATTTTACGCCATAACTTCTAAATCAGAATAAGAAACCTTCTTATTCCATCCAATCGTGTCTCATTTTCGTATTCATTCTAGCCAGTGTTGTTTCTCTATTATGAAAGGGGCATGCATGCATGCATGTATGGGGCGTAGTGAACAACCCCTCATTCTACGTAGGTCTTAAATCCAGCATTTCTGCCCGTGATTTCTCTCTAGCCTCTATCTAGCGTGTTCTCAAGTTCCCATCATGCAGAGAGCCTTTCGGTACCTGCTCTTTGCATCCATTTTACCTAAATATCCAGAGCGATCCTGAGAACGCCACCGGAAGTGCGGATGTTGCCAAGGCTCTTATGCCAGTCGAGTGGCGGCTGCAATTATAACATTTCATTATGCACTATTGCAGCACGAACTTATTTCGTGTTCCTACTTTCATCTTGAAAGTTGAATTGTTTTGCTCTAGAGTTTCGAGTCCAGCTCCTCGAACTCACTCAGATCATAAATTGGGCGGGCACCAGCTGTAGTCGCCAATCCGGCCTTGTAGTCTCGTACGCTTGTTATCAAGAGAGGCTGGGTTCCATTCGAGATCGGTACCGTTACTTCCTCTTTCTTGGCATCAGCCTTCTCGGAGTTGGGGCTGACACCCTGGGCAATGAGTTGTACTATCAGTTTGGCCCGGCTTGGCGATGCTGGGTCTATGAAGGTTTGGAAGAAGTCGATCATTTCAGCTTTGGTGAGCTTCCCTACATGAGCGGCATCTTGTTGGGCTGGTGATATTGTTAGTCTATAGTCCCATTGCATTGTGCGAGTGGCTGGAATAACTTACCGGCTTCGAAATCATAATACTCGTTCGATATCTGAGCCCAATGTCGTCCCGTCTCTTGATCCAAGTTCTTCAACTTTTCCAAGCGCTTGACAATAACACTCCTCTTGTGACTCTCGAAACTCGCGTCAGTTATTTCTCGTAAAGCTGTAGCTTGGGCTTGTAGGAACGAGTCGATACGAGATTCTAAATACTCCGAAGTTCTTTCGCTCTGAATGATGAACCGGAAACCGTATGTAGTCGCGGAGCCTCGGAGACCACTGAAGACAATGTACCCGAGCTGTTCCTTGGTTCTCAATTGATCGAAGGCGGGCTCGTGGATTATCTGATCCAATAATTGCGTTTTAGCTCGTAGCGAGCGGTCACCCTTGTCCCCAATATGAAGATAATATTCGAGGCAATGGTTTACGTTTGCCGGGTCCCGAAGAGTCTTCTTATAGAGGTAGTTCGATCCTGGGGGGAACACGAGGGAGCGCATGATGGGCCATTCTTCCTTTGGCAAGATACGGGGTTTCAGGATCGATTCTATCATATCCGTCAACTTCAACGAATCTTCCTTGTATACGTTGCCATGAACGTAGGCTTCGATATGTAGTTGTGACATAACCTGAGCGTGAAAGGATCGAACATCTTCCGCCGTGATCGCAGGTAACTCTGCTGAGAGTTGCTCCACAACATAATCATGCTCGGAGGTAAGCCAGGATACATAGTCTCCGATCTGCGTGAATGGTTGCTGCAGCTCGCAGTTCTTGTATCCTCGCGTTAGCCGTTCTTTGATGATCTCAAACCGATCATCCTTGACAACAAGGTCGCGCATAGTAATAAGCACTTGCTCAAGAAGAACTGCCAATTTGTCGTTATAACCCGAGACCTCTACAAACAACCCGCGCGAGTCAAGCGTGACGTTGTACTGCAGCCCCGCCAGTTCTGCGTCGTATGAGTATTCTTCGAGTGCGTCCCGGACTAGGTCTGTAAAGAGCTTTGTTTTGACAGAATTCTTGGCCGATGCAAAAACAATAGGGTTCTTCATGCTAACGATCAGGCTAGCCTTCGGAACCCAGAACGTGTCGTCTTTCTTCCACCAGGTTCTCGCAATTTGGTCGTTTCGGATAACGCGAGGTGCTGTCGCTGGCTTTTCAATTTCTTTCTTCTCAACTTCAAGCTTGGTTGGGATAAATTGGTTCTTGTGCGGCAAGTGTAGAGCAGACAGCTGCTCTCCCGGGGGTGTTTCCAACGCTTTCGAAAGCTCAGTCAGAAACTCCTCCGGTATCCTCTCTGATTTGTACTCTGTGCCGTACCATTTCTCTTTCTTATCCCAGTCTCCAGGGAAGTCCCGGGACACAATAGTCATTCTCATATTGTCAGGGCGTAGAAGGCTTATCCCTTTCTCGATCATGGGGGACTCGAAATTTCTTAAACGGCTCTGCCCACTGAGAAGCCACTCTCTCGGCAAGGGCCTTTGCATCACAGAAGATATCTTGCTAGTGAAGCGACTGGCTGGCGTCTTTTGCTTGAATTTAAACTCAACATCGGCCATCTCTTTCTGTTCGTTAAATATCCACTCCTGTGGAGGAGTCTGGCGAAGTAATGAAATGTACTGGAAAAATACTTTCACTACTTCCTTATAGTGTTTGAGTCCCTGCGTAGTATTAGCGTTAACTATTCAATCTTTGTTCCATATTGGGAACGGGCTTACCTCTTTGGTTAGGCGAACTTGGCAATCAAAGATCCCCGGTGTGCCTGGACATACGTTATATGCGCCAGCACTCAACGAGTTCGCCCATCCTTTGGATTTGATATATGCCATGATACTGCCGGGCCCTTCATGGCCGATCAAGTGGCTGATATATCGGCTGGGTTGACTTTCGTAGAGTTTCTCTTCGTCCAGAAAAGGGAAGAAGAGATTTAGCTCTCTTGAATCCATAACTGGTTTTGCAAAGCATTGCCTTGCGAGATTGTCATTATTAAAGGGCACTTCATCTTCCCAGCGGTTTTGAGGTAGGTTTTTGTTCGGTACAGCTGAGAACAGGTCGGCCACCCAAGTTTCTAGTACATCTAACGGTTCCCTCCCCAATACGCAAAGCTTCATTCTATTGGCAGAATAATGTTTCTCATGAAAGTCGATGAATTTCTGTCGTATGTCGATATTCTGGGCCTCCGGGATGGTCTTGAGCACCTCTAGATTGCCCGTTGAAAAATGACAATAAGGATGTTTGGGATTGGATTGCGATTTTTCCAGCTGATGAAGGCGCCATTGATCGCTCTGTAAGTTTTTCTTGTTTTCGGAGTCGACCGCACGCAGCTCCCGATCTAGAGTCGAAGGGAGGAAGAGGGGTTCAATGAAGAATTGCGCAAATCGGTCCAGGCCGCCATGTAAGGGCGATAGATTTGTTTCCGAAGGTTCTTCGCCATTGCTCGGCCGGGCAGAGATATCGAAATAGTAATTGGTCGAAGTAGCACCAGTGTAGGCGTTAGAACTGCCAGAATGCGAGGAAAGATATACATTGTAAGCGTTCTCTTCGGGGTATTTCTTAGTTCCCATGAACAAAAGCTGTGTGATGACTGGTTAGCCTCGGCGAATTGCACGAGTTAGGTAGAATATTCCACGTACATGTTCAACAGCATGTGCCATGCCTGGCATAGTATCCTCATCGCTGAAGTTTCCGACATTTACGTCTAAAGCGGCGCTGGCTTTATCGGTTTCGGGGTCGTGAACTAGCAGCGCTTCGACATCGTTGGGCAACAGAACAACTCGGTACCGCCGATCATCTAACGAGGGTATCTCCAGTTGATCGGTCACCCGCTCGACAGATTTCAGGTAGGTCTCCCGTTGCAACGCAGGAAGCGATCCCGCCTCGCCTTGGCGCGGGGTGTAGGGACTCATGATGAACAATCGGCTGTGGTAAGGACGCGGCACGGGTCTGACAACGTGGGGTCTAGTAAGAGTTAACGATGGAAAAAGAGAACGTAACCGCAAGGCGAAACCCGCGGGACAAGATGACATAAAAACCACACTGGGGTGGCAACGAAAGCGGCAGTGGCAGTGGCAGAGAGATAGATCTACTAAGATAGGTACAGTACCACGTACATACAACAGCACTAACTACTACTATGTAGTAGAGAGATAGATGACAGGAAGAGGCAGAGCGGTCGGGATCCGGGACCGGCAAGGTCTGCCACGCCTGTCACGCTTGTCAAGGCCTGTCAGTCAGGGCCAGGGTCGCACCTTGCAGGCTATCTAACCTAGGCACTCAGGCTGGGCAGACCTGGATAGTGGAGAGCGTTCCGACTCGAAGAAGGGCCTGTGGAGACGCTAAAGGCTCGGGGGGGGGGCAAGGACCAAGGATGGTTCCGGCGACTTGGAATTGACTCCCGAGTAAGATCAACGTCTGTTCAAGCGGGCCACACGCGCGCTTCGAACCACGCCAAGCGGTAGAAACCTACTACTGTAATAAATATGTACTTATTGCCGAGGGTCGCTGTCGGATTGCTCTCACGGTTACACCTTGCGCCTCGTTTCCCCTCCAGCGATCCAGCCAACTCAATGAACGGTACGCCAACCACTGCGAGAGGTGTTCCGTCTTGGGAAAAGCGTGGCAGTGAAAAACTGCAGAGGCAGGAGAGAACAGGCAGGGTCGAGGGTGCTACTGACCACCGGTCCAAGTTGATACGCGGTAAGGGGCCTGCCTGGTGTGGCCTGCGTGTGCGTACAGCTTACTTAAATCAAGCACTACCCAATTCAGTAGTTCCTCAAAATCTGATGCTGGAGAGGGGTGTTCGGTATACCTAGGTAGTCCACAAGGGGCGTTGTGCCGAGACTGGAAGCTGCAGGTGCTCTGCCCCAAAAGGCGGAGGCGGAAGTTCGAATCGAAAAGCGCTCTGCGAGTTTGCTGCAGGTTGAAGAGGCAGCCAATGTATATGCTGTACGTATATGAAGGTACCCAGTCTGTGAGAGGTACAGTAGTATTACGGAGGTATGACGACTATCGGCCTAGACTCCGCTTGTGAAATTTCGGCAACCAAGCGCTAAATAGCAGGTACGTTTGCACTCTTTTGTGTGTTCGGGAACGTCTTATCAAGAGACACTTGCCCACCTTCCCAAACCCCTCGATCAAGAACCACAGAGGGTACTACTGCGTGAGCAGGGCCTAACGCGGTAACGCAGGTAAGAGCGGCTGTGATGCCTTGCTTGACTCGTGTGAAACTCAAGAGATAATAAGCAACCCTGACGGTGAGGCTGTGCGGTCAGAGAAGAGTGATAAGATCCCTGTGTCAACTGATCAACTCGGGTTCGCCTTGCGCTTGATTATGTGAGCTTGCGGAGTAACCGACCGCTTGCGCGTAGAGAATCAGCGACTTGCGGATGTAAACTGCGGAATATCTTGCGGCGGCAGATGAAGACTTCCTTCACTGGGATAACACGGTATATTATGTGTCGACGTAGCGTGAGTGGTCAGCGCGCATATATGGCGAATCACCCTGGCGGACAAGGATGCCCCAATCGGACAATATAGGTAGATACCTATTCTGGAGATGGGTGGACAGCCGGGTGACGGACCCCAAGGGTATGATTTGTGATGTACTTCGTACTTGCGGCTGTTAGTATCAAGGGAACGCCGTCTGCCAAAAGTCTTTGCAGGGATAAATTTGTATCGCGTTGAATAAGACGGCCTGGCGAAGCCTTGTGTGTGTTGCCCTGGCCCCCAGAACCAGACAGCTACCCGGCTGAATCAGACACCAGGCGGCGTAAATTGGTGAGCCCAAGTACAGCGCCAACACAGGGTCTCGATTGGACTGAAATAAGCCTTGATCCAGATGAACAAAATCACCTCACGTTTGGTCGCAACAACTGAATGGTGAACGCAAAGCGGCAAGGGATGTGTCCCTGAACCGAACCTGGAAAGCCCTTGATTGCAGTTGAGTATCTTAGACGCCTATTCGTTCAGCATGCTTACCGCTCTCTGTAAGTTTGCTCACAAGTTCAAGTCGCAACACCTTGAATCATATTGACGGTAGACACGAGTCATGAAGGTGATGAGGGGTTGGAACAGATGCATTGAAGCACTGTATGTATAACTTGGGATAGTAATAATGTTCGAGAGGACAAAAAAAGGGGGAGGGGAAGCCATTGAAGTAGGTCTCTTCTTACAGTTAATAAGCATCGATATGGAGAAGACCGATCGATCTTTACTCTGCATGTCTATGTAAAGTACATTATTTCCTATATAAAACTAACGGAGATTTTGATATTTGAAGTCACGGAATGGTCGAGCAACACGTGGCCAGCGTGACCTCGCCTAGGCATCAAATCCTGCTAGCGCAATATATGTAGCCCGCCTCATGAAAGTGTCCCTTTTCAGCATCGCATGCATGGATGGATGACACACGAAACTTCTCAACAGTAAAGACTGGCCAGGGAGACAAGTATATAGGATATGTAGTTTGTACGTCTGTCTACCTCCTTGCCGCAACAACCAGAATCTCAAAATTGGTTGGAGACGAAACTCGCCTGAGTGGAACATACTTATGGCCTCAATTATCCAACATGCATTTAACATTGAAGCCTAGATCTAACAACTGCTCCTCGAAGCTCCGCCACCATGCGTTGGCCCAACACTAGATAAGCACGTAAAGCGCATCTCGATCTCATATCTCTATGCCAAGTTTCTACATGAAAGTAGGTGTTGTTGATTATACGATACTAGCTTGTCCCGTCTCTCTTAATGTTACTTACTGACCGCCTATCATTGTCTCGGGTAAAGTACCATACACACAAGGGCAATCCACTTATAGTTCTTGACTGATTTCATCTTTGTTGGGAATGTTTGAGAATTATGTGTCCTCGCGTATGCTCTGGTGCCAACTGTTGAAGGTCAAAGATAGCCAGTTAGACTCCTCTTGGGGTTTATGAGTTTCGTGAGTTGTGGGACTACCTACCTTGATCCTGGGGGGAGCCAAGGAAAAATCAACGGGCATACTTGATATGCTCCTGGGTTGGGGAGCTGAAAGCGGGCACAGGGATTTTGACCTCGCTTCCGCGACCAGAACCGCAGATCACCTATCCACGGATCTGGTTTTACAACCCCCTAGATAACAGCTTCTTTACTATCTGATTGGGACAAGGTCTATAGCCCTCCATATCCTCTCTGCAGCAAGAGCGCAAGTGCCGAGAATTGGGTATTCTACTCATTGGCTAAGGGATGTGGAGTGCCTTGTCGACGTGTCGTGATACCCTACAGTGGTCAGTCCTTACTCCAACATTTCCAGGAGGCGAGAAGCGCCAACAGCGGTGCTCGACAGGGTCCCCAAACCAGAGAGACTAAAACCTTTCGTGACAGGGTTGAAACGTACTCGCTGTCTACAATAGCTCTGAAAGTGCTAAAGGGGCTACTAAATTGTTATGCACGTAATACCTCCCCATGTTGACGACGAAACCTGATCAATAAGCATACAGATCGCTATCGCCGATGTGCTCCTAGAAAGCAAACGGAACCCACAAAACGACTTCTCAGTAGGTCTAGAGCAGTGAGTCATTGTGTTATAAGCTTCTGCGTTGCTGCTTAGGCCTCTGAAGACAAGATGGACGTGAACTTATCGGATGGTATGTTTCAGAGGTGATCTCCAGTCTCATATGATGGGGCTTCAAACCAAAAGTGGTAATTGATAGCTTACATTAATAAATACAAACTATGAGATCACCTAGTATACCTATCTCAGGAGCAGAATGGTGTTCACAAGACGACTAAGCTAAGGTATCAATATATTCTGCAGTAATGCAACCTATCAGGTGTTTGGGTCTCTACCCAGGTATATTCCTGGCTCCCACGTGAGGCTGCCGCAGGGATACTGCTAAAGCCCAAGGTAGTCGTAACCGCGCTATATGAAGAGTTGCCGTGTCAAAAAAATGAACGGCTATGCTAGTTAGACGATGCTAGTGCAATATATGCCAACGCAGTGGAAGAATGCTCTTCATCTTGTTTGCCGGTTCCCTGTTTTTTTACAGTCTATGGCTTTATGCCCAGGTTGGCCACATTTAAAGCAAGTTAAATTCACAGACTGGCGCGGGGAGGGGCCTCCTCCGGACGAGATAGATATTATACCACCTTTTGGGCTATTCAACTTAACCTCCTTCCTCCGCCGCTTCTCTGCAAATTGCATGGCCTTGAGCTGCTCTGTATTTTTCTTGCCCTTCGGTATTTTTCGAGCGGGAGATCGTTTCGTAGATGTGGTTCGTGAATTGGAGCCGAACGACTGTCGCCCGGAGGTCTCTTCGGAGGACATAATATCCAAGTCGGAATCAGAATCGGAATCGGAATCAGAATCAGACCCAGATTCAGAACCAGAGTCACTGCTATTTTTTGTAGTTTTCTTTGCTATCTATATTGATGTCAGTATTGGTAGTAGCACATGGCAAGAACGCCATCCGCGAATATCTACGATGCAACGCACCTTTTTCTTGTCCATGTTATACCGTCGAAAAGCTGGAACACTGTCGTGTGAAGCACCAGCTGGGTCGGATTCATTTCCCAAAATATCAGAAGAGTCGATCTGCGCAAAGCCAACTTGTACAACATTCAGAGGGGTTCGCACCGTATGACCTTTGGCGTGCGGGGGAACATCAAGTATCCAGTGGGCATCACCCAATTCTTCGGCACGCTTGATCAAAGCGCTTTCGACTTTCTTCTCTTCCTCTGCGATAGCCGCTTGAATAGCCGCTTGATTCACAAGCGTGTCTACATTCTCTTGTGGTGCAGCGTTGTGCGAGACTTTGCGACGCTTGTTGGACTGGTCATTAGATAGGGGAGTGGTTGGGGTAGAAGGTGTAGAAGCAGCGGCTCTCTGCATAAACTTCATGGTCAGTAGTCTGGAAGACATAGTCTTCGGAGTGCCTGGAGACGCCATCTTGCGTCACGTTCCGCTGTGAAAATCCCGAGGAATAGAGCAATGCAAGTAAAGGGCCCGTGAAAGTTTCCCACAACGCTTCGTCTTTCGCTAGATGAGAAAGCCAATTTGTTGCGAAAAATCGAAAGTTGAGCAATCAATCGGTGCCTGTCTTTACCGACAAAGCATCTATTTGACTAAATGCCAGACCTGTACTCAGTTCTCAGGTAAGTGGTAGGTAATATCACTCAGAGAGACTGGCGACGGCTGTTGAATTAAGTGTCCATGAGAGGAATTTTTAAAAGTAGGTAGGTATGCGCAGATGATAGACGGTAGACGGGTAAGACCCCGGGCTTTCAAGGTTGCCGCACTAGGTACCTTCGCTCAACTAGTACTAAGTCGGCTAGGTACATACAAAAGGCAGATTCAGTGCCTGAGCCAGTAAGGAGTGGCCTAGGTCGCCTGACCTAAAGCTAGAAGTGGCCCGAGCTCCGGGCGCATGCTTTGAAGCCAAATTGCCTGCTCAACCTCCGTCTTCACCATCCAGATCACCAAAGGGTCGATTCCCTCAATTGACTGCACATCTCGACAAGTATGATCTCGCGCGTCTCGATCCGGAGCGCGGCGAGGTTTCCGCAAAAAACATGTGTCGCCCGACGCGCCTTCGCCGTGTCCACCCGGTTATGTGAAAAAAATCCCGCCAGCGTCAAAGGCGAAACGACCCCCGAGACGAAGAGCGAGGAGGATAGCCTAGGGCTCACCGAGAACGCCGAGCGAGGTTTAAGACAGGCCCCTAACCGCACCGGGATCTGGTCGAGGAGTCAGAAGCCCCGGGCGGCAGCTATGACCGGCCCCCGATTCGAGCAAACCGATTTCGACCTCCAGCCTGCTTCAAAGGCAGCTATCGAGCTTATTCACCAACAGCCCGTTCGATGGACCCACGACCGCATGGTGGCCTGCGACGGTGGCGGCGGGCCTGCTGGACACCCGAAGATCTTCATCAATACAGACAAGCCAGAGATATCCACCTGCAACTACTGTGGACTTCCATTTGTGAGTGCAGCTTTCCTGAGGTTCTTGAAGTGCTTAAAATACGTATTCATTACAGGATTGTATATATCGGATAATGGAGGCTGATATAATATCTCAGGCCAACGAGCATAACCGAAAGCATCTTGAATCCCTCCCCGAGACATCATACCCCCTTGCATAGACCGATACTACGGTTTCGGAGAACGTTGGAGGAACCGTACGATGCGGTAATATACCTGGGTCGTTCGGACTGGATATCTTGCGGAAAAGCAAGGCCAGTTGTGTACATATTGTTCCACTGCAAGACAAGATAGAGCTAGGTTTAAGCAAACACTTTGTTATTTCTCTATACGAAAAACCTGTTGAGTTCCGAGTTTATCTATATTTAAAGACTTGTGACTTTCCCGGTTATATTGCAAGCGGCCTTTTGCGATGAGAGTCGATATGTAGGGAGGTAGTACTTAGTTAGCTTATCTCCGGTGGAGCTCAATAAACACCAATTGGTAAGAGAGCTTCCCGCACTCCCACCCAATGCAAGGAACCCCACCAAAACCACCAACCGTTTCTGGAATATCGCAAATGCCGTCATCCACTTCGTCTTCCTCGCAGAATCTATTAACACTTGCGCTCTTCTTCCTTTTACTAATCGCCTTGTTTCCTGGGCTATTTCACTACCTCTGGGTCCTACCACTCGCCTATCTGAATCCCTTCCACCAGGCACCACAAACGCCCGCACGTGACGTAATCCCATCACCAACACCGGTGACCATGTGGTTTCAGAAGCAGTTTGCGCTCCCGCCTCGGTCGCGCGGCTCCTACCTCGTCACCTCCGAGATCCTGGAGGCCTTGCCCGAGATCAAGCAGTACAAAGTTGGTCTGCTCAATCTGTTTGTCCAGCACACGAGCTGCGCGCTCAGTCTCAACGAGAACTGGGATGAGGACGTGCGCGCCGACATGAGTGATGCGTTGGATAGGATAGCGCCCGAGGCTGGTCCGAAGGGCCAGGAGCTTTACAGGCATAGTGCGGAGGGAAGCGACGATATGCCGGTGGGTTAATGCTGGTTCCTTGAGTGGCATCTAGCAGAGTTGACTATTGATAGGCTCATATCAAGAGCGCCTTGATTGGCGCCAGTGTTACTATTCCGATCAAGGACGGAAAGCTTGTAAGTTACTGTAAGAGATTCTCTCTTGAAGATAGCTGACTCTCAAAGGCAACCGGAACGTGGCAGGGCATCTGGTACCTTGAATTCCGGGATATGAAGCACACAAGACGAGTGATGGCAACTATTCAGGGAGAGAAGGCCTGACCAGTACTGTGATCAAGGAAAGGAAGCATCTACGTATATCTGCTTGTGCATGCAGGATTCAGTTTTAATTCCCTAGTTCGTGGATGGCTCAAATTGGCCAATATCCCACATTTTGCGCCACTATCTTGATTACGCCGAACGCCTTGATATTATAGCCAGCCTTTCCCAAGATGTAATTAATGTTGGTGCAGCAACGTCTCAGCTCGTGCCATTCTCCGCCCTCACGTCCTTCATGTCCTCGTCTCCGCCGGAAAGCACCTTTATCTTAGGTACATATCCTTCAGGACCAATCCCAGGAGTTGCAGCAACGACCTCCCCGCCCTCGTTCACGAATTCGAAGTTGTACCGACTGAGTAGGTGTGGAATTGCTGAGAGCTGAGGTCCGTAGCGAGCCGTATTGTCGTAGAGCTCGAAAAGAGGGACAGCAAGTAGCTTCATGTTCTTAGGAACGCTGAGAATCTCTGTAAAGTTGAGGATTAGCCATGCACATAGAAGGAAAAGGTGATGAAATGACCACTAATACATACTACTTTCCGGAAGCTGGATGAAATAGAGCTTCTTGCACTCCTTGGGGCGAGTAACGTGGGCTGGGATGAACGGGTACATAAAGGTCTCAAAGTTGGGCCGCCACCACTGAGCCAGGCAGTCACCGACCTGCCAGTTGCCCGCCTCCTCACCCTCGCCAAGTCTGCCGACGGGTGCCAATCGTTCATCCAAGCGCGTCTTGAAGCCCTCGACTTCGTCATCCTCGGGTCGTAGGTAGTCGCCGGGTAGCTTGAAGAAGGCGTTTGCTATCTGCAGCATCAAGATGTGCGGGTGGTTGTGCTCGTGGCAGACGAGGATACCCTCGCATGTACGTCGCATGCCATGAGCGGAGTAGTGCTCCTCCAGGCGCTTGAGACGCGCGATGACAGAGGGGTCCTCCTCCGGTTGTGTCTCCTTGACGCCGAATGTATAGTTCGATAGAGGATACAGGCGGATTGTGGTCGGTTGGTTAGAATTGAATGGAAGGGGTATCGTGGGAGGGTTGGCGCTTTGCAGCGCTGTCGCTGTTACTGTAGACATATTGGAGAAACCTTCTGCGTCAAGCTAGGGGCTCATGGTGTAGTGTATCAGCTCAGAAATATAATGTTAGTAGCAGTTTCAAAAAGTGAAGCTGCAGAAGATGTCTCGCCAACTTACTCTAGCTAACCCGTTGCTGTACCTAAGTAGAATAGCGTGTAGCTCGCTGTAGGAGGCAGGCGAGGCAGGCACCTTAAGCAGGTACTTACCTCAATCTGGTAGGCGGTGTCTTCGGAAGTGGGGAAGTACCTAGGTACAGTTGCATTTGCCTTCCACGTTTGGAGTAACAATAGTGACGCCTGAGGCACCAAATGCGGCAGCCTCAGGCAACCCTAGTAATCTACCTGCATCTTCGAGTAACATCTCCGAAAGAACAATCCAAAAAAATCATAAGATACTGCACCTAGGTATTCTCAGCCTACCTTGCATATTCGGGTGAACAGAAAGATTCTTTGGTCACCTTTTGCCTTGAAAACAGGTTGGTAAGGCAAGCATCTACACAATACTAAGGTAGCTCGTGGGTTGTTGCAAAGCTTCCTGATCGTCCAGGTAGTTGCTGTTATCTCTACAAGTAGCCACTCACATCTTGTATCACAGCCAACATTTCTCTTCATAAACAATTCCTTCTAACCACTTTCATATATGTTCAGCTATTCTTAATCTCTACAAACTTTCTAGAGTTTTACCTATCATCTACATACACAAGCTATTTACCCTAGTTTGGCCTAAGCTTGAGGTTTCTCGAGCGCTACGATCTTCGCTCTCTCTCTTTAGTTCTCTACCTTTCTTTATACTTCCAGGATTTGAATGTCCACACACAAACCTGATTAGTATTCCCTTCTTCACTCCAGCAACTACTTACCCAAGTGCTTAAGATTGCGGGCATAATGCTTTGCAGCAGCCCGGCGCATTCTTCACTGTAAGGCATGGTACAGTATTTGAGCTGGTATCCGACATTTTGCGGTTGCTTGAGATACGAGGCGCAGTAAATACTTGCGGATTATCTTGCACATGCGCTAAACGACCTGTGAAAAATCATCCGAGGGCCCTATGATAACATATCAAGCACATTATACCTCAAGCAAGGTGATTGAATCTGTGGGGTTGCGCGCGGCTTCCTCTTCTATCATCTACAAAAAGTTCTACTTCTGCTTCTTCACAAGGATTTAATCCTCGTCTGAGTACATTCTTCGTTCTCTGACACTTCATTCGTCGACAAAGCCATCATGGCGGAATCTGGGTACAATTCATCGAGCGCAGATCAACTAACAGATACACCCGACGTTACTCTCATCTTCACGTCAATCAATGAGTCTAATGGGTCTGTTGATAGTAATACCTCAGCTCTCGAAGCGCCTATAAAGGAAGAGGATCAATTTGAGCTACATGTTGATGAAGAATCACAAGATCGGGATGACCCTCATCAGCCTGGCCTGCCAACGGGATCAGGAGGTGTATTTCCATACCTCCAAAAGGCCCTGAATTCTACGGAAGTAGATGTCCTCAGTCGTCATCAATCCGCTGGAGCATGCTTGCTCGGGGAGTTAACACGAATTCTGAGCTCGAATACGAAATGTATTGACATCTCACGGATATCGTCTATCAAAAGTCTACAAAAAAGAGCAAACACCCCCCGAACAATTATTGGCGTGGTTGGTGCTACCGGACACGGCAAAAGCTCTCTTATAAATACCCTGTTAGAAGAAGACAAACTGGTTAGTAGAATGAAGTCATTTATTCCCCTTCAATGTGCTTCATTAGGAAGAGTTGCATAACCAGCAAACCCCTGTTCCCATCACTTCTGGTATTCTCTCTTTACCACATATAACGATGACTGACTCCGATTTCTTCAAGGTACCGACTAACTGCTTCCGGGCATGCACTGCAGTGGTCACTGAAGTGTCTTACAACTACTCAGACAATCCCGATCATCGATATATTGCAGAAATCGAGTTCATTTCTGTAGACGATTGGGATCGTGAGCTGGGATATCTATTCCATGATCTAAATGAATCATCTGGAGAAGCTTCTGTTGAAGGACAGCTGGAAGGATCCGATGCTGGCATCGCGTGGGCCAAGATTAAAGCAGTCTATCCCACTCTCACTAAGAAAACTATTGAACAAACCAGCGCGAAGGCACTCGCATCTGACCCTGCTGTTAAATGGCTACTCGGTACAACAAAAACTGTACGGGAACCTACGGCTAGTGAGCTGTACAAGGCTACACAAATCTATATGGGTAGCAAAAAGAAAACGAGTTTCGCCCCCCTCGATAGCGAAGAAAACGACAGTGGACCTAAAATGGAGCTATGGCCGCTGATCAAGGTTGTCCGGATCTATACTAAGGCCGATGTCCTTTCTTCTGGTGCTGTTATTGTCGACCTCGTAAGTTTATCCCAACGTGCCTCTCTTGACACCTTTTCTTTTTTTCTAAGGCAGACGTAATCGTTTTATTTTTATACTCTCCTCTTGCTATGCTTGATCATATATACGAATCAGCCCTTCTCTCTTATCTCCCAGTTGCCGCTCTTGTATATTTACTGATTCTCATAAATCGATCCTAGCCTGGTGTGCAAGATTCTAATGCAGCGCGGGCAGCTGTTGCTGGGAAGTACATTGAACAGTGCGATAGTTTATTAGTTGTTTCTATGATCACCCGAGCTGTTGATGACCAGGCTGCCCAGGAGTTGCTTGGAGCGGGGTTCAAACAGCAACTAAAACTGGACGGAAACTATTCAAAAGTAACATTTGTCTGTTCAAAGACGGACGACATTAATATTGATGAAGCAGCTGAGGCTTTAGGGCTGGTTGAGGATGCCAAGAAATTAAGCAGTCTCGGTGGTAGCCTTTCTACCTTGGAAGCATCTTCAGAGCTCGAGAAACTCCAGGAACGGATAAATGCGATTTCAAATTACGCCGAGGAGGTAGATGACCACATCGATCGCTATGAGAAGCTCAAAGGCCTACAAGCGAATGGGAGAATAGTGACTCCGCCAAAGGGATACCCAAGAAAGCGCAAAACTGGATCTCATGTCGCAAGGGCCAGTAAACGACGCAGAGTTGCAGCCAGCATGGATGAAAGGTCTGAATATACTCAATGGGTCTCTACTGAAGACCATTGGGGTGACCTGGAGAAAGGCATGCCTAAATTCTCTGCGGAACACCCCTTGACACAACAGGATATCCAGTCGATGATTGATTATCTCAGATCTAGAAAGAAGACGGCGATTGACGAGAAAAAAACTCTCATGGACAGGATAGATAATGATGAAAACCGCCTTGAGGACCTCCGAGACGAAGTTTCAAAGCTCGAAGAACAGTTACACGTAGCATGTGTTGCTAGACGAAATGATTGCTCCCGGCAAGTTATTCGCCGTCAATTTGCCCTCGGCCTTAAAGAGTAAGCGAACATGTCTGTCCTTGTCAATTTCTTATCTTTGCTTGCGATTCTGTTCGTTCATCACAAGTTTCTCTCTAACAGTGACAGACTTGATCAACAAGAAGCCCAGAGTATTGATCCGAACAATCTTGATCAGGAAAAAGATTTTCGTGATTATGCTCAAATCGGACATTCCTTGCCCGTATTTTGCATCAGCAGTCGAGCGCATCAAGCACTGGCCAATAAAAAGCAAGTGGGCGGTTTCAGTAACCTGAATGATACAGAAATTCCACAGCTCAGGGCTCATATGAAGAAGTTAACAGGAGTGATACGTATTACCAACGCTAAGTCGTTTCTGAATGATCTCGCTCAAGCTCTCAACTCTCTCTATCTGTGGTCCTCTGAAAAGGGTATCGAGGACTACCTCACTGATGAGGAGAAGAAAGCTGAAATGGGATGTGTAAGAGAGCAGGTCAATAAGCTCGAAAAGGTATGGAATGACCCTTTTGTCAAAAGACGGTATTTAGGTTAACAGCAAAACAGCGTCTTCTGTCGGCTAATGAAGACCTTGTTGGCCAGCTCAATGACATTCTTAAAGCGCTTTTTAGATGTTTTGAGGCAGCAGCTGTGCACGCTGCCGGTAGCGTTCCGGGTATCGTTCACCGCTGGCCAACTCACAAACGAGGTGACGGGGGCCTACTCTATATGAGCTACAAAGCAACAATCAATCGAGAGTAAGTTTGCATATCATATTCATTCGTAAATCGCTAATTCGCGGTAGTGGGGTGTTCTCAGGCAAAAACGGACCCCGAAATTTCAATGAAGGTTCGTAATCCTGTCTCTCTCCCTTCTTAGAAACCAGACTAACAGCCTTCAAGATCTTGCCACTCCATTTATCCAGAAAATTGGCAACGACTGGGAGACAACATTTACTAAGAAGATCCCAAAGACCCTTGATCTGCATGCTAAGACTTGTCAGGTGCATCAAGAGCATATTCAAGGCCTTATCAAATCCCGCCTACAAGAGAGGGTTGCGTTTAAGGACATCATCGACATGCTTCAAGATCAAGACATAGCACGCAGTAACGGACTTAACAATAAGATCACCTCACTTATATCTGACATCAGAACATCACAGCGGGACGCGAACAGAGATTTTACGCCTGCCATTCAAAAGTGGTTGATGCCAACATACACGAAATGCTCTCAGGACAAAGGTATAGAATCAAATTCTAACAGATGGGAAGGACTGTTTTTAACCGCCCTATAGGTCGCGGCGTGTTTGATCGCATTAAAGTAGAGATGTACACCGAAATCACGAGCAACCGTCGAGCAATTTTCAGGGGTTCGTACGAGTCGGTGAAAGCCAAACTTTCCGAGATACCCAAGAACATCCAAGAAGACTTAGGGGTTCTTACCGATGTCATGCTAGATGGCATGCTTTCGGACTACAGCAATGTTATCCTTAAGGCTGACAATTCCGAAGAGGCCAATCTCATTAGAGGAGAGGTGTTCGAGCTGTTGAAGGGAGTTGATGAGCGTTTCCGATGAGTGTCTTGGGACTTTGCCAGACTGGAGTGTCTCGTTAAGCACTCTACTTGCTCCTTCTTGTCACGCGAGAACTTAGGGACAACATTACCAGTAAACAACGCGGCATTGGACTCTTATTTGTATCAGCATGGTACGGTAGCAGGTTCCGCGTAGCACTGATTCTTCTGGAGCTTGATCCTGGAATGACCAGCTCAGTCGGCGAACCAAATCTTTTATACCTTTGCACTTGTTCCAGAATCTATCGGGTCGGGGACTAACAATATGGCTGATTTCTTCTACCAACGTATTCGGATCTAGTTCTCAGAATTGCATCACTCAAATCCAGGGGAAGATAGGGGAGTTAGACATTCGACTCACATGTTCTTATCAGATTTGCGTAGATTCCATAGCAGACTTGCGTTAATAGAGCTCTATGATCTCAATCAAATTCGCCATAGTATTGATAAAAGGCAGGTACTTTACTCATTTACCAAATAGAATATTTTACAACGTCCGTTCCATCACAATAAAAAGTGGGAAGAAATGCCTCTTTGTTTTAGAGTAATGTGACAGGGAGTGTAAGATCAACCGAGGTGCAATTCTGGAGATGGTACCCAGACACCTCACTTTCAGAGCACGTCAAGTTCAGAGTCGTATTCGCCACGCCCGTAAAAGCGACTCTAAAATGCTGATATTAGCGATGTCTGTCACTAAAATCGTATAGGCAGAAGCTTAGAGAACAATAACTCACAAGCGTTCTGCGTCGTCGTGGCAGAACCATGTTTGATTAACGCTCATACTGCGTTCCGCGAGCCCGAACGCAGCGCTCGTCGCGATGGTGAACCTATGCTTCCCGTCTGTATCCTTGCGGTCGGCACAGGCTTGCCATGTTGCATCTATGCCAGATTGTGCGGCAGCTTTCCTTTTGCTGATGACACCGTTGTCACTTGCAGCGGCGGCGGCAGCGCGAGACGACTCTCGCATAAAAGGCAACAGATACATAGATGAGGTATGGTCTTCCAGTACTTCGAGTCTTGTGGAGAGTGTGTCGCCGAGGGAAAATGCACATACGGTGCTCACGCCATTCGCCACGTTGGACACGGCGAAGGAAACGGACTCGAGGTGCTGGATGGGGTTTTCCTCTTGGGACGGGAGTGCCGTCCAGTTCCCGTAGCTGATGAATGTCAGCTGGAAGGTGGTATTTAAGGACTTTTATTTTATTTTAGTGTCAGCATTCTCCGTGCGCCGACGAGATGATGAGGCGTGTTCGAGAGTATTCACGGGATGCATTATGTATCCTGTACGAAACGTTCTGGTACCCTAGATAGTGGCTGGTATGGTGGCAAAGCTGGTTGTGATTTCTGATAGTACTAACCGCTGCACTGCAGTTTACATTCCCTGATGTTGCCGTAGGGACGAGCACCGCATTTAATGGGGGTAGAGCCTCGGGATGGACGGCAAGGGAGGATGAAGATAAGGTGATGAAGCAGGATAAAGTCGCGATGAGGAGTCTCATGATCAATTTCTAGGGCTCAAAATTGAAATAACAAGGTGGTTTTGCTGTAGTTGAGTGCCAAATCACTAGATCGTCAGTCCTGGGGAATTGGCCGACGTCACCTATGGATCGAGGAGCACTCCCATAAAGAGCTCGAGAGCCTAGACGCGTGTGAGTGCACGGCTAAGTAATACTGTCGCCGCCATCTTTGTATCTCGGTAAAATTTCCGAGATTTAGTCGTAGTGATTAGAGACATGGCATAGGTCAGATCAATTTATCCAGGTCACAATGGTGGGTACTTTACGGTATTCACCACCTGCAAGTGGTGATGGAACGTTTAATCAAAATGAGAGAAAGGGCAATCCCGGTTCGATTCAAGTTACATGCATATTAGTCGACTCTTGATTTCTCTCTAAGACTAGCCCACACTACTTAAGCAATGTGGGACACAACACACATCATTATCCAAGTATTAATCATGTGCGAAACCATTCGACTCAGAATAATACGTAAACGAGAAGAGAGTATAAGCTATCCTCTTCAATTTAGTACTAAACATGTATGGAACGATCTTGGTGTGTTATCGAACCGTTTGAGCAAGTGGTCACAACTTGGCATTTTGGATTTGTGAAGCATTTCGTATATGAGATACCCGATCTTGACTCCAAACTAATAGAATCGTGACATTTTTCCCGGTCCGAAGATAAGTATAGAATTTCTGTATTTCTAATAAGGGCGTTCGAATGGTAAACCTAATAATAAAACCATGTCTAAACTAACGGATTACGAAGAATCGCTGTAGCGGGCTGTTGCATGTACTGTGAAAACAGGTAATCACGTAGATGGCCAAGAGCGCCTTTGAAACACTCCAGCACGTTTGGAAACATCAGAGGGCGGTGAGAACTTTCGTTAGGCTGCTGTCTAAGGTCTTTATATAACTCTTGGGGGGTTGTAGATTGATAGATAAATCTACTGAGCCGAAACTTAGAGTTTCGTCCTTGATTTAGATGAAACTGTGGGTTGTTTGATCTCTAGTACCACAACGACTTTAGGTCCATAGCCACTAGCATCCCCCTCATCGAAATCCAGGGCCATGAGACCACGACCGACTGAACTAGGCAAGTTGCGGATTTATTGGTAGACATTTGAGTCAAATACGATAGGATTGTGAGCCATTTTCAGTGTCTCCTCTTAACATGACAGGAACCCTGTACTCAATGTAGGTAATAGATACTTCTTGTTATGCAAAGGTTTCTAAACCTACCTTCGTGGACTGCTATGACTATATACAGAACTCTCTTTATTATGTAATCTCAGGTGTGGCATAACACAAACGCAAGATTCGACAACATTATCTTCGTCAAGAAAAGCCTTATGCTCATAGTCAATCCCCAGGGATATATCTGCCGAGTGGGAAGTTCATTCTTCGTAAAATTGGCACTTTATTCAGCAGCAGTGTTTTTGATAAAATGGTAACAGTCCCTGAACGAATTAACGTAAGCTGAATTTGTTTTCTACAAGATTCTAGCCATGTCTTGGGCAACAGAATATCTGTACTAAAGATCACTGCATAGAAAAGAGAACAATATGATGACATTTCAATATGTTAGTTGCGCACCTTAGTAAAAGTGTATGTGGTACGCGATGAAATGTGATCAAGACACGAGGAGACCCGGCTTAATCTCTTCGCTGCCTCCGCAGACAACGATTCCTTGCAGTGATTTGCGCATACATATATATATATGCATGTGCATCCTACAAAGTTGCATTGGGCGACGTGTGTACATTTGCTACCCACACGCAGTCGGCCTACCGCGTGGCACTAGGGCCAGCGACCCGGATAATGCCGCATCTGTACATCCAAGTCATCGAGGCTCGGTGTCCGGAACATGCCATTACAGCTCTAGCAATGCAGTGGCGTTAGGAGGTTTGGTAAGTTATTAGCAAGTTGGGTGTAAGGGATTACCTACCAATGACCAGTTGGTCAGGTGGTCTCACACGAGCTGTAGTCACATGCCAAGTGAGGAGGAGCAAATCGCTGCGTCTAGAATTGGGCTATCAAACCGCTTAAGCAGCCAGTCGTTTGGTAGCGGGGACCTAGTCTACTGCGACACCAAAATGAGTAAACGAGAATCAGAGCGAACTAAACTCGACCTAAGGATGTCCTGAAGGCCACTTTATCTGCTTTTCAGTACAGTCTTTTCTCCTTTTAAGATCTACTGGCTTAATTAATAACGGGCCATGCATCATTGAATGCCGATCGATTTACTTACTCCAGGGCTCGATATGTCACCAACCACATGACCATGGCAAAAGCTTCCAAGCCATGTGGTGCGCAAGGTTCATTACATAGTAAAAGCCAGATTGAATCGACGGCGGGTGGGGAAAGTCCCTGTAGCTTGTTTAATGGTCGGGTTTTTTGATAGGGGCACCGATATTGTCTAGCCAGCTCGGGGGTCCCGGACGAGTGGGAGATAAGGTGCTGCAGACTTACAGCCTAAGCTACCTAGTGTATGTGTACTAATGTACTCCGTAGTTATCATCTGTTTCCGCTCGGAAGAAAGACGCAGAAATTGTTGCCACTATCGTATATGTTCGAGCTTAAAACAAGTCCTTCTAGTAGGTGCCCAGCAATAGATATGTTCCTGGGTAGATAAATAGACATATAGTCCATGATCAAGCGTCGCCGCCGGTTTTCTAATCTTGGCTAGTGGGCTTTGTAGGTCGAGGAGTTGAACGCAAACCATGTAAGACAAACGAAAAGGTGCACACGACAGCTCCTCTAAGAAGCAATGTATGTCAGCGGAAAAATAGTCGTCGTTGTAATTGAGTTGTGACAATGGTCTGGGCATGAGGATTGACCTTAGCCTTGGCATAGATCGTGTGCCCACAGACACGCAGAGTTAGCTCGAAAAGGAGTTTCTTTGACGTAAAAATATAGGTTGAGATAGAGCCGCAAACTACCGTCCCGTTTTCCCCAGATTTTGTATAGTATCCCTAATAATGGAATACAGCATTCGTATGGCGAGGGACGAGATATCAAACCGAGAGAACTATCTGCACCACCCGCGCCATCCTGCGCATTGCTCTGCACTATGCCAGCTGTTGTATCTGCGTATTGCTGTCAAGCATAAGCCAAGTGGCGCCTTCAACCTGGGCAGGTGAACCCAGTATTTCACGCTACTACTATGTACGTACAGGCCTTGTCGGACAAAACTTCCAGAAGCATTCAACGTCCTTGTCCTCTCATAGGTCATAGGGTACATCGATCCTTGGCTGGTTTAGCTACTAGGGCCACGACGGACATTACTTAGGATGCACTTACTAGGATGGTGAAGGAACAGGCGTCTTAGAGCAGGTAGATTTCATTGGTCTCGCTTAAAGCAGGTAATATCTCTCCTAGCCCTGTTGCCAGCTTTGTTTGGCGGGTTTGTCCAGCTCGGGACCTTTGTTGATTGCAGTACATGAGAATAAAACCGCAGACCGGCCGAAGCGAGCTCAGACAAAACAAGTAAGAGTCTCGTGAGCGGATTAGACGAGGCTCGAGCTACTTGATAGTCGTTGAATGATTAATAAGATATAATAAGATATGTCAGCCTGTTGTCCTGCGGCTGACAGGATTTGAGAAATGTGCAAAAAAGGAGCTGAATGGTGTCTGATAATTGCGCGGCGAGCGACGACAGAAAGTAGCAAATTGCCTACGGCAACAATATACGCTACAGTTATAGTGTTCAACGCTTACCTTGAAGAAGAAGCCAATGTAACATAACACCTGCCTAGATAAGGAAGGCTAGGTTTCTTATTTCTCTTATCATCTTAGTGTCGATCTCCTTCATAGTACGCTACTACCTTATGTAGTGGTGTACTATGTAGTAACTAGTCTGGTTAGATAACAAGACTCAATACTGGGGGCCAAAGACAGCTGTACCAATGCCATGGGCCAGTTAGTGGGGTGATCTAGGTTCTGGTCTACCGGTCTTTGTCCCGTCTTCGGATCCTCCAATCCATATGCCAGGGATCTATGCAGTTGTGATTGGCTGTAGTTTCAGCCACGGCATGCACCCTTACCTGCAGGATATCTGCATACATACTCCGTATATCTACATGGGTACATTGTTCTAGAATCTCAAGCTGGCGGTTATCTCTCATGCTCATCCAGTACCTATGCAGGGACCAACGTGCTTCTACACCGGTGTAGTTGAGTGGTGTAGTACGTGTGACACTTAAACCGTTCTTGTTTCCAAGATGACTCGTACCGTATGTGGACATCTTTATTTGGTACTACACTTTTGTCTTGTTTAGAAAGAGAAAGATAGCAAGCGTGTTCATCAGTACACTTGAACCCAGGAGTGAGTAATATCAATTGGAGCATCATAGTAAAATACTATTATCGTAGCACCAATGTCTCGAGCCTTGCTTGTTATCAGAGACATTTCCCCTTTTGACCTAGTTAAGCTGTATTGAAATTAAGTGTACACTATTAGCTGTAACTAGCCGCCAGACGCCTCACAACATGGCCTCCTCTCAGCTTGTCAAAGATAAGACGTCGGTATCCATCTACGCAAGTATATGTAAGTACCTGGTCTGGCATGTCTTAGAGATACGACGAGTACAGAGTGGAGAGTTTCCCATACATAACACCCATGAATCTACAAACCGATTGCATCCCCCTCACATTTATCATCCTTGGAGACTTGGACTCTACAATACAAGGACGCCACTGTTAGAAACCGAGGTGTCTTGTGCTCGCCACCAACAATGGGGGGATCCTCCCTACGGCGGTATGCAGGTAGGGTATATATCTTTCGGGCCATTCTCTTTGTCTTGTTTCATCACTGGGCTTGATTCCTGTTCCCTTTTCCTTTCCTTTGGACGATACTACCTTCGCCTGCAGTCACAAACCCCAGCTGCGCAGCGACAACGCTCGCAACTTGTGCCATCATGTCAGAGTTCGATAGCAAGGAAAAGGACGTCGGCGGCGCTACGCATCAATATGCTAGCAGCTATAGAGATGAGGAAGTGGGCGTCGTCCACAAGGGCGCTGCCCTCAAGACCGACCTGAAGGGTCGCCATATGCAGATGATTGCTATCGGTAAGCCAGTCGCCGTTCTATTCGAAAATCTATGCTCATGATGATAACTAACGCTTGTAATAGGTGGTGCTATCGGTGCTGGTCTCTTCATCGGTTCTGGAAGTGCTCTCCACAGTGGTGGTCCCGCCTCCTTGGTATATTGCGACGCTCCGTTATGTGTTTGTGATAGGCCCAACGACTAATCCACGCGCCAGGTTATCGGATATCTCATCATCGGCGTTATGTTACTGTTCACTATGCAGGCATTGGGAGAAATGGCTGTTCTGTATCCCGTGAATGGCGCCTTCTACACCTATATAGTCCGCTTCATCGACCCCTCTTGGTTCGCCTCCCCCAGAATTCCCGACTTACCCTAGCTACCTGTCAAGTAACTAATTTCCTTCTACATATAGGGGCTTTGCTGTCGGTTGGGAATACGCTATCGGTTGGCTGACCATTTTACCCTTCGAACTTATCGCTGCGAGTGGTACAATTAAGTTTTGGAGATCCGATATCAACTCCGCTGTTTGGGTTACTGTGTTCTTGGTTGTTCTGGTTCTAATCCAGATCTTCGGTGTCCGTGGATATGGTGAAGGTACGTGACGATAATGTGATATCACGGTTGGGTTACTAACACGTATCAAGTTGAATTCGTTCTCAGTATCATCAAAATCGCGGCGTGCATTGGCTTCATCATCCTCGGCATAGTGATTAACGTCGGCGGTGTCGGCGACCAGGGCTATCTCGGCGTGAAGTATTGGCACGATCCAGGCGCATTCCAGAACGGCTTCAACGGTTTCGCTGGCGTCTTTGTCGTCGCTGCTTTCGCCTTCGGCGGAACCGAATTGGTTGGTCTGGCGGCTGCTGAGTCGGCAAATCCTCGAAAAGCTATCCCACTTGCTGCTAAGCAAGTCTTTTTCCGAATCCTCTTCTTCTACGTCGTAAACCTCTTCGTCTTGGGCTTGATTTTCAAGTCTACAGATGACCGTCTTTTATTGGCGTCGGGCTCCAACTCTAGATTCTCGCCTTTTGTCTTGGCTATTCAGGACGCCGGTATTCAGGTGCTGCCATCCATCTTCAACGCTGTTATCACCGTCTCTGTCATCAGTGTGGCCAATTCGTCCGCTTTTGGCTCTACCCGGACTATGCAGGCGTTAGCTGAACGTGGTATGGGTCCTAAGTTCCTAGCCTACGTCGATAAGCACGGTCGACCCTTATGGGCCATTGTCATCCAGCTTCTCTTCGGTCTCCTAGGATATGTGGTCGATGCCCCCAAAGGCGGCGATGCTTTCACATGGCTCCTTGCTCTTTCTGGTCTGTCCTACTTCTTTGTTTGGGGCTCCTGTTGCTTGGCCCATATCCGTTTCCGAATGGCCTGGAAAGCTCAGGGACGTGATTTTAGAGAGATGCCGTACCAGGCACCATTGGGTGTTTGGGGTAGCTGGATCGGTTTTGGAATCGTAGTTCTGGCTTGTATTGCGACGTTCTATAATGCACTCTATGTAAGCCTCGCGGAAACTGACTCCTTAAAGTATTACAAAGACTAACGATTGTCATTTAGCCAACCCCGAACTCTACTCCCGACGCCAAAACTTTCTTCTCATCATACCTCGCCGCATTTATTGTGCTAGGGCTGTATCTATTCTGGAAAGTCTACTCCCGCGACTGGAGGCTATACGTTCCGCTTGCGGACATTGATCTGGTTTCCGGCTCTCGCCCCTTGGAACCTTCAGAATTCGACGATCCCAACTATAAAAAGGGGCACTGGGCTATGCGTATTGTACGGTCTCTTTTCTAGTCGTGTGGTGGCTATAGTAGAACGGTTTTATGTGAACTAACCGCTATAATACTGTATATATGGCGAGGGTCTCGGGCGGATCTACTCATACAAGCTTCTGTGGCGTTTCTTTAGGTTGCGTACCTTGTGTATAGGATAGAACATACCCAACTCGTTGTATGTAAATACTACGAGAAACAAAAAAACAAATTCAGGACCAAGAAGTGGACATTCCAATTCTCAATCAGTGAATCAAATGCTAATTCGATTTGTACCAATTGAGCCTGCAACTTCGTCACGCACTAAGCGGTACATACTTAGTAGATCTAGTTTTGTGTTGCCTCTATGAAGATAACTCGTATTGTGTGCCTAAGTGGCCTGTAAATAACACTTCGTAGGTATGCGCTGTCAGATTGAAAGAATATATCGACACATCTACAGCATCTAATATTAATAGAGCATGAGTGCCCAGTCTCGCTTTTGAGGTGATTTACTGCTGTTAAGGTACCCGGCTTAACGCTGATAATGATGTTGGAAGAGCTTGGCTGGACCGGTCGGACTGTTTATCCCATATTTTGCAATCCCCCCCCCCCGCCCAAGATCAATATATAAGGTAATTATATGTTCTATCCAGATCGAGCTGTGAGTACTATATTCATGATCATTAATCCCAAGGCTACTAGCAAAACAAGGAGCCACTAAATACTCTTTACGGCCAGTAGAATCTTGATGGAGGCTTCCGAGAGTGGAGATTGAACCCTGGTTTCCGACGTCATAAGCATAGAGCTCGCTTGAACCGACCAGTTGAACTCACCTCGTCTATTTGTGCACAAGCTGACAAGTGCTAAAACGGATCGGTAGATGGTAGTTCCATCTCAGGCACTCCTTGGCAACGGCAAATATCCATGTAATGGCGCAAACTAAAGCCGCTTCCCGGCTCCGGCAGATGCTTGCGGACCCGGAGCAGGTTGTCGTCTGCCCCGGAGTACACGATGGCCTCACTGCACGTATGGCTTTGCAGGTGGGTTTCGACGCCCTATACATGGTACGTTCCCCATTATTCTCTCTATCTTCTTACCCCTAATCTTTCTCGTCTATTGAATATGTGGCCGACTATTCTAAGCCTATCTTGGCATGCGCCAGCTATTGAACACACTGCATACTCTGAAAACTAACACTAAATTGTTTCCCCTTTCGCAGACCGGGGCAGGAACTGCCGCCTCGCGCCTAGGCCAGCCAGATCTAGGCTTGGTCACTGTAGATGACATGGCCAACAACGCGGGCATGATCGCGGGGCTGGACCGCTCGGTGCCCGTAATCGCAGACGCAGACACGGGGTTCGGCGGCCCGCTGATGGTTGCGCGCGCTACGGAGAAGTACATCCTTCAGGGTGTCGCGGCCTTCCACCTCGAGGACCAGGTGACGACGAAGCGGTGCGGGCACTTGCTGGGTAAAGAGCTCGTCGACAATGCGACCTACGTAGCGCGGATACGGGCCGCTGCCGAGACGCGCAAGCGGATGGAATCCGACATCGTCATCATCGCGCGCACAGATGCGCTGCAATCCCTAGGGTATGAAGAAGCGATAAATCGGTTGGAGGCCGCCGTGGCCGCGGGAGCGGATGTAGTTTTTCTTGAGGGCATGCGCACCAAGAAACATATGGCGCAGGTTGTCAAAGATCTTGCGCCTACGCCCTGCCTTTTGAATATGGTGGGCGGCGGTGGTAAGTAGTCGTCAAGTCGTTTCCTTCATTTTGTAGTTATTCTTAAAACTATTGTTTGAGGTATATTCACGATACAGCGGCATCAAATCATACTAAACACGTATACGGTGTGTTACTTCACACGGAATACGCTGACCCCAAATACCGCAGTCACACCACTAATTAACACGGCGGAAGCCAAGGCGTTGGGCTATAAGATCGTCATTTGGCCGATGGCGGGTCTCACGAGCGTTTACCTCGGCATGCGTGAGATCTGCCGTGAACTCAAGGAGACGGGCGGGATCAAGGAGCGGTACACTGCTGACGGCAAGGTCGACGGCGGCGTGCGCGATGTGTTTGAGCTCTGCGGCTTGTCGGCTTGCAGTGAGTTTGACCAGGAAATGGGTGGTACGAGCTTTGCGAATGGCGCTTAGGTCTCTTAGCTCATGAGATGAGTATAGCTTCTTAAATATATGAACGAACTCTAGCATCCTGGTTCTTCTTCAGCCATCTTTCATGGTAATACATTAGTGTACACATATATGTAGTATATTAACGACGCTGAGAGTAGAGCAGTAAGCTTGGCCCGTCGATAGGTTACGCATGAGCCACGCCCATTTCACTCAGCCTTTGGTTCTGATGTTCGAGATCTACAACTTGCAGATAGGATTTCGACGTTAACCTTTTGTAGTGGCATCGCCGAAATGGAATACCGGTGCCTGGCTACGGTGAAAGGTATAGCTATATATAGATCTCACCCCCTGAATATCTGCCAAGCAGTGCTATTAATGTAGCGTCTTGGCAATCTTGCAATAGTCGCAGGCGATCGCACTGGTGGAAGCTGGCCAGAGCGTACAAAAGCGTGTCCGATGCGAATATAGTTGCTGTGTATCAACCATCTTCGTGGCCAACACTGGCTGTCGTCTTTTGACAGTGAGTACTAGATACTTTGGTAGGGGAATCGCAGGTCTTGAAGGATTTATACCTACCTACCTATACGGTAATGCATTACCCCCAAGCGTAGGCCAAGAAGCGAGCGCTGTACTTAGCAACTTCCATAATCAATTGCGATTTACAGGATCCGCATTGCTGATCTTACTCATTTTTCACCGTGCTATATACGGCTGTCAATACGGCTCTCGCTCTGTCTACCTAGTCGCAATGGGGTTGCAGGCATTTTCTTCGAGCGAAAGCTATTCACTCCAATGCTCATCTTGCCTTCAACTTAGTTACAGAGGTGCCCCTCTCATGGCAATTGTTGTATCTATCACCCCATCTACTACGGGTACGGCGACGTGAGAGGCTCGATAGATGGGAGAAGACGACACCGTGCTACCATGACGACAACGTCGCCGACCGCGTCGCCCACTCTGCCAGCAGATTGGGTCCCGACCTCATCTGGTTGTCTTCGCGCGGATGATTATTGGATTTGGGAATTCGACGCTGGAAACAACGATGCGCGAACCGTCATTGGTGGGCCATCACAGACAACGAACTGTTTCGCGTCGACATGGAATCCCACCATCACCTACGCCGGCTCAGGCTGTCCACCTCAGTACACTTCAGCATGCCAAAACGCCAACTTCGATGCTGTGACGTGTTGTCCTTCGGCTTATGACTTCACCTGTCAGCCGGAGACATGGACTCCTGGTAATCATGCCGAGTGGTTCCGCTGCGTATCGAAGTACGAAAGTCAGGACGTGGTGAAGGTGACACGAACGGACCTCAGACAGAATACAATTGCCGTTGGAATGAGAACGAGGCATACATACGAGCACCTCTTTGCGCTAGCCTTGATGTACACCACACCGGTATGTCGTCAGCGAATGATGAGATGTAATAGCCAGTGCTAATCAGGAGTAGCCTTCTACTAGCCTTTCGCCAACTACTTCCTTGCCTATCTCAACAAGTACGCCCTCCCCTGAAGAGACATCATCCGGGCTCTCACCTGGAGCCGCTGCTGGGATCGGAGTGGGAGCAGCGGCAGCTGTCATTCTTCTTGCTTTGTTAGCCTGGTTTCTATATCGACGGAACAAGATGCCTAGGCCATCGAACGACACCCCGCAGTTTCCAACGTCCGTATCACCATCCGTATCACCATCCGTACCACCATCTTCTCTGCCGATGACATACACGGCCGAGGACTCTCGTAGCGCGTCTCCCTACTTAGTCCAGCCAAAAGCGAGCCTGCCGCCCAAAGAACTGCCAGCCGATGAAGGACCTCGTTTCGAGCTTGATGGCAATTCAGTTACGCAACAGAATCGGTGGCAATGAATCGTGTGCAAAATGTTCACAAATCCTCAGCGCGAACGATGGATATCAGTCATGGTTGATAGAGAGGAAGGCACCTGGAAGCTACCTATATCACCGCTTCGGGGACGGGGCAAGGCGATAGGTATCAAACCACCCCGAGAGATCTCCTTTAGCAGCCATGGTCTTGCCACATGTTCGATATTGCTACTAGGCAGTACAATACAGAACACCATAACCTTCGTCTTAACTATTGTTAAAGCATTAACTTTAAAAGTATTTTTTCAAGGCTTATATGAACAGACGTATAGGCTAAGTCAGTTTTACCAGAAAAAGCTAGTTATATATTTTGTCATTTTAAAAGCGTGGAATTAACTATGTTCGAATCGCGGATATAGTTCGCCGAGCATGCCATGACGATATCTGAGGCCAGGAAGACTAACGAGGAGTAGCGCTGAGAACGGCGCTCCCGAGCCTCGAATGAATCACAACGACGAAGGAGACTTGAGAGGTTCGACTGGTCGAGAATACCAAAAATTTAAGTCAAGAAGAGCGCGAAGGGTGAATTCGTACTTCTTATGCGGCGCACTGCATTGTCTTCAATAGTTGCCTGGGTGCTTACACTATTTAAAACACGGTTCACCAGCCATGTGGTTGCTCGTGTCACCACCAATGCAATATATCAAGCCAACACACCCCGCCCGTAGGAAACGTCCATTGTGATTGTCATCGGAACATACCCTCCTCGTGGGCTTCTAAAATTTCTCTGTGTTACGCTTATGAATATGTCTGTCCTACCCGACTACAAGCCACTGATCGCCTACGACACTCGTAACAGGGCTGTCTGCTTCGACCATCGTTATCGTGTGTGTGGTGCCTGCTGTGTGGACTACCGAGGGACTGGGCGCCGCTCTGATGTTAATAATGATGAACATGTTCTCATTCTCGGAACAGGCATGAATCGTTTCATGCCCCCATGGGATGACCAACTCCTCGGGCCGGCCAATACTTATCAGATCGAAACAAATTACGCTGATCACCCAAAGACGCTTACCCCAGACCAACTAAGCATGTACTATTGTGATGAATGTCAACTCACCTGGATGAAGGGAAACGCGGGGGTTGAAGCAGTGCAAAGTCATCCATCACACCATACCTACCAGCACATCCATAGTGGCACCAGGCGCTCTCTTATTGTCTTCACGGACGGTGTGTGTCCCTCCAATGGCATGTCGTCGGCAGTGAACGCTTCCATCGGCGTCCATTTTGGCCCCCAGTCTGAATACAACATCTCTGGACGCGTAAACAGCGACAGTATCTCGACGAACCAAGCTGCAGAGATCGTAGCGGCAATAGAGGCTTTGCGACAGGTATTGCAGAACATCGAGCCCGCCCGTCGTGTAATGATTCGGGGCTTATCCCCCCAGGCCGGGGAGAACGAGCTTAGAAACGTCAAAAGGTTCCGCCTCATTGTAGTCACAGACTCGAGCTACGTCGTCGAATGTATGAGCAAGCATATTGAGAACTGGTCCATGGAGAACGGAATCTACAGGAACGAGCAAGATGTTGCAGTACACAACAGTGATGGCTTTGCAAAGCTGACCCATGAGGTCCAGGAGCTGTCGATGGTGGGTGTTCAGGTTGTATGGTACCACGTGCCGCGGGAGTTCAATAAGGAGGCGGGCGCGTTGGCACAGTTGGCATTGCGGTCATGAGCTGTGGTTCATTTTCTAACAGAGGAGGGGCTCGATACTCACTCGTTTTAGTTTATTTTAGCTCCATCTTCTGATGGCATTTCGTGGGACATGTCTGGTCAGTTGACATAAACCTGTACGTGATATAGCCTACACAGGGTTGAAAAATAGTAGTATTAATGTAGTACTAATACTATAATTAGTATTTATACTACATATTACATTTCCAACCCTGCGACCAACAAATACGTTTTTTGGTCGGAGAAAAATTGGCCGGCCAAATAGGAATAAACAAATCCTGGGTGCAAGATGACTAAGGAGAGAAAGGTAGTTGAGGCGATCGTGAGACGCGCACGAAACATAATCAACCACTGTGGGCGTATGCCAGTTTGTCTCTCTATAGCTCGTTTACTGAAGACGCCTGTGATATGATGAGTACTGGAAGCATCCTAGTCACTTCTCACTAATTTTGTGTGGAAATGTGGCTCAGGCTAGTAAATTTGAAAAGACCAAGTGACTCACAAAGATCCTTGATTCTGGGTCAGCATTTCTTGCTTGGTCCTTCTGCAAATCCATGCATACGTATTCCGGCTTGATAGAACAATTTCGTTTTACTGAGCTGTACACGTAATCGGGCATTTATCACCGTACTCCTGTCACCCTTCTCGCTGCTGGTGTCACTGTTAATTACTCTGCTTTGTCCTATATATACTCTACCTTCCTAGGTATGCAGATCTGCTTTATACTATATACAGTAGAAACAATGCGTATTTGTCCTTGAAAACCGCACTTGATTGAACCAAGGTCATAACTGGACATGGTATTCAAAAGTGTGCTGAAAGCATGTTATCCCCTTGTAACACACATCTTTGGCCACCAAGCTATGTTCTGATCCTTATGCATGATAAGAAAGCGGAATCGGATTGTTGAAGCGAAAGACATTTGAGGGATCCCAGGTCTTCTTCAGAGCAGAGAGGCGTGGAAGCTTATCAGCACCATATATCGACTCAAGGCTTTCATCTCCGTGGGCCGAGTTGATGTATGCGGCCAGTTGAGGGTACCCAGATGTGGCGGCGAACTGATCTCGCCATTTTGTTCCATATTTCGTGGCTATTGCCGTCATGTCATTACTGGGATCCCACCCGAGTTCAATGTCACTGTAATATTCTCATCAATCAATGTTGTCTCTGGCAAGATGACAGGGACCACATTCATGTGGAATTCGTCGTACGTACATGTAGGCTAATGTGTCACGCCAAGGATATGCGGTAGATGCTCCAGGCACTGCCATTGCTGCATTATTGGGAAAGACGGCGACTTGAATATCGCTTCCTCGGAATTCGGGATAGTCGGCCAACAACGTAGAAAACTGCCCAAACACGGATGTGTAGGTTGATGCCGAGAGGGTACGGGCATTTACCGTATAGACGTCGTGAATACCACCGTCGAGGCATATATAAGCATCAGCGCCGCCTGCCACGGACTGTATGATCTTGTTGTATGGATACACTGTTATGTCACCGATGATAGGCTTGAGATCAAACAATGGCTGAAACTTTTTGAGCCCTGCCTTTTTCGGGCCTAGATAAGCCCAAGTACCTGAGACTTGAGACTATTGACTTTATGAGTTCTTGTATTTTTCTCGTGGGGGAGGTGAGAGGGGGTTCCTCAGAGGAACACTCAAGATTTCTATGCATAGCATCGACGCATTGTGATAAGTAGGTGGTTGCGGATGTGGCTTACAGCATTGATGGTTGCATTCCAAGTCATGAACGAGCTGATAGATAAGTTCTCTGGTAATGAGCCTCCGCTATAGGACTGGAGTAGTTCGAAATACGACGCGTTATTCTTTGCGGGGATTATGAAGTCTGCGACAAGAATTTGGCCATTATTGGTTTGGGGCTGGAGCTGATACGTGGCGGATATGACAACACCAAAATTGCCGCCGGCACCGCGCATGGCCCAAAATAAGTCTGAATGGGAGCTCTCGGAAACAGTGATGGCACTTCCATTGGCCGTGACCACGCGGTAGGATAGCAAGGCATCAAGTAACAAGCCATGGACACCAGCCCAGGGGCCTACGCCTGCGCCAAGAGTCAGGCCGACAAGGCCAGGGCAGGATGCAGTACCTACTTCTGCTAGTTGTAAGCTCGAGGTAGAATATATTTTTGGGCTTTGGGAGTGGAATTCTGGGTCGCTGACGCTACTTAAATCAGGTACTTACGCAATTCGTAACCAGCTTCGTACACAGGATCGTATATTTGCGAGATGCGTACTCCTCCACCCACCGTCAAAGTCCCGGCCGTTTTATTGACGTCAACAGTGTCGAACTGGCTAAGATCCAAAGATACACCATCATTCAGGTTTCCTAGGGTTGTAGTGTAGCCATGGCGGGCACCTGTAGCAAGAAATGGGATACCGTTCGAGGTGGCAATTTTCACCTAGCCATAGGGGGTCAGCCACCAGAGACACCGAAGTATATCAAGATGATTCCTCATTACAGCTTGAATTACATCCGCTTCTGTCGCCGGGCTTACGGCAGCAGCAAATGTTGGCTCATCGAATATGTTCCATCGCTCAGTAGCATTCACAAAGGCGGTAGACCCGGGAAATTCGACTGTCGTCGTTTTGGACCACTTGGCACCGGTGAACAGGGATCGGATATCGGACCGCTGTATGACAGTGGCATCGGCGAAAAGACATAAGAGTCCAAAGGACAAAACGCTTCGACTGATTAGACCCATTTGTGCGCGAGCGATATGTTGATCGACGGCGACCCAAATAATTGAAGTAGGTAGGTGGGTGGTATGACTACCTACTTACCTGGACTTTATCCTTTTCCCGCAGATGGTAGGATTGGGTGAAGTATACGCCTCTGCATGTTGGCGTAGGCAAGCGAGAGCGTGCCGTAGCCCGGTAGAGTTTAATTAGAAAAGACAGCAAAAGATGTCCCACCACGGCCTCAGCTACTAAACTTAGCTGACCTGCGAAGTGGTACGCAAGCGCGGGAATAAGCACGTGGATGGCACATGGCGTCAGGGTTCTTGCCTGTGGTGATTGGTGGAATTGTCAGCTTGCATGTGGCTTGGTTTGCCCTGGTAATTATTGCGATCATGAATCCTTCTTCGGGCAAGTAAAAGGACGAAAAGGATCTAAGATTCATGCAAGATGAGAAAGTAGCGGGCTAATAATAGCAACACCACACATGTAGCTGAGTGTACTCAGTGTAACCTTAAGCAGGATATAAGTTAGACTATCGAGTAGTCGGTTAGATCCTTAAGTGGTAACTTGCCGTTTTGGCTCACAAGCATGCCACATGGGCTCATGTAGCTTAAGTATGGCAAGTTGCCCCTAGTTTATGTTACTTTTCAGATGTGGTCCAACCCTTTCAAGGTTCTAGCTCCTTCGAATCCTAGGAGCACAAAAGTCGTCACATGGCAACGGGTAATAAGTAAGATAAAATCAACTGGAAGTGCTTGACCGAGCGGGGACATGTATGAGCTAGATCTCTATTTTGATGTCGCTTGTGTGATTTGCTTGCATTAAGCATACCTACGTTCCTCCCGTCACAACTTTGTCCGCGAATCGCTGCCAGCTTCCAGTTGCTTTGTCACAACGTTCGCCACCGTGCTGATGTTCATCTGTGCACTTAACAGGTCGAGGAAAGGCACGTCAACCTCGAACGTATTCCAAAGCCAGGTGCGAAACTCGGCGGCGATCATGCTGTCTAACCCAAGTCGCGAAAACGACTTCTCCTGGTCGATGCTGTCCACAGGCACCAGGATCAGATTCGAGAATCTCTGGGTGGTAAGCTGCAACACCGCAGTCGAAATCGAAGATGCTCCTGAGACGACTGCTAAAGATCGCGCGATATCCAACGGCAGCGATTGAAGCCAAGGCGTTGAAGCGATTACTTGAGACAAGTCACCTGCTTCGGAATATCTGGTATTAGCACCCTTCGCCCTCCGCAGCTCCTTCTCGGCTGCCACCGCCGACGACAATAGAGCAAGCCGTGGATCTTGCGCAACCTCGAGATTTACGTCGTATCCTCTGTCCATCAGTTTGAGAAATCCGTGGGGTTCCAGTCCCGTCAGTATCATCGAGTCGGACAAATGACTCTGCTCATGACATAAAGTATCATCTTTGCTTTTTCTAGTCAGAGATAAATCGATGACTTGGAGGAATTCTCTTTCGGACAAGGGCTGAATGCCTCTTCTCAAGAGGAGCCCTTCAATGTGAGGGTTCTCATGCAAATAACCAACTTCGGATATCATGCCGAGTCCAACGGATACGGCCGGCTTACCCTGCGAACCTATAAAACGCTTAACATTAGCGATTGTGCTCGAAACAGTGTAGCGATGAAAGAGGTTGTAGGATTCAGAGATCAACTTACGACGCCAGCTAGAAAATGCATCAAGGAAGCCATTTGCAGCGCAGTAATTGCTTTCGGTAGCGGTTCCTATACTGCCAGACATGGAAGAGGTCAACAGAAAGAAATCCAAGTCTTGATCATGACCTAAAAGAGCCCTGTGTAAGTTCCAAGTGCCCATCCACTTTGGCTGGATTGCAGTCTGCCATGCGTGGTGATCCATGGCGCTGAACAGTGTCTCCCGGAGGCCCATTGCCGCCTGGACAACACCTCCAATACAGCAGCCCATTTCTTTACAGACCTTCACCGCTGCCAATACATCAGATGTCCTTGACACATCGCCTGTCACAACTTCAACGACTGCACCAACGCCACGCAGTCGTTCAACCAAAGTCTTTGCTGCCGGCTTGCGCAACCCTGATCTACCCAGGAAGCAGAAACGACGGGCACCACGCGCAAACATCCACCGACTGAGACAACGACCAAGACCACCAAGGCAACCAACGAGTAGGTACACCTTATCGGGATAAAAGACTGTTGAGTACTCGGCCAGTGCGACCTAGTAATTCCAATCAGTTAAACCAGCGTGTTCCGCGAACGGGTGTATTTGGACAGCTGCTCACCGGGACACGAGAGGTTGGGTCATTGAGTGATACAACGATCTTACCGACTCGGTCAGCGTTAGAGAAATAACGGTATGCATTGCTTATGTCTTTCACATCGAATTCAGTGATTGGGGGCGGGGTCACTATTCCGGATCTGTAAAGTCGAAGAGTATCCGAGAGTTTCCTGCGTGATCCGGGCTCGTTAGTACGGTGCCTCGTAATCGATGCAACTAGAAGTTGGGCCCCGTAAGCGACTCACTTTGACCATAGGTCTCGATATAGCTGATCGTCTTCGTAGAATATTTCCGAGAGATCAAATGCCGTGAAAGTGGCGTTACGTAGAAATACCTCCATACCCAATCGACCCGCGTCGAGGAGCTCGCGTTTGCCTACTTCCACGAAACGCCCGAACGGCCCGATGCATTCCCAACTGGCATGCATCAGGTCACCTACCAGCGAGCTGACGACAACGTCGACCCCACGACCTTTGGTGCGGTCCCGAATGCCTTCCACAAAGGATGAATCTCGCGATGAGAATATGTTTGAACTTGGTACACCAAGTTGCTGTTCCAGGTATTGGCGCTTGAGGTCTGAACCCGCAGTGGCGTATATGACCGCACCGATATGCCGGGCAACATTGATGAGCGCTATTCCGAGGGCACCGGCAGCGGAATGGATCAGGATGGATTCACCACGTCTCAAGTAAGCCCGGTCATGTAAAGCATACAAGGCAGTGGCATATACGATGGGGAGACTTGCCATCTCGGCAAAGCTTTCACCTGGCAGCATCTTCTGAACTGCCCACACTGGGACACGTTCGACCGTTCCGAAATCGTTGGGCGCCATGACGACCACTCTATTGCCAACTTCGAAATCCTTGACATCTGGTCCGATAGCTGTCACGACTCCGCTGAAATCGTTCGAAATGGTTCCCTTCCTCGTCTCCGCGCGGCCACTCATGATATACACGTCTTTAGCGTTTAAGCTAACGGCCCGAACCGAAACATCGATGTACCCTGCTGGCAGGCGCGTAGGGATGTCATTTAGCTGTTGGAAGTATAGAGAATCTAGCTGACCGATCTGACCGATGGCGAGTTTGGCTGGCGACGCTTGGCCTAGCTCTCGTTGCTGCAATTGGGCCGAGCCTGACGATAAGCGGCGTGAGAACAGTGTGTTGATCTCGCCAGCGGGACTGAATCGGTTTATGTGAGGTAACCCGCGACTATAGATGAACTCCTTGTCATCGCCTCTTGCGTGGAAGAGCAGTGAGTTGAATATCTTCGGAGAGATACTTCGGCTTTCTTGACCTCCGACGTCTCCGACATCCACGATCATCCAGCGCATTGTCGGTTGTTCTAGCATCAAGGAACGTGACAATCCATAGGAAAGCGTCAAGTCTGGATTAGGGCTGTCCAACATGCCTGCGCCCGTTACCCATAACAAATCTTTGACGGAATTCGTAAGTATCTGGAGTAATGCCATTTCTTTCTCTCCTATGGTAGGCAGAACTGGATGCTCCATCTCAATCATTGATAGACAGACTGTATTCTCACTCAACATGGTCCGGTCAAGCTCAGAAAACAAAGCTGTCTCGGTAGATGTTGGTCCAAAACGCGTTTTGATATCATTGATCAGTTCGTTGCCAACTTCAAGCACTGCCGGCGAAGGCTCATGAAGCAAGATGAGTACGTCTCTGCCCTGTAGAGACATCGGGCTCGTCGCTCGTCGCACAAGCAGCACTTCGCTTTGTACCTCTTGTACCTCGAAGGACTGGAATATCTCAGCAGAAAACAAAGCTTTCGTTTCCAGTGTCGCCGTCGCCAAAATGCTTCCACGCTCGGAAAGTAGTGGGCTTAACTGGTCACCCAATTGCTTATGCCTAAGTAATGAAACTGGATCATACACCAAAATCATGATATCGTAGGGACCCTTGTCATCACCATGAATTTGAATTTCACCTTCGTGGTTGACTTGACCAACGTGCCAAGAAGAAAATCGTCGGAAGGGAGTGTCGTCATGTAAGATGGCTTTCATCTGCGCAGTCGCTTCCTCCGGAATATGACCAAGAGCCAATATTCGCATGGCCGGATTCTTGTGGCCAGCAAGATCAAGTAGAACCCCAAGGGCGCCTAATCTCTCTTGGGCTAGTCTAGCAAATCGGTCTTGCGTTTGGGTCTTGGACACATACTTCTCTAGAGGACGCATGAGCTCTGGACGGACTCTCTGAATATCCGGCTTCCATGTCGCTCGGAGACATGGATATCGTGAGCTTTCTGGTTCTTCTCGTGCGCTATCTCGTTGTATGGATGTGTATAACGACAATCTTACACCAACCAGATCAATTAGAGCTTTCCCTTCCGAATTTCGCAGCGTACTATCAATGTCCAGCGTAGCAAACCCAGTCCTTCTGGCTCGCGTCTGAATAATCGCTTCGTTGTTGCCGTCGACGTTGTCTGCCGGCGAACGAATCCGAGCTTTGTTTATGAACACTGGGAGATACGCCCTGAGCTTTTCTAGCTCGCCCGCTGTGCTGCCCATTATGGCTGCCTGGAGACAAGCGTCGATGGTGATCGGGTGCATTGGATACTGCATAGCATGTAAATCGAGCGCAGCTGGAGGGATGGTCTTGGTAGTGCTGATACACTCCAGCCTGGACCGATTGACATCAGTTTTCAGGGAGGTGAGTGACTTGAAATCTCCTTCGAAACACAAACCTTGTTGCCTTCCTTTCTCATACCAAGGCTCAGGGGTCCATGTTTGCATATCTGTTTCCTGAACTTCCACCGAGCCCTTGAAGGACTTGATATTTTCGACTCGAATACCACCGGCGCAGTGCAGGGTTGAAGCGCCAGCTACCCATGAGTAGATGCTGAAATCATACCAGTGAGAAGACGTCGTGGCGGTAGAATATTTTCGTGCCGACATGGTAGTGTGCAACTCCTTGCCGCTGTTTGTTTCGTCGTCTGCTGTAACGACCAGCGCCGTCTTGATATTGACATTATTAAACTCAATCGTGCAATCCCTGTCGCCATGTTGCAATATTCCGAGGACCTGTGATAGTGCTTCGATCGCGACGGCTAGATAACCGGTGGCAGGAAACACGACTTGGCTATCAACTTTATGCCCGCGAAGCCACGGCATTTCGCTTAGACGTAAGATATTTCGCCAACTCCAATTTGTACCATCTCCTGCAAGTTGCTGAGATCCTAAAAGCTCATGACGAATGTATTTCCGATTGCGCAACTCCATGCTGGCTCGCGGCTCATACCACAAGAGTCCAGACGAATAGTCCCACGGGTAACTTGGCAAGTCGTGAAAAGGTTTCAAGCCGCGTTCTGGTATACTGTTGACTCTTGACCAGTCCAATTGGTGCCCGTGGACGAACAGTTGACCCGCCAGGTTCTTCAACTGGCGACCAGCATGTTTCTTTCTGAGTAGTGTGGGAGTGTATAGGTGATGTTTTGGATCGATATCAACGCTCTCTCGGATTTTTTGAATGTAGCCACGAAGAGCAGAATGAGGTCCGATTTCAATCACATGAAAGTTACCTGAAGTCGCTAACAACGAGCTGACCGCCGAGTTGAACTGAACAGGTGTTTCCAGATTCTCTCTCCAGTACGCCATTGGAATCGGTTTTGTCCCGTCGAACACTCGAAGCTCGTCACCAAGGAATCCCACTGACGAGTACATCTTGATGGTCGTTTCTGGCGATGCACTCGTATCTGTATTTCTAACGTGTTGCTCAAGGAGCTGCTTGTATAATGGGCCAATGTCTCTCATCATGTACGAGTGGTATGCCCTCCCTCCAGTCGTTAGCTTGCGGCAGAGCGTCCCTGGGTTGTTTGAGTGAACATCCAATGCAATTATATCAACGCCGTATTCCGATCCCGAGATGGTGACGCTCTCGGGTGCATTTACGCATGCAACACAGACTTCGTCTTGAAGCCCCTTTTCCTCGATAAGGCTCTCTGCTTCTTCCGCGGAAATTCCAACGGCCATCATGGCACCACCAGTTTGACCCAATTGCCCCACGGCATATCCTCGCAGATACGCGATTAAGATAGCTTGTGCCGATGTGAGTGCGCCGTAGGCATAGGCAGCCGCGATTTCGCCCGATGAATGGCCAACTACGACTGAAGGGTTCACGGACCAACTACGCAGAACGTCGACGAGTCCAATCTGAATAGCGGTGCAGAGTGGCTGGCTTCGCGATACGTCGTCCACTTGGCTAGCTCCCGCAGGATCTTGAAGTGCCTGTCTTAGTGTCCAGTTGGGTCGATATGGTACCGGTAACATGCTCAATGTGTGATCAAGTGCGGATATGGTAGTAGAGAATATTTCTTTCGTTTCTAATAGCTCTTTGGCCATGCCGGCGTACTGCGCACCTTGACCCGTAAAAGTGAAGGCGATTGGGAGTCGCGCCGTACTCGAGAGATCGCCGTCGTTGTCTAATATTATATCTCCAGATTCCGTATCTCTAATTACGAATGACCTTGATCCTAAGTGGGAGCGACGCTCCGTCAACGTAAATGCTAGTCGGTCAAGACTGTCTTGATTTGTTTGTTGATTAATGACTTGCGTGATATGCTCTAAACGTATTTTAAGCGACTTCTTCGATAATGCAGATACTGGGAAAATTAGTGCGTGTTCTAGTGATGGTGATGATGATGATGTAGTCGGTCCATTGACCGGTAACTCATTCAAGTAGCTGGGCAGCGACTCGACTATGATCTAAGAACACTTGCGTTAGTTCATTGCACGATTCTCGGCGGACCCCATTTTTCGGCGTCGGTTCGACCAAGGTCAGCTTTGGAGTACGTACATGAGCATTCGCGCCACCGTATCCAAAACTATTGATACTGGCCCTGCGAAGTTCGCGTGGCCAGGGTTCAGCCTTGATCACAACCTCGAAAGGCCGAGCTCCAAGTTTGACTGCCATTAGAAGAGTCATTTACAATTCCCCGACGGTCTCTGGGGTCGAGTAACAGCAAAGGGACTCACGTTTTGGATTGAGCGTCGTAACACCATATGTTGGTGGAATATATCCTTTTTCGAGAGCGAGGCAAACTTTAATAATAGAGGTAATTCCGCTCGCCGCTTCACTGTGTCCGAAATTCGTTTTAACCTGTGCCAAAAGATAGTTTAATAAGCTGAGTGTCTTTATTAGTTGCTAAGATCGAGTTTCGCTATACATACCGAGCCCAGTTTGAGCGAGCTACCTATACGAGGGAGAAAACACGAGGCTAGAGCGTCTACTTCTATAGGATCACCGACTGCAGTACCGGTGCCATGGCATTCGACGTAGTCTGTATCGTTGAAATCGAGTCCAGCACCGGCGTAGGCTTTACGGATAACGGCTTCCTGGAACGCAGAACTTGGCTGGGAGATTCCTGGTGTCTTCCCGTTCCTGCGTTGGTGAATTCTGCCTTAGAGATGGTCTTGATAGGTCTATAGAGAAAGAAAAGACGTACGCATTAATCGCCGTTCCACGGATAACGGCCCAGACGTGATCCCCATCCTCGAGGGCCTTCGATAACCGTTTTAGATACAGAGCATTGACTGCCTCCGCTCGACCGTAGCCATCGGCAGATATATCAAAAGTATGGCAAGCCGAGGTAGGGGAAAGAACGCCCCCTTTCATCGTACCAAGGTGTTGTTCTGGGGAGGTGATCAAGTTGGCTGCTGCAACTATAGCACTATCACAATCGTGAGATTGGATGGCTCGGATAGCGTTATGAAGACAATAGATTGATGATGAGCATGCTGTATCAATCGTGAAGCTAACGTCGCCAAGGTTAGCTCCATAGAAGAGAAGGAGTCATTGGTATTCACATTATCGCTGTCTTGCATTGGCACAATGGCTGTCCGACAATGTGATAGGTGACGTACATACCTCGGTCCATGAAGATTGAAAACATGACTGATTCGATTTGCCATTATAGCTGTTCCGGTTCCTGTCGCTGTATATCTTGAGCCATACTCAGGATCCCTGGCTTGCATCGTTTGATGATCTAGTGTGAAGTTGCCGACAAAGACTCCCGTATTCGTTCCAGAAACTTGATCTAGGGAGAGGCCGGCACTCTCAAGACACTCGTAGGTTACTTCTAGAAGCTGGCGCTGTTGCGGGTCCATGTACATAGCCTCCAAGTTGTTCAGTTCGAAGAATTCGGCTTCAAATTGGCGTACGTCGTGTTGTAGAAAGTATCCGCCGTCTGCAGCCATGACACCAGCACGGTTTCCATCAGGATGATGGAACCCTTTCACATTGAATCGGACTTCTGGAACCGGTCCCTTTGCGGAACGACTTTGCATCAGAAAATCCCACATTTGTGAAGGGGATTTCACCCCCCCTGGCAGGCGGCATGCTATGACCATGGCATCTTTGGTTAATGACCATCCCCAAGAACAGTACGAAATGTGCGGAGTGAAATTTCTTACCCATTCCCGAGATACAGACTGGATCTTCATCGCTTTCTGATGAAAGATTCCTATTTAGCAGGGACTTCCGAAATTCAGGTTCGTCGTCGGCCTGAGGGGTAGTTGGTGTTAGCACGGAGGAACCAGTACCATCCTCATCATCATTTCCTAACCCGAGAGGGTGCACCAGCGAGACATCCAGGTCATCACCTGCCTGAACATCAACATCCAGATCACGAGTCATGTTCGATTTTTCAATGGCGATAGATATTTGTGCGCCTTGATTCTGATTCTACATTGAGGATTCGCAATATGTAAAGCATACAAGATACACTGTTCTCAATAAGAAGTACTATGCATGACTAATGCAGCCATCGTGTCCTAATATATGCACACCAATGCCAGAGATTACAGGGCATGTAGCCACATGTAAGCACCGCATCAAACTCTCCCAAGTGTAACCTACTTTGTCCTGGCGATACGCTATATCCAGCGGTGAAAGCACTTTGACCTTGTAAGTTGAAGGGTGTCAGTGGATCCCGCTGCTACGGTACATGAATACTAGTAAATGCAAATTGTATAATATTACTACGTAGGGCTTATACACCGTAATGTGTCAGGCGGTATGCATAACGGACATGATGAGGCCTGCATCGGATTGTGGAACCAGCGACAAGGGCAAGGGTCGATCTATTACTTAGCAGGGTGCAGCTAATGTGTTCCTCTCTCGATGCTCACTAAGTACGCATACATATGCGTACAGCACTTTGAAGCCCAACATCTATCGGTAGAATTACGAACCCCACGTAATGAATGCATGATGACAGCAAGCGAGCAGTAAGCGAGCGCGCTTATTCCCATGGCATCGGGAATGTGATAACTAAGCTCACTTTTGCATAGCATGATTACCAGGCGCGTACTCAAAATTGCTTTCATCCTTGACACGCATCACCTTTATGAATTATCCGTCATTATCATTCTGTTGAATTGACGACGCCATGGCCACGAAAAGCCCGAAATATGCGCTCATCACTGGGTAAGGATGCCCATGTGCTAGCACTTTGGATTGATATCGTAGAGACTGAATGAAGACCTTTGATAGATGTGGCCAGGGTGGTATTGGTGAAGCCCTCGCGAGAGAATACATGAGCCGCGGGGTCGTTCCGATCGCAACCATTCTTCCATCAGAGTCGAGCGAGCACCTATCCGACGCCAAAATAACATGGTTCCATCTCGATGTGACCAGCGACTCGTCGATTGCAGACCTCAAATCCAAGATTTTAGAACACACCGGTGGGAATCTTGACTTCTTAGTCAACAACGCGTATTACTTCGAGTCCCAAGATGACTATAATCCAAACCAGCTCCTTTGCTCATTGTGAATAGGGGAATATGTAAGATTGTGATGAAAATGCCTACCGAGGCCTGAGCTACTAAACACGCATCTATCTGACAACGTGAGTTTGACAGGCTATACTATGCCAGCAGCAGACACCGACGTCGCTGCCGTGCAGAAAATGTTCGATGTCAACGTATTCGGGCCAATGAGGATGGTGCATGTCTTTCACGACATGATCATCAGATCCAAGGGCACTATCGTCAATATTGGCTCCATTGGAGGCATTGTGCCTTATGTGTACGGGGGTGAGATTGCTGAACCGAATTTAGCCCAGATCCAGCCAAACCAAGCTGAACATGATGATTTGATAGCATCCTATAACGCGACAAAAGCGGCGTTACATCATTGGTCTAGCACGCTACGAGTTGAAATGGCCCCTTTTGAGCAAGTCTCCCTGTCTCTCACCGCTGTTGAAGTTCTGGCCCTTTTGACGGCGACAAGGCTAACTGTGAAAACCAAGAGTCAAAGTCTTGACTGTAGGTAGAGACTCACCGTGGAACGGATTCGCGCAATGACTATAGTTATCGCTAACAAATCTTCTTGGACAGATCATCTCCGGCGAAGTTGGGACCAATTTTCTAAAGACGGACAGGGACAGAGAATTACCTGAAAGTATAAGACTGATCCGCGCATACAAGAGGCTTCGTGAGACTAAACCATGTCTTCGTTAGATTCATTTTACCTGCCACTCGCTGGTGAGTTCAAAGAGCATGTGCGGAGGATTCCAGGTATTTCTCTCCCTAATACCTCCTATTTTCCTGCAGGACCAAAGCCGCTGAACTGTTTAATGCAGAAACGACAAACAGATTCAAGTATGCAGAGAAGGTCGTGTCCCAATCATTACGATCTAGCCCGCCGGTCTGGTTTTGGTATGGCCATGCCAGTCTTCTCATACGTCTTGTTGACATGTTTGCGCCACGGAGATTCTGGGTAAGGGATAACTGATATCAGAGTACTTCCATTGAAACAGTTGTTGATGGTCATCTAGGGTTTCCTTCTGTGGGGTATGTTCAAGTTCGACAAACTCAAGACTGCACATCACAAGCGCGAGTAATAAGCTATTAAGTGCAGCGAACACTCGATGATTGCCTAAAGTACTAAGAAAACGCATATTTTTGAGAAGTCGTGGCGGCGTGGAACCTGATAATCCTTCAGCGCACGTTTCCTACGATATTTTGTTATCATTTCTTCTCTCACTAGCAAGCAATAAACCCTTCATAGGCACGCTCCGACTATATTGGGAAGCTATCAGAGCGTTAAGAGGGCCTGGAGGGTACTAAAGGTCCCGCTATGAAGTTGTGATGAGACACGGACTGTGAGCGGCTGAGGGTGGACACGGTTCGTTGATAGCTGCGAGTTCGACAGGTGACAGCTAGGTGCTCATGGTCTCACTACTACTACCATAGCCGACACCACTTCAGACATCATAAAGAGTACCATTCTTACTTATATTACTTAAAATCTAAGCGGACATTATGTAGAGCATTCCTTACCAAATAATGGGTAGGGTTTTGGCCATGTATAGCCGTGCAAGCGGTGTGTGATTAGCCCAGTCCTAGCTCTCTTGTACTACATATCTTCCATCTTCACTGATTCACGCCTCAGCCGTTTTCTCTTTCGAAGCTTCAGATACCTCCGCAATGACTTCTTCGTGAGTTTTGCCCTCGTAATAAACTCCCAACGGGCCCATGTACTCTTCGAGTTTCTTGCCATTTGCATATACATCTTTGACACCGACCAGAAACCACAGCATGCGTCCCGGCAACGTCCCACCCCCAGTCAAGTTCTTCCACTGATGCCCAGTGGCGCGCTGGACGCATACGTCACCCTGGCGCATGATCTTGGACTCCCCCGACTCCAGGATGAGCTCAAACTCACCGTCGAGTACTACCCCATAGTCTATTGTGAGCGCACGATGCATGGGCGATATCTCGTTGGGCGCGAAATCAATCATCCTCATCACCGTGCCGTGCTCATAGTGAAGTGGTGGCTGGGCTCTGGTGGTTAGTGTTGCGTCAACTGTAGGGGAGAAGCCTCATTATCTCATTATATACACGTACAGGATTCTCTTTCGCGTGTCGGATGTCGACATCGCCATTTATTTCAACAGGTGTTTCATGAGTCGAGTATAGAATATTCGCGAGGGCCTGCTGCTCGCCCATGATCAAGTGATGATCGCCGCAGTCTGTGCTCAGAAAGGTGGCTTTGCCTTCTTCATTGTGGCCGGTAATATGGCGTACAGTCCTGCGTAGTCCTGGTGCCGGGAAGCCTTGGCCAATATAACCGTGTGCTCTGGGGTTATGAGGCAGGCCATACTCGTTAATGTCGCCTTCTTTTAAGTCTTTTTTTGTTTGTGACATGTTGGTACTCTGGTATGATAAGATGATTTTCTACGATGGAGTTAATGTTCGCGATGCTTCAATGACTTAGACTACTATGTAGCATATAGAGAATTAGTGCACCTACTAGAGGATCCACACATAGTGCCCCCTCTTCGCTGACGCTCAGAGGGCACCAAAACTCTGGATCAGGTCAAAACCTTTGGATCAGTTAAAAGCGTTCTAATTGGTTAATTGCCTAATTTCTACTAAGAAATTAAATGGGGCAAAGCTTTTTACTTTAAATTTTTTGTTTTTAAAATTTAAATAAAATTAAAAGTTATTATATTATAAAAATACTTTTAAAAAAGTAAAAAAAATTGCTTGTATAGTTTTTTTATTAAGAGCATAAAGCGTGCGTTATTTAGCTTTAAACTCTGGTGAAGCACACGCTTTTAACTGATCCAAAGGTTTTGACCTGATCCAGAGTTTTGGTGCCCTCTGAGCGTCAGCGAAGAGGGGGCACTATGTGTGGATCCTCTAGTAACCCGTCATAAGCTAGTGTAAATAACTATGATAAGTATCCCTGCAAGTTTTCCTCGGCTCGGTCCTTCGTAGAAACTAGTCAGGGGTAGAATGACCAATGAAATCGTAAGAATATGAGGTACCGCTTTTCCCCGCCTAATTCTGCATGTACCTGTCCCAGCAATAACTAGACCACCTACTCCTGCCACCTTTTCTGGCTGCTCATGCCACCCTTTCCCCACCTGTACATGTAATATACAATAGCCAGCCAGCCAAGTGCCCTGTATAGCCTTCCGCTGCCCCAAGTTATCTATGTTCTATATTCAGCGTCTGTGTAGCTCAATTAGGTAGTCTATGTAGCTGTGTAGCTGTATGTATAGTTGCGCAGCACTGCAGTATTTGCTGGCAGTAACACATTTATTGCACCCGAAGTAAATACTTTAGCTTATATACTATACAATTATATACATAATTGCAGCATAGGCGTATACTTTGTACCTAAGTTATACAGAGGTATATAGTAATTATAGACCTTTGCTATAATTTTAATTATATATGGGGCGAGGTCTATATAAGTGGAGTGGATGTGACCGTAAAGGGTTAGAGGGTGGCATGAGCAGCCAGAAAAGGTGGCAGGAGTAGGTGGTCTAGCAATAACTATTGTTACTACTTTAGTGCTTTATCGCAAGGACTGTAAAGATCGGATTGAGATAATGTCACTCATGTTAGCAAGGGTAGTGTGGGGCTGACTGGGGGATCAAAAAGGTCCCGGACCCTGCCCGGGGCGAGGGGGATCTCTGAAGGGGATAGTAGATCTCCCAATGATACATAGTAGCTACTAGGTATCTGTTCATAACTGAGGTGAGTGTTGACATGACTGGTATACCTAACTCAGAAAGAGAGATGGTGTGATGGGGTTACATTGTGGTGAGACGAAACGAGGTCCTAGGAAAAGTACTATACATCGTATCTTAGTTCTGGAATGCCAACGTAAGCCTATAATTATTACTATACGCAGATAGTGTTACGTATGGCTTGTAAGAGTAGTACCCCCATCCATAATGAATCCAGTACCAGTCACGTAGCTAGACAAAGGACTCGACATGAAGATGACTGCATCTGCGACTTCTTCTGGCGTCGCTATGCGTCCGAGTGGAACAGCTGAGTTAATCTTCTCACCTAGTCCCGGCATGTTATCTACAGCTTGCTTGACCATGGGTGTATTTACCCACGAGGGGCAGATACAATTGACACGAATCCCATATTTTGCATTATCGAGAGCTGTAGAAGTATCAGTACACTGGGAAAATACACGTGGGCAGTACCGTTACCAGAATTCTTGGCAAGACCCAAAACCCCAAATTTGGAGGTCGTGTACTGCATCAAGCCAGGTCCGCTCGAGAAAGATGATGCCGAGCCGATGACGACGATTGATCCGCGTGTAGTGCCTCGTGCAGGGGAGTCGGTGTCGTTCAAACGGGCGTCCTGGGTCTTCATAATTGCCGAGACGTTTTTCATGACCAGAAAGGCACCTGTCACATTGGTCTGAAGAAGTCGAACGAACTCATCAGGATCCGCATCGGCGACTTCTCGCTGCGTCTCAGCACCGAGCTGTCTTGGCAAAAGGATTAGAGTACGGGAGCTAAGGCGGGGAAGGAGATTGAAGAGAGAGAACTGGTGTAGTCTAGATAGTGTGCCCATCCTCGTGCGTTGCCAAGTTGGCGGAACGTCCCACGTACCCCGGCTGCATTTACGCAATAGTCTATACGCCCGAGAAGGCCGGTTGCGTACGTTGTTAGATCGTCCACCGACGACCTGGATGTGACATCGACTGCATAGGGCTCCGCTTTGAAATGCGGCTGTGTGGCGTGAGTCTTGCTATCCAGGCAAACTTGGACCGCGGCATCCAGGTTAACGTCAGCAACGACAATGGCTGCTGCGCCATATCGTGCGAAAGCCAATGCACAGGCTCTTCCAATGCCACCTCCTAATAGTATAGACCGTTAGTGAGTTTTCAATAGCATTGGATTCCGCAGGGGACCGCATACCTCCACCAATAATCAAGCCATTTCCGTTGACATTCATGGTCGTAATATGACGAACGTGATGTCTTCAACCAGGGTGCAGCAGATGGTGTAGATATCTGTCAACGCCGAGCAGACGGAACCTGTACCCTCGATAGACTCTCTAGATCATTTAACATATTTCCATGCTTATGAAACCCGCTATACATTTTTGTTGTGTGCGGGCTCTCTTGAATGCGGTCGATGGTTGGCTAGCTTTGACCCTGTCAGAGTAGTATCTTGGTGGCTCAGCTGACGTCTGACGGCTGATTGAATACAACGTACCTTTCCAACCCATGTCGTACCTGTGAGTACCGCTAGGTACCTTATGTGCCTTAATCAGAATTATACAACTCTACGCGTGGAAGACTCGCCGTCAACTGAAGAAAGTATCAGACATCGTAGAGCATGAGAGAACATGAAGGGGTGAACACCTTGTCATGCTTCCCTGGTAAAACTAAGACCTGAAAGGCAAGTACCAAAACTCATCTTCGCACACCAACTTGTTGGTTTCATCGTTATCCTTGCGACAGCAGAAATGTCAGCGATGATACATACTAATAATAGAATCCCAGCTTGATTTCTCTTGCCATCAGCGTCGGTGGAAATATTCCCATCGCCACGAACTGATCCGGGATGGGGGGTGACCTGATGGCTTCAACATTCCTATCTTGACACCAAACCTCCATCTGTAAAAAAACGGAGAATTTCGAGGGCGTCGTAGCCCTTTGTTGTTTCTCACTTTTCAGATGTTGAGGATGGGCTATCATGAGTGACTTTAACTCTCTTCCGCCTGCTCAGCAGCAGGCCATCCTCAATAGCGCCGCACTCGAGCCGCCGAAAGGTCAGATTTCCCAGCTCGAGAACCCACCAAACGAGAATGTGCTGGGACACGCCATCATTACCGTAGTCGTGGTTCTGGCGACTATCGCATTCTTGTGTCGCATTTATGTACGCTTCGTCTTATTTAGACAGTTCAAATTCATAGGAGACTGTAAGAGAGACCGCCACCATCTACTACCGCTGAACATCCCACCAATTAACATAACACCAGGGCTGTTGATACTAAGCTACTCATTCCTGGTGGTGGATTTCGTCTTCTCTTTTTTCATGCTAGAGGTCCCTGGGGCCTTTGTTCATCAGTGGAACGTGAAGTTAGGCGATTTCATCGATTTTCTACGCGTAAGTTACGGTCTCGTCGAGAATAGTCTTGCGACAAAAAGTGCTTACACAGTGGGGGTTCAGAATGTCTTCATCACGTCCCAGCTCTACATCGGCGTGATCCTGCCGATCAAAGCAGCTATCCTGTGCGAATGGGTCCGCATCTTCGTCCCTCCCGGCTCGCGCGGCTTCGTCTTCTGGGCTAGCCACGGCATGATCTTCGCCGTCGCCGGCTTCTATATCGCGCTCTTGGTGGCCTTCAACGCCGCATGCACGCCGGTCGAGGCAAACTGGAACGTTTTGATACACGGGGACTGCACCAGGGTCAACACCAAATACACCAACCTCTCAGTCTCGATCTTCAACTTCATCTCCGACGTCATCATCTTGCTGATCCCACAGCGCGTCATATGGACGCTTAACATGTCGACGAAAAAGAAGATCGGAATCTCGTTCATTTTCGCGATCGGGCTGTTTGCCTGTGGCGCCTCGCTCATCCGGCTGGTCGAGACGATCCGCCACGCCGAGTCGCCTGACTTCACATATACGTTCTCGGGAATCATGCTGGTTAGCGCTTCCGAGATCGCCCTGGGGTACTTGGTCATATGCGTGCCGTACTTCCCCAAGACCTTCAGCTCCATAGATATGTCGGCATTGAAGTCGAAGTTGAGCTTCAGTTCAGGGAGCAGGCTGTTATCGTCGCAGAAACGATCCCACGACGGATCTTGGCCTAGGTCTGAGTACTCCAAGATGGAGCAAAAGCGCATCAAGGACGCGGAAGTAGACTCGCTCCAACTCCGAATACTACCGCCTGCCTATGCTCGAGCGCACAAGGCCGGGGTCGTAAGCGGTAACGATAGCGATGATATTGGACTTGCGGAGAGCGGGGGAATCGTACGAACGACGCAATTCAGCGTCGAGAGCGACTTGGCCGGGAATACTCTGCCTGGAGCCGAACAACCAGGGCCCAGGGCCCGCTGAGCATATAGTTACCGTATCTCCCGTATAGCCTATGTTTTGCTTTACTTTAGTACGAGTATGTAAAGACTAACTGAAATTCTTTGTTGACTTGTGAGCCTGCATTAAAGAACAAATGAACCCCTTTTGGACTTGACTATATTTATACTGTAAAAAACCTTTGAAAATACTGCTTTACTGAGAGAATCGGTAAGAGCTGTAGTGTTTTTTTCCTTCGCCAAAACTTATTTAAACGATGGATACGGACCCGCGGAAGGCCGGAGCTCGTGATTTAATTACCTGTGTTTCCGTGTCTTCTATACTATACTATGATAGATGATGGCTTCAGCTAATAGCTGCCTGCAACCTGAACGCATTCAAGAGATGATGATTGGCTCAGGGGTCAGGGCCCCCAAGATACCTACAATGCTTTCCAACCAAATATAGTACCTATATAGATAATCTTTGCCGCATCTGCAGGGGACGCCATGTATCACGTATCCCATCCCATCCTATCGCACCCCGCACTAAGGTTAGTTGGTTACCCAAGAAGCACCCACCTAGCATCAGCATATAAGTTAAGTAGGTAGTCTTTAAGCTCCACGGAGCCTCGACACATGCTCGATAGTAAACAACACACTTCCGCATAGACTATCATTCCGTAATTACAGTATGATAGTCATACAAGATACCCTTGGGCGATTGCTGAGCGATGGCCCATCGTTGGTGCTGGGTGTGCTCTTGTCCGGTGTAAGCACCCATAATCATCCTCCGACATCCCTGAAAACAATCCCCCAGTTAACCAGAAGGGACATACGTATTAGTTAGCCGTGCTCGTTACGTCCCAAGTGTTCTTCCACCCACTACGCCAATATCCAGGCCCGATACTTGCCAAGTTCACCGACGCGTACAATGGTTTCTACACGGTCGGGCGACGATTACACCTAGTCACATGGCAAAATCATCTCAAATACGGCAGGTTTGATCATCATGCACACACAGCTTAGCCCTAATAGCGGGCGATTGACAGGGCGCTGACGAGTGATATAATCAAGGCCCGGTCGTGAGGCAAGGTCCGAATAAGCTCGTGTTTAGCACTATTGCCGCCGTCCATGGTCAGTCTCGAAGAACCCGACTCGTCGGCGATATAAAACAATAGCCACCTGTCTTCTAACTTACAGCTTCAGACATTTACCGGACCGACAAAACCACGAAGCCCAAGGCCTACATGGCCCTCGGGCCTGGATTGACGACGTACAATGTCTTCACGGCGACCGATAACCAGCTGCATCGACAGCGCCGCCAGCTCGTCGGCGGGATCCTGACAGACGCCTCCCTACGCGCCTTCGAGCCGACCATGGTCAAACAGGTCGACGTGCTGCTCGCGAACCTGTTGCGCTCAGCCCAGGACCCGACGACCACAGGTGTGGACATGTCAGAAGAGACGAGACGACTGGGCCTCGATATCGCGGGCCAACTGTCCTTCGGCTACGATTTGCAACTACAGACAGAGGAGAAGAACAGATTCATGCTCACCATGATCACCAAGGGCACATTCTGGAGCAGTGTGTTCCTGCAGTACCCCGGTGCGCGGAGGTTCCGTCTCGGGCTCATCGCCGTCAAGGCCTTTCGACAGCTGCGCGAACCCTATTTCGCGCTCATACAGACTATGATCAAATCTCGCATGGCCGAGGAGGTCGGCGCCAAGCATGATCTGTTTTCCCGCGTGGCGCCTGCTCTGAGTGCGGACGGAGACAATGCGGGTGGGCTTCGCGACAGTGAGCTCTGGGCTGAGGCCAATCTCTTTCTTACAGCTGGTACGTCTAGGAATCAGGGGTGTTGGTTGCTAGGATTCGGGGGCTGACTGCGAATGATCTAGCTGGCGACACGGTCAAGACGGCTCTAAGTGGCGTTCTTTTCTATTTGTCTCGAGATAAGCGCGTTTACAATAAACTCGCCACAGAAATCCGAACCGTATTCAAGAGCGCCAACGAGATCACCGGACCAGCCCTGGTAAAATGCCAATACCTGAGAGCGTGCATCGATGAGTCCTTGCGCATGTCGCCACCAGCCCCGGGAACCTTATGGCGAGAACAGGCTCCTGACCTAAGCGGGCAGCCCTTGGTTGTCGATGGTCATGTCATCCCGAAAGGTACAATCGTAGGCGTCAATGTATATTCACTACATCACAACGAGGATTATTATCCCAATCCGTTTGAGTATTACCCCGAACGCTGGACGGATGAGCAAGATCCTAGTTCCAAGAGGCGCATGCGAGAGGCATTCATGCCATTTTCCATCGGACCCCGTGGGTGTGCAGGAAAGTCTATGGCGTATGGCGAAACTGGATTGGTCATTGCCAAGATTCTATGGTATTTCGACTTCGAAACCACGACAGGAGACAGGGGCAAGATTGGCGAGGGCCATCCACTTCTGGGACCGGGAAGAGAGAAGCCGGGGGAATTCCAGTTGTACGATGTCTTCTCGTCGATGCATGAAGGGCCGTACCTCACATTCAAGACTCGAGCGGACTATTGGAAAGAATTGGTCTAGTTGTATCTGATGATAAAATTGCTAGGCTGATCCATTACCTGCTCTTCATAGTGCGATCCGCCGTCACTGGCTTCTTAGGAGACTGGATCTACCTTGTGTATTAGTATTTGGCATGTTCGAGAAGGAAGAGGAAATGCATGGTCATACATATAACTCTACTCCCACTACGTGAGAGAAAATAGCAAGCCATGCACTCATACCATACGCCAGGTTGAACGTGGCAGCGAACTCTACGCGACTCGTACCGAATATATCGGCGTCGACAATGGCCTTGCGCGCGACGTCTCCTTCTGTGAAGTACGGAGAGCACTCCGGATATGCCTGCAGTGTCTCCCGGCGAGCTCCCAGGATGGAATTGATCTTATCACATGGCATCGCCAAATAGTAGCCGCCGATCAACGAGATGGCTAGAGAAGTAGATATCATGATTATGCGCATTGTGATAATAGATCCCGCCTGTTGCATATACATGTCAGTTCAACATCAAATGCATGACGTAGCTATACAGTGAAATCACCAATGTGAAGAAGGTAAAGACGGTGGAGAGGGCGCAATTGACGGAGACGCACGTAGAACCAAGACCTCAACATCCATTGCCTATGGTGAACAACATCTTTGCGCCGTATCTTGACATAGCCAGCTACCTGAGCGACAATGAACAACAGCATGATCACTGCCGTCGCGGACTGCGCCGCCAGACCACCGCCGAAAGTATGGCGGATGATAGGCAAGGTTAACAGGGCGCCGGCCAGACCCAAGGCGATGGACGCGTAGCCAAAGGCGCGGTGGAAGCGCAGGAGCGGAGGCCTTCGGACCGCGGGGACGAACTGGACGCCGGCCAGGACGCCGGCCGGCAGTATGCACCACAGATGCGCCGATATGCCGAAGCGAGCCAGGTTGGTGCGGAGGAAGTAGAAGCATTCCCCTGGGAGGGCGCCACCGCGGCCCGGCGCGCAGAAGACCGAGTCAAAGAACAGGAACTGCAAGCTAACGAGCGAAAAGATGATGAGAACGCCGCTCGACAGAAGCCACATCCACAAATGGCTGTTTCGAGCGAACCCGAGCGTGCTTGAGAGGCGGGCCGCCATGGCGGCTCGAGAACTGGCACGTCGGGGGTTCCCAGCTTCCAGTTTCCCTCTAGCAATGAAGTCTCAGTGGGGACCAAACGCGCGTAACACGATCCTCTCATGGGCGACTGGTAAGCACGTAATTGGGATCTTGTGATTTGTGTGAGTGTGGGTGATTGTAGACCACCTCTAGCACAGGGCTGGTAGGGTAACATTATATGCAGTTATGCAAGTCGCCCCGGATCCCCGGGCCACTTTTTAAGGCTAGATACTTACGTACGGGAGAGTCGGAGCCGAGGTGGATTGTAGTGTAAATAGACACAAATATGAGGAGACCCAGGCGACTTCAGTGGGTCTGGGCAGACCTGGGGTTCTAAATCTATATTTTGTACCTCGCATTCGCATGGGTGTAAGTAAGTATGTACTGTAGCCACTTTGGACGTAAGGCTGCAGGTTACATCGCGAGGTACTTGAGAGAACCTGTCTTGACTTGTAATTACCACTCTAGATAGGCTTACTACAGTACCAACAAAGCCCGTTGCATATAGTATTAGCGGCGGTGTGTTGGTCATCACGCATCGTACGTTTACTGTATCTTCAACAAAATCCTTCTACATGCATGCAATACATCACATCACAACTTAAATGATTGGTGAAAAAACCTATCGCTGCAATACAACACAACAGAGTTACATTCGACTATATAAGCGGAATCCAGCTTAAATCCTGTTGGCGGTGTCGTTAACAATTTTTAGATGTCGCTTGCTCACCGAGGAAAAACATGATCTCACAACACAGCTAGCTACCCAGAGCAGATACGGCGAGGGTTCGGGCTCGCTGTGCCTCCTGTGCCTCCTGTTCTCTTGGATTAACGATGACCGCTATTCCGCGACTCGTGAGTCTTAGTCCAATCCTCAGATACCTGGCTATCATCAACTACCCGGCACTAAAGAAGCACCAACGTATGATATGGACAGTGTCAACTTCTCCAGGGGATAAGTCCGTGCTTATCCTGGTACGGAATGAAGCTTAGCGTCCGACCATGTGAAATGCTTTCCGTGCCCAGCTTCTTCATCATGCTCTTTTCTCCCCACACCCACGGGAGTAGGTACCTGATGACCATCATCGTGAGCCAGGAGCTGGACGTCATGGCGCGTATGTAGTTCGCTGATACGTCTTTGATCTCGACCGTCTCCGTCTCCCTCCGTTGCTGGTAATCCCTGAATATCCCCGTGATGACCTCCGCAGTGGGACTGGGACTGGGACTCGTCTGCGTCGCCCCGTAGAGGCTGTTGGCCAGGCATACCGCTGATTGTAGCGCCGCGTTGAAGCCCATCCCCATGACTGAGGACATTTGCACGGCCGACTCGCCGCACAAAACGATCCGGCCGTGATACCAGAGCTTTGCGGAGCCTTCTGGTTGACGTGCCAGTCTTGTCCATGTGCAGTGTTTCTGCAAGTCTCGGACCTGAAACCCAGGCGCTATGAATCTCTCGCCATGCTTCTTGAAGAAACGAGGGACGCTTTCGGTATCATATGAATGGTCCTCCTCGGCCGTCATTTCCTCTAATGTTTTAAACAAGCTGAATGCCGCTATCTTGTCTGATGTTCCGAATTGGGTGATCATGCCTGGACCGTGGGACTCCCAGAAGACGCCTCGCTGCAATCCGGGAATGGGGGATGCCGTGCCAAATAGACATTCGAATTGAGTGACTTGAGGCGATGTTTCAAATGGAATTCCATCTGCTTTTGCTATACTATTCACTAGGAATGACCCGTCAGTGAGAATATAACAGTATGCGATACATAAAAGGCGTGTTTTGAGATGAGCAACCTTTGACGCGAAGAAGACCAATGGCACTTACTATATTCTCTCACGTGGCTGTGTACACCATCGCACCCGATGACGATGGACCCTGTTTCCATGCTACCATCAGAGAGGGTGACGCAGACACCATTCTCATCGGCGTCTATAGCGCTTATGAATGAAGATACCTTTATTTTAGACCGGTGGTCTCCAAGACCGTCATATAACAATTCCGTGAGCCGGGTACGCGGTAAGTGCAAAGTCGGGTACCCGTGACTATGGCGATCACCATGTCAGCATCTCCTAGTACGCGAGTCTATTTCCACGCATGTAATTATGAGATGGGCCTACTTCTCTCCAATCCACCGGAACGTGGGATATTCGCTCTGTTGCTGACCCAGAGGGTCAATGGTGCTCTTTGAATGAAGCCCCAGAGACTCGGCTGCAGCGGCGTCCAGTAGTCCCAGCTGGTCCAAAACACGAGTCGAGTGAGGCCAGAGCATGATGCAAGCTCCGGACTCGGTGATTACGCGTTCGTGCCGTTCGAGAATCACGAAGTCGATATGTGCCGCCGCCAGCATGTTTCCCAGCGCGAGACCCGTAGGACCTGCGCCGACGATGACCACCCTGAATGGTTTCTCCATGTTAGTTTCGTCCTTGATTGTGTGTTCGCAGCTCAGCGTAGAGAGTTAGGACTTCGGCAGACAGCCCACGTTCTATTTCCGATGGGGAGGAATAGACACGCTACGCTGACTGCACTGTTTATCTTGATCTTAAATCGAGCCAATTAATGTGCACATGTCAAATAGGTAGATCGCCGCGAGTAGGACATAGATATGTATGTGTGGGGGCCCATGCTATTTATATTTCGTATTAGTCAGATAGCAATCGACAGACATTGGCGTTTGACCAGCCGCAGTCGCGTTCTTGTTTTCCGTTCTGTGTGCTATGGCGTCTAAAGTGTATCTCAGTCTCTAATTGTTTAATTGTACATCCGAGACCATCACCATTATTCTCACTAAGAAAGAGCAATCTGTTCATCAAGCACCTGAAAGCTGATCTAGCAATACTCGGCTCCCACAGCGGCCAAGTATATCATACATATATCGTGAGAGGCATACCCCATAAACGATGAAGGATGTTGTGATCGTCGGCGCCGGTCCATGCGGTCTCGTGGCTCTGAAAGAGCTGCGAGAAGCAGGACATGATGCAATCATTTTCGAAGCCTCAGGGGTACTTGGCGGTGTCTTTGCCAGCTCAGTCGTTCAACCCGACTTGCATCTCACCGTCTCGAACTGGTTCATGGCCTTTTCAGACTTTCCCGACCCTACTAGACTACATTACCCATCGGGCAAAGCCTACCTGGCGTACCTTCAGGCTTATTCGCGACATCATGGCCTGGAGCAACATATCAGATATAACTCTCTGGTTTCCCAGGCCATTTTGGGGGATGATAATCTCTGGTCTCTAGAAGTCCGCCAGTCCGGTGACCGTTTATTGCGAGTGAAGACCGACGCTCTCCTCGTGGCAACGGGTGCCAATCAGCTACCAAACCTCAACATCCCCGGCCTGGAGGGCTTCTCCGGACGGCTGATCCACTCAAGTCAGTATGATGAATCATTTAAATCACAGGTCGCGGAGCAGAGACTGCGAGTTTTGGTGGTTGGAGCGGGCGAAAGCGGCGCCGACGTAGCCGCTGAGCTGGCCGAGTTGTCGCCCAACGTGTCAGTCTGGGTCAGGAGAGCGCCATGTGTCGGCCCACGCTATCTTAACGACACTATTCCCGAGGCGGAGCGCATGATCCTGAACAAGTCCAACGAGCAGCCTGCCAACAGCTTCCTCGAGGCTTCGACGACGAATCGTATGAGCGCGGGGATCAACGTTTATGCTTATGGTTTATTTCGCCGGTTTCTTTGGAATCTACCGGGCGGCGATGCGACAATTCAGCGGTTCAATCTTGAGAGTACGGCGTCTGCATTCTTCCGCACTGAACAGGCTACGTACGTAACCAAGAACTCGCGCATGTGTGAAGCTGTATCGCAGGGGAAACTCCAAGTTATTGTGAAGTCTATCATATCAACATCGGGGACGACGTGCACGTTTTCCAACGCCGACGGCAAGAAAGATTCGACGATACTAAGAGAGTTCGACGCTATTGTTCTCTGTACTGGATATCAGGCTTCGTTCCCCTGGCTTCAAATCCCAGAAAAATACAAATTCAAGGCGAACCCACGAACTTGGTTTCTTCATTGCTTTCCCAGGCTTTTGGGAGATCGCCTGTTTTTCGTGGGCTATGCTCGACCTCACCAAGGTGGCATACCCGCTGCAGCAGAGATGCTGTCTCGCTACATCGCCCTTTTGCTCAGGGGTGAAGCGCTCCCCCTACCTGCCGATTACGGGTCACTGGCACTTCGTGACATGGTGGATGAGCAAGAATACTACTCCATCAGTCCTAGACTGAACAGCCTCGTAGACTACAATGCCTATATTGAGAGTCTAGCGAGGCGTATGGGCTGCGAACCGAAACTACCTCGGGTTTGTATTGCTATCTTCAATCTCCATATCCTATCGGTGCTTCTACTTATCTTAGGAACATGGGCAATGAATACCATCACTGCATGGTCGGTTGCTGTGTTATGGGCGACAACAATGATAGGATTCTTCATGGTGGAAGACGGATTGCTGATTAAGTGGTGGTTCTATCCAAATTGGTCTGTTTGGTACAGAATGAACGGCCCAGGGGCAAAACCTGGGCTCGTGAGCGATGTCTTGACCCGGGTACCACTTCCGAGGGGGATGGCGATAACTCCGTATTCGGTTGTATTCGTCCTATGGTCAGTGTCGTCATTTTACATGCAGCGCGTTCTTTCGATCTTCATCTTTATACCGCACGTAGTTTTGACAATACTTGGCTTGGGCGATGTCAGTGGGTGGTTTGGTTGGCTGCGGCCGAAGCAATATGTCTTACATGGCTGTCCTTGGAGGGTTGGAGACCTCTTCCTCCCCTGAACTAGCCAGCCATAGTTAGGTGCTATCAAAGAGAATCTTGAATAGACATAACTACTATTGCTAGTTGAAGAACTGGCTGCTAGAGTTTTGAGCTACCTAAAGGAGTTGGAGGCATCCTGAATTAAGACAGCAGCTAGTCTATTGTTCGTCCTTCCGAAAATAATGCCGATCATATTTGACTACTCTGACGAGGGTGTTTTCAAACCCTCTAGTGTCTCTTCCACTTTGGCAAATGATAGTTCTTGCATTATCTCGTCCCAAAGAAGCTGGGCGACGCGCTCGCCTTCAGCCTCATACGCAAAGGGTGCCAAACTGGGTGTTTTCAGTCAGCTACAGTGGATATCATCTTGTAAGCGGTATAAAATGACTATCTTACGGTTCCAGCTTGCCGTCCTCGACGTACTGTCCATGGGCTTCGCGTCCGAACTTAACCGCGCCCGCTGTGATTGTTCTAGTCCCCACTGATGGACGGCGTCCAAAGATACGTTTAATAAAACTGCCAATCATGTCGACAACATTAGCTTCTGGGAGTTGCCCAAGGTGCGTACCGTAGCATAGGCCAGGGTTCGGCAAAGTGATGATTGCAATTGAGGGATCAACTCGTTTAGCTAGCTCAGATATGGCCAGCTGACCGAGGAGCTTGGATGTGCAGTAGCGTTCCCAGCCATCGAAGAGCTTCGGGTCGCTGAAGCTGGGAAGCAAGGGTTGGTGGTTCCGTTCTTTGAATTTGGCGAATGAAGCGACATCGGATGATACAATGACCAGGCGACCAGGGGCGTTTGACGGCGACGGACTCTTGGCCCTTAAGACAGGGAGTAGTAAGATGGAAAGTAACGTAGTTGATAGCACGTTCAATTGAATGGTTTCCTCGTAGCTCGAGCCCGAATGTGCGCTAACCATCTTGAACTTCTGATTGAAAATACCAGCATTCAGCACTGCAATATCCAGGCGATCCAGTGTCTTTGCTTGCGCGGCAAAGGCGGTGATGGAATCATAAGATTGCATGTCGAGTTTCCAAACGTCGATAGCGTCATCTGGGAGCTTGTACTCTGACAACAATGTAGTTCTTGCTTGCTGGCCTTTCTGCTCATTGCGCACAGCTAGAATGAGTCGGGACAGGCCTAGACCTAAGAGTTGGCGAGCGCACTCTAGGCCAATGCCACCATTCGACCCTGTCACAATGGCGGTTTTGCCGTCGAGGTCGACATCCTCTACAGGAGGTGGGACGACACAAAGCTGTCGCCGTAAGGCGGCACGCGCCGTTGCCCTTTGCTCTGGCGGGGTGGTAAAGGGTCGTGGAGCAGCCTCCATGATGACAAACAGGAAGAGAGATAATAATTATGAATTCGGTGCTAGGATCCAACAGGGAGAGAGGGCCAGGAAAGGGCCTTTCACGACGACGGGATGGTGCCTGGTTTACGATAGAAATAGCAAAGTACAGTACCTAAGGTAGGTTGACATGCTGAGCGTACGCGTAGAGCTACAACAGAGAACAAAAGAGGATTGCAGGTGTGGTTGCACCGAGACCTACATAAGTATTTTACATAACGTACAGTACCGTAGGTCGGGGGTTCCTTCAATGTTGCATGCACTCCCGGGCACGTCGCGTCCCGTGCAGATACCACATTGGGTCATCCATGCCAGATGACATGAGCGTTGCATGCAATTGAACACTTGGTCTGGAGTAGGTACTTGGTAGTACTCTGCTGGCTCATTGTGGCGGTGCGGTGGTCCCACCGATTTTGCCTCCTCTGACCGCCCTCTCGCAATAACCGCCGGCGCTCCGTTTTGCTATCGGCGCTTTTACTCTACCAGAGCACTGTATAAAAGAGAATTTTTAAAAAAAGGAACTATTAACCAGAGAGATATGTTTCTAATCTAGAAAGCCCGCGGACACTTATGTTAGCTCTAGGTTTTACTTTTTTACGTTAGTTTAAAGAAGATATTTAGGGTAATATAGGACTAAAAATTATTTTAGTTCTTAGTTCCTAATCTCGGCATTATAAGTTCAACGTTAAATAGGGTTATCATTCTAAGAAAAATAGTAGCTTGTGCGCTCTCGTACAAGCTTAATAAACATAACAATAAAGCAGCAAAAGCAAAAGAACTCCTATAAAAAAGATTAACGAGATACGGAGTAGGTGGGTTAGTGCACCGGCATATAATAGTATATACTGAGAGGGTGCGACCTAATCGCTCAGCATTCAGAACCTGTGCTTGAGCTACCAGACGAACTCGTCGACGAGATAGACTTTCGACGCCTGAGACCCTTGAATTTCTTGCTTAAGAATGATCCCACCGACCTTTTCTCTTTCTTCACAGAGGCTGTATTGACAATACTTATTACACCCGGAAACGGCATACGCGGCATAGGCATAGTGGGCCGCGATGGCTGCCCCCCTATTCCTGGGCCTCCCGGTAACAGTCCTGGCCTTGATCCTATTGGCCTCAATGGGCCTGGCCGATTCATTGGCCAAATTTTCATAGTGATGGACCAGCCTGGCTCGACCGTCTTCTCCCACAGGTGTGGCAGGATGACCTCACCGTTTGGTCCGATCAAATCATAGTGCCCGGCCTGCACATGTGGACCGATTGTGTCCACGTGCAAAAAGGCTTTCTTGACAACCTCTTCTATACCCTATACGAAGAAGAATGCTCGGTTAGCAATACACTTTGACCCTTGGGTCCTGAAAACTTTGCTTACCTGCCAAGTTGTGCAAATATGAAATGGGAGGGTGAACTTCCTCTCTGCGGCGTCTTTGAATTTAATCGGTGCTTTCTCTTGGCTTTCAAGGGCCTTCTTCGCTTCCTCTGTAGCTTTTATTTTTTCGGCCTCTCTCCTCTCGAGATTCATTCTGTCCCGAACTTCTATTTCAACCTTATACCAGACGCTCTCCTCGAATCGCTTTCGCCACTCAGCCTCCTCAGCAGCTCGCTGGGCTGCTTTTTCTTTTGCTTCGGCATCGGCTTGAATAGTGATGGCTGTCTGAAGAAGGTCATGAAGGTACGATTCCAGGTCCTGGGGGTTCCCCTGTGCGACCTCAGTGGGGTTTATCGTGGATTTTACAGACGTAGGAGGTATGGTACGAACTCGTTGAGCTGCATGGTTTGGACTTCTGTGTCCCGTCGATTGAGATGGTCTGGTGATCCGAGGGTTTGCTGGAGGTTTTGATATCGTTTTGACTATACTGAGCATTTCACTTGCCTTTGAGATCCCATGCTCACTGCTGCAAGTTGCATTGGGTTTGGCCGATGTTGTAATCATACTTATGTTATCGGCAGAGTCAGCAACAACAGCGTTTGCTTTATTACCAGGTTCAATGATAGTTATTTCAGTCTCCACTGGGTGTTGATCCTGCTCTGGAGCTGGGGACACTGCAGCATTATATTTCGATGGAGTAGGAGAAGAAGTTATGACCGACATGTCTTGGCTCGGACTGTTCTCACTATAAACGATGGTTTCCGCTGCGTCCGGAAACCCATAATTCTCAGTAGAGTCCTCGGCTACTTCAAACTGAGAGATAGAATCTGGCAGTGCCGGGAGTTTCTGTGAAGGCAAGCTATGACAGAAATCAATTCTCTTTGTCTACTATGATCGTATTAGTATTGCACTTACTGATTTGCCGCCACAAGCAGAGTATTGATGGCGGATAGTCTAGCATGCAACGTATCGCGCAACAGCTTAAGCTCATCCCTACGGAAGAGCGCCCAACCCATCTTGCACCAACTGCTACCCAATCTACCTCCTTCACTGGACAACTTCGTCTGATAATGTTTAGTCTGATCGAGGAAATCTGCGATGATCGTCATTGAAGGCATGATAATTTGCGCAAGCGCATTGAGGGTGCTCTTCGGTAGCATATCATTGCGGCTCAGCTGTGTAATCTAAATGAAAGCTTGCTGGATGCCACAGAGCTCCGCCAGCGCTTCTTGGTACTCAATAGATGCACCTCGAGTCTCTGTCATGACGCGGATCAACTTATGCGCGAGATTTGCGCCCGCGATAAAGTCGCCTACACCGAAACCGAACGACATAAGGACCAGCTATCGATCTGAACTGGGAATCGGTAAATATGCCTCTATGGGAGACACTAAAACTATTAAGAGTCAATCACAGACGAAGGTTTTTTCTTCACATTGTCTAAATTGCATTTTCTGGCTTTGTTAATCACGCTTATAAAACACAGCCCCATTCCACATGCATGTTGGTGTCAACAGCCTATGATATTTAGGTACCTATTGCTGGAGGTGTGATCGAGGCATTCTGCGAGGTGCATCTCCAAATCCCTCGACGGTTCCGCGACCTCTAATGCGACCCCGCAAGCTACAAGTTAAGCCACTGTCATGACCTATAAGTCTTTCCACTCATATCATCTTCTTCAATCCGCCCAGTTTTAGCACGAGTTAGAGAAACTTGTTCCAGCCTCAGACTTATGATCACATATGCAATTCGTTTAATCCATTGTTTTATTGAACTAGATTGAACAAGACTGTATTGGATTTCGATCGTGTTATTTGAAGAACATGAGCAAAAACTTGGCCGCATGTGTAGCGCAGGGTATCATTCCTGGGGAGCGGGGCGGTTAGGCATATTATGAATGAGGTATACTTGCGCAATCAGTATTGTAGAAGTTTGACTTGACCTATAGCTTTGGCAAGACCTTACTAAGCTTTCCAGGTAGAGATTGTTCCCAGTTTCCGTATTGAAAATGTTTTTAATCCGAAAACTGAAACTCGGCAACAGCCCCTTATTGACTCCTGTTACCCGAGAATTGACGGGATTTAGTGAAGCTTTCCGGATCGGATGGGGTAGATTTTAATGAGCCAGCATTACTCCCAAGGACGTACACGACCAGAGAGGTTAACGTAATAACTGGATCGAGTGGTGACTGGGTCAAGATGCTTAAGGACAACTAGGAAGCGGAGAAGGGGTACAAAATTGTGTGCATTGTATGCACACTGGCAAACTTGACGGGCTGTGCTATCACGGTAGGTTTGTAATGGCTACAGACGGTCAAGTGCCCGACTTGACTACGTTCTACCTTTTGGTTGTGCCGCGGTTATTGTCACAGTACGTATATAAGTGACTGCAGACGGTCAAGTCTCCGACTTGACAACGTTCTATCTTTTGATAGTGTTATGGATAGAGCTGCAGTTCTGTTCCGTGACATGTGCCAACCCTTATCTTATGAATTGTAGACGAGCTTACTAGTTAAGCCGTTGTTGCAGTCCTTATGATAACTATCTTAGAGGAAAGAGCGTAATTCAAGCTCGCAGATATTGATATATCACCCCTCAGTGACCCTCTTGTTATAATGCGGCCACTTGTTCTACTTCGGTATTCAATGTGAGTTATAGCTTGACTAATATTCCTGTAGTCTATTCCTAGAAGACAAGTTTTCTAAGATACTACATAGAAGGCTGATATGTTCTGTTTACCCTTTTAAAGACATTTACTGCAGGGTGAACCCTTGTACCATGGCCGGTCCTGGTACCTCGCCTCCAACGCGGTTACTATTACGTATGATAAACTTTAAGCCCACAATCCCTTGGATATACTTTCCTTCTTCTTTACCATGTATTAAGTTCTGTGTCATACCATGAGTCGAAGGTCTACCTTCGCTTGTGGCATTGGTTCTGAAAGAAATACTAGGCTCTCCTCCTGCCTTGCCCCATTTTGGGGAGCTTCTGCCATTTTCCATTTCAAATTGGACACCATGTTAATAACCTCCACCCCAAACATGGACAGCAACAATTTGGACACCTTTCTCTCCGCTAGGATGCCATTCCTTGCCAGGACCACTATTCTGCAGCTGTAGCTCACTCTTTGTTTTCACGTGTACTTTCGATCCACTAATTCGAGGGCCGTCTGCTATCACGGTAGTGATTCCTGCACGAAATTCTTCATAGCTGACCTCTTCGTTCAAAGGAATTTGATTATCGCCGAGAGGCATTTCGATAAAGCGGCTGGGGACGTTAGAGAACTGGACCTCAAATCCACCTATTTGATCAAAGTGACACCATTCAGACGCCGCTAAGAGGCCTCGGAAACAAACAACAGGCTGCGTTAGATCCAAATAGCTTGCAGACTCATTGCTCCTCCTCTCGCCCTCTTGCCGCGTAAAGTCAGGATCGAAAACTCCTATCTCTGTGTCTTCACTACCCACGCACGGCTCGCAAAGAGACCACCCTGGCGGCGGCGGCTCTGGATCTCAGATACGACCTTGTTCATCTCGTAAAACCTTCACTAGAGGTATAGTGGTGGGAGATGAAGTAGCTGGCGCGATTAAAGCACCCAAAGTCTAGTATTGCATGAAGGTGGGGCTGAGGAAAAGACCAACAATAGCAAAGCCAGAAGGCGGCTTGACGAAACATGCCTTCTCGATTGAAGATTGCTGTCCAAAGATGCCCTGTGTGCCACGGTTGGTTACCACACCGAGCCACTTAGGAACATGCCACTCGAAATTGGCGTCTTCTTCAGGCATCGGAGGCATAAGCACGGAGAGAATAGTTTCGCCGCCAGGTCCATCGATATCCATGCTTTTGAGGGGACTCTTGTGATCCAGTCCGGCCACTCGCATTGTAACGGGGGTTCGTCCAGAGTCGCCAGCGAAGGTCAGCTCTATACGGCTCGCGTCTGCAGAGGCCGATATTCGTATTAATCGGGAGGCGATAGTAGTGGGGTCTTCGTGCTGTTCGTCAGTGCCGAACAGCAGTCCCTCCATCCGCAAACCTCTCCGCTGAGCGCTACTAAGTGCTCTTAGGCTATCAGGAAGAACGCGAACGTGCGGCGGCGGTAAACCATTGCGCCATGATAGGCTTCGCGTTAGTTCGTCGTTGACCGTCCTCCGGGGAAACCCCTGGTCACCCTCGGACTGGATGAGGGCGAAAGAGCTGATCCGATTGCCCTTTGACGAGCCACGTATGCCCACCAAAGCTTTTCCGTCCGCCGGCACGAAAAGGCGATGATACCGATCTTTCGGGTGGTAGCTGCCGTACTCAATGCCCGCGCCGTAGATCCAAACATCGACATTTACAATACCAACTGGGCCAGCTTCACGGCTCTCAATCGGGTCACCCATAATAATCTCGAAGCCCTCAATCCATCCGCCCGGGTTGATCTGGATGACGTGCGTGCGTGAAATTTCCGCCTCTGGAGGTGGATTTCTGAATTGACAAACTCGGCCATTGTACATGAGTCTAATACACGAAAGGTAGCCATCTTCCTCATAGACAACTTGCAGCGACTTCGCGTGCTTAACTTCGCTCCAAGACGAAAGGAAATACACCTCGTACGGAGTTTCATTGGGATTGTAGAAGGTGCCAATCTCCACGGCCTCATCCGGAACGGGATTGAGACTCATTGTGGGATCACTGATTCTCGTTAGCAGATCTGTGTTTTTGTACGTTGGATGAGGCGAAGGGGAAAAGGGAAAATATTAAAATGATACCCCAAGATGATTCTAAGCATCGACGCGGCATGTCACGTCTATTGCTGGTGGTATATTGCGCCAGTGGCTCCCGAATTCATGTCATCTGGCATTTCAGCTTTCAGCCGAATCTGCACATCGTGTCCGTTTACACATAGCGATTCACGACTTCCGATCCTGTATCTGCATTAGCGCCATAGGTTATACTACAACGAGGGAAGTTGACGAGGGCTTTAGCTACGCTAAATCTTATATCCCTCGACGGCTCTGCTTTTCTTAATAATACGATGTGGTTGTAGTGTCGTTGCTCGACTATTCGTATTTGCTGCCCTGCAATCGGAATTCCGTGATTCGGGAAGAACCGCTATCGGAGGTATACTTATGTTCATGTAAAGGACTCGTACCTGTCTATGGGAGACTCTGACGGAAAAACGACGCTGTTATTGCTAGGTTGGCAATAGCGGTATATAGGGCTCTACAGCTGCGTGGCAGAGATATATCTTTTCCTACTCTTTTAGCAATGCGATTATTGTACTTGCTACTTATGATCAAGACATCATTTCAACACCACTTTGATGCCCTTTTTAGGATATACCGTACTCTTAGCAAAATCATGAGCCCAAAAACGGCGAGCTAAGCGAGTGAGCAACCTCCCAATCGACCCGGCAGGCTCGCAGCGAGACATTTCTAGCCCTTGGAAATTGTCTATTTCCGAGGACCTGTGGTTCAGAATCAAACGGCAGGAATAGGGTGACATCGTGTTGCTTGTCTCTTATCTCACCCCTTCACCCTGGGCGTATGTTATCAGTGGGTACTTCGCCCCACACACGTCCTGCTATATAATATGAGGTACCACCTCATTGTACTGTACCTAGACTTGTTCCTCAATGCTTAATAAATATACGGTTCATCACCTAAATGCTCATAATCTCAACAGCACGGGAAAGCCTCGCTAGGATCCGTTCCACAGTTTCATTTCAGACTCTAAGATCTAGACTAGACCCACGGCGAGATCGCCTGTATTGCCGATTCATTACTTATAATGCACAAAATTGATATATAGGCACTAGGGCCGAGAAAGCCTGGGAGAAGTCCACTGCGAGGCAGTTTTAGCTTGGATAAGAAATGCACTTTTTGGGCACCAGTGGCGCGAAGGATCTCATGCGATATATGCAGACTAATGGTCATCATTCCGAAGCCTTATGTGACAAGTATACCCGATCAAAGGGCTTGCATTGACAGATATTAGTAATCGGTATTCTTCAATAGACAAACTCGACATATGACCCCTCGTCATTCAAAACCTCTATACTCCGTATCTTAAGCCTAAACAGTCATGTCTTAGTAGAAATACTAATGAATGAGCCTTTTTCACTCGAACTGACTCTCTTCAAATCTCTCATATCCAACAGACACTAGCTTAAACACTTAACGCCACAGCTCATTAATTACAGTCAGCTTAGCGCGGCTCGCTCGCTATGTCACTCCCCACTGTCAAAACATCCATATCTTCATGCACTGAACTAATTGAGATTGAGCGTGCTTGCCCCGAACTGCCTTACGTGGAATTGCCTATCCCTCTCGATGCGCGGAAGATCGTATCGGTTACTTTTACGACTGTATCACGGGATCAAGGTGCTCCTCCCTTATTTTCATGATTAAGCAACTGCATCATCATATACCCGATGCTTTGATTATCCTGCTCGATCCGCTTAAGTTTAGAAGCGAGAACTGGAAAATCGGGCCGGAATATGGTCTCACTAACACGTAGTCATAGGATGGGCCACCGAGAGAGGATACTCATACTCGTGGTTCGATGCTGTCGTCAGAAGACCAGGGAACCAGGCCGACCTGCCAGTATTGCCAATTTGCTCGAATCGTGCAGCCGACCCTCGATTTCTTGAGCAGAGGATCCGCTGGGACTTTGGGTCTGGGTCTCGAAACCGTGATTGGATTCGGTCTCTGCGTCCAGAAGACATCATAGGCATACTGCCACGCGCGGTCTACCCCCAGAGGGTCAACATCATTCGCGAAGCCAGCATCGAGCTCGAGTACGAGACAGATGGCGAGGCGAAGGCGGTGTCCGAAGTGCCGACGCAGGAACACATAGAGTCTCAGACGGCTGTAGCCGAATGCGAGAACACGAAAGTTTATGCAAGACCTCTTGACTCGGATCGATTCGAAATCCGTCTCTTGATCATCCAACCAGGTGGCTTTGGTGATCCAATTAAGTGTAGCTTTCATTACACTTATCTCGCTGGGGATGGTTCACCTGATGTTCTATTCGACAGCTTGTCGTATTGCTGGGGCAGCTCTTCTGATATTGCTCATATCTTGCTGGATCCCGATTATGACGGCAGCGTCAGCCGGTCTTGGAATGGCCGCGAATTCCCAGTGGGACACAACGTGGAAACCGCTTTGCGACGTCTCCGGAGCGAAACCAAACCACTAAGGATATGGGTCGACGCTGTCTGCATCAACCAGAACGATCTTAGCGAGAGATCTGGGCAGGTCAAAATGATGCGCCTGATTTATTCACAGGCTACAACCGTCCATATCTGGCTTGGCGAGGGGGACTTACTTGTCGATACGGCTGTGTGCGTCGTTCACGACCTCTATAACTATATGTATGGCGATTGCCCCGGAGGCGATGGGTGCCAATGCACCATCCTCGGCATTTCAAGGCACGGCGTCGACGCGCGAGATCCCGAAAACAAAAAACTACAGAGGGCCAATACAAGTGCCCAGATCCTTGTTGATACGTTCTGGGAGGCCGCGAAAGCCTCTTTTAGCCCACAGCTGAACCAGATCTGCGATGGCTGGTACAATGGTGAGTTGTTGGCTATGATGAGCATCCTCTACAAGCATCCATGGTTTACCAGAGTTTGGGTGTTGCAAGAAGCCATTTTCGCCCAAAAAGCTTTTATTCGTTGGAGCACCGAGGCGATCCCGTGGACAGAGATCGTCACAGTGAGCGAAATACTCTGCCAGCACAGAGTCATAGCGCCGCATCTCAAATGGGGAGGGTCCTTGGCTCCGGTCTGGAGCCAGTTGTTAACAAGCGTTAGAGCCCACAGCGTTCTGAACGAACAATCCAAAGGCTCAAAATTGTCGTCACCTGTGCCAGATTCACAGTCGAGTGGAATATTGGATATCTATATCGGCGCCCTTGGCATGAAAGCCACTGACTCCAGAGACAAGCTCTTCGCACTCTTATCCTTCTTTCCGTTTGCAGATAGTCCAATAGACATAGAGAGCCAACCGCGAGGACTCAGATCACTTATCGAACCCAATTACACCAAAAAAACCGCCGCTGTTCTTGCCGACTTCACAAAGTGGTGGATCGCGACTCATCGATCCCTCGCGATTCTATCATACATTCATGCGAACCCGGCTCGGGCGTGGCGAAGAATGACAAGAGACTCGCCGAGCATAGCAAGCCCACGGCTCCCCACTTGGGTTATTGGTACCGAAGGACGTAATTGGTGGGCCCGAGCAACACTCGACTCACAATTCTCGTTCCGTGCTACGGGAACCACAAACCCATCTATTCACCTGGATTACGACGAAACCGGCAGTTCGTATAGCGACGCACAGTCCTTGAGGCTTAGAGTCGAAGGGGTTTACGTTGCTTCCATCTCTAGAATTGGCCACTATCCGGTTGAGCTTCTCTCCCCTTTCTCAGGTGAGGGGGCTGCTAGGACTGACGAAAGAGACGGCACAATAGGGGCTGTCTTCGACCGAATCTTCGATCCCTACGCGTGGACTTCCTTTTGGTCGCTCCAAGAGAACCCAGTAGAATTCCCCAAGCACGAAACTGATCCTGCTGGATCGAGATCTCGGTATCTTGACCACTTAATCACGCATTGGAAGTATCATGGTCGAGAGAGTATTCTGGCAATGACTCCCTCGTCTGACAATGGTGATGATGAGACAAAATGGAAGCTACGAGAGACTAACAAACTCCCGGTCTGTCTCGACCCCTGTTTTTTTGTTAGTCACAATGGTTACCATGGTTTGTGTCCATGGACGGCGCGAGAGGGCGATATTGTGGTCCTACTCGATGGTGGGAACGTACCTTACCTTCTGCGACCAGTGGGCAAAAAGACGATAGAGAACGGAAAGGTGATCCAGATTGGGGAGGAGTTTGAGCTTGTGGGCGAATGTTTTGTTCAAGGCATTATGTACGGGGAATTTTTCGAGAGGCAGGAAGAGAAGGAGAGAAAGTTATTTGTACTTGTGTAGTGGTTACTAGTCAGCGTTCAACATGGCCTGGTCGCCTGCAAGTAGACACTATTAATTTATACCAAGACTGAGTTTAGGGAACTGCACCACGCTTTGTTGCAATTCGTCACCTCATCCTTTTAGCTCTCTTACAATCTTAGCCTTGATTCATCTTCCTCGCAGTGTTGTCATCACGATAATTGGCAAAGAAGGAAGATAAGGAGGGGAGGAAGAGGAAGAAGAAAAACTTCATCGCAGATATTGAGCATAAGAGGACCGCCGGGAGCATCTCAATATGTTCTGTGACTTGATGAATCCTGGAATCTGTTCTTGCAGAGTCACCCAGAGACCGCTGAAGACATTCTTGTGTTACATCCAGGTAACCTCAACCTCAGTTGCAGCTTACCAATTTACTACGAGTACTGCAATACACAATGTACATTGCCAATCATTGATCCAGTCTTTATTATCGAAGATAGAGCTTAAAGTCCAAAGACTATGTGCTGTTTGTGGTATCTATTAGGTAATCATGAGTCAATCTATCGCGGAGATGTAGAGCCTATATATACCGTTAACCACTATGGGGGTTAACGGCGTCGTTTTTCCTCCGTGACACAATCTCTAGTTTCAAAGGCCCGCTTTAGTTAACACTGAGCGCTTCGAAGAGATTTCACAGATCTGGATACCTACGTTAGTCAACGAATTGGGCATAAGCAATTTAATTCGCAAGTCCGAGTACTCTCAAACTCCTATAACCAGTATTTCAAGTAAAGGCAACACGAAGAAAAGGAAAATACAGATGTATATAGATTCTGGAAAACAACCTCGGCTATTTGAAATGCGTGGGCAACCCACTCGAGCTCGCACCCTCTCAATATATATTATTATATGCCAGTGCACTAACTCGCCTACTCAGTATTTCGTGACGCCTTTTTGACAGGAGTTCTTTCACTTTCGCTGCCCTATTATGGCATTTGTTGCGCTTATGTGAGAGCGCACAAGTTAGTTTTGTTCTTAGAACGACACAACTATCCAACCCATGCTGAGACTAGGAACCGAGATAACTTCCAATCCTATATTACCTTAGACATCTTCTTGAGACCAACGGGAAAGAGAAAGTGAACCCTAAAGCTGACGTGAGCGTTCACTGGCTTTCAAGATTGAAAACACATCACTCTAGTTAATAATTCCGGTATTTTTTTTTTACGTCCCTCTGGATCCTGTCCCTGAGGGCTGATTGTCCTATTGTTATTGAGATATAAACTTGACAAATTACAGGTTGTAGCGTAGCCTACTAACACTTACTATACCCAATCCATACATCAGTTAGGTCTACAAGTTACCATAGTCCCAGGGCTCTCTAGAGCTTAGTAATAACCTGTCGCTGAGTATCCTGGGCATAATACTACATAGTTAACGATATTGTTGTTGTAGTTTTAACTGTAAGCGCAGATACAAGCAGCTGCAAACGGCCAAGTGTCAATCTGACAATGTCCTACTTTTGCTACTAGTTTAACGATGTAGTGCTGAAGTTCTGTGTCGTGAAACCCCTACGTTGCTAACCAGCATTACTGTTCTAGATGGCCCAAAGATCTGTTTGTCTAGGTTAGTCAAATCGGCAAATTAATTTTCCTTAAGATTGCCGACCTACCATCCACGCCAAACCGGTGGCCCGGCAATCGGATAAACCTGAACACGTAAGACACCATGCTAAGGATGTGAGAGTGCAGTGCACTTACCGTATCGTTGGCGTGGTCCGTGTAGAACCATGCCCAGGCATAAGTAAGGACGAAGCTCTTATTAACGTCCTGGGAGTACAGTACGTTTAGCAAACCAAGGAAGCCTAGATCTGTAAAACCTCCGTGCATTGACTGACCTTGTCATAAGCGCCCGGGAACGCAACGAGTTCTTCGGTAGCTGGGAGGTTGTGACCCGACCCGCTGACTTCAAGCTGAACGCAGTTGGGAAACCATTGTATGAAAGCATTCTCGAGATTAGTCATCTCGTGCCGCATGAGATATTTGCCGGGCTTGAGAGATGCTGGCGTTGGGATGTCTAGATTGGCACCTTCATTGACGTCCTTTTGTGCCCAGTATCCGTCCACCCAGGTGCCATTCAACAACCCTGTCTCCCATATCTTGAACCTGGGCGCAATACTTAGCATTCGTGTCTTGTTAAATGCCGTATGTGGCAGAGACAAACCAAATAGGTGCGTTAACGTCAACCCCTTCACAGCCTTCGTCAGGGCATGCTGCCATGTACGCGGACATAGGACCAATTGTGTGACCCCAATGGTCACCGGGCAGCCAGTTACCATAGGTTTCGTAAAGGGTATAATTCACGCTGACGATATTCCCTGCTTTAATAGGCGCATAGTACGACTTCGCGCTTGGTTTGCCGCTATTGCCACATGCCATGTTCTTGTCGTCCAGATCAATGACATAATCAAAGTGCCAATCTCTCTGGATACTGCCCTCTGTGTTGTTTGAAAAGTCCCAGTTACTGTTTAGCTATCAGCTCAGAGGCCAAGGACTGCTTGCTGTTATTTACGAACCCCCTATACACGACTCCGTCAATAGTATAGTGCTGGCCTCCTCCATGGCCGGCAACGAGGCGTAAGCATGCCAGAACCGAAGTGATAAGTGTGTGGCGGAGCATTATTACGTGGTTACTAAACGAGGTGTGGAATAGAGACACGAAACAGCCCCCCAAGATGAGATATCTAGCACCTCTTATATGTAGCATTGGGTAGAGTACTAAATGGGATACCTATTGACGAGAACGATTCATAATCGTGCCGGGAATCTTAGTCCGTGACAGATACGGGTAGACCAAGGTATTACTATATATTTGACTATTTGGGCTATCAGTTTCTGGTATCCAACTACTGTGAAGGAACCATCGGCAGTTGTATGAAGATCAGGTGCTTAACCGAACAGACGTATAAAGTATATCCGAAGAACTCCAGAGATTCGTTGGTTGTATCCCAAACCCGGTGCAGACGCAACTGTCCGGCTAAACCTGCTGCATAGAGTCGCAAACAACAAAAACGAGCACTCGCGAACACGGCAGAAAGGTACATAGATGGACAGTTGCTATAGGCAAAATACGATAAAAATATGCCTTTGACTAATTTTGCCTCGAAAGCTACTAGTTACTGGCGCGCGCTTTTCGCGGCACACCCGAGAAAACGAATTAGCAAGCCCGGGGCGTTTAGAAAGGGAACAGCGGAGGTTTGGCAGCGGAAACGGCATCGTCCAGAGCAGGACGAGTAGGAGGTCTGAGCTTCGACTATTCCGTCTTCAATATAATATTTTGATGGAGTTGAGGTGCCGATGGTAAAACGGAGCGTCGGTGGCTGCGACGAGAGGACGGTTAGCAGACCACTCCGTACCAAGTGTTCAATATTACATTGTCATCATGTCAAGGTATGTAACTGGTCCCTTTGCTTTCGCAGCATCAAAACGTTAAACATAACTCCTCCATTTGTATCTACCTTACAAAAGGGATATGAATCATGTAAGGTATCCTGTAGTTAGGGGTATTATATCTGAGTAGAGAAGAAAAAGAACACCATGTAAACAAGCACATAAGTATTTAAAAGTGTGTGCAAATTCTATACTGGTACAATTAAGTATGCTTTGCAATTTACATCCTTTTACCTAAACCAGTAACGAATTCTTGTGGTCTCTCAGCACTTGTGTTAGATTTGAACACGGGCCTGCAACATAATAGAAGTGTAAAAAAAAATCGCATAGGGACACTGGTACTGTCCTCAAGTCAGAAAAAGAAGTGTAAATGGTAAGGCTCAAAGCTAAATATAGAATTTGTGACTCGATGCGCTTAGTTCCACAGAATATGCAGATCAACAGGGACAGAGTCCGTATCATTAGGGGGAAATTGTAAGACTTTGACGTCACAGGAGGACCCTGAATAAACACACCCAAGAACATTACAAAAAGGCGGGGCACGTCTCTCAGATCGCCTAGCTTCAACGAAATATTGAGGATCTCTCTGTTAAAATCCTATCAATTCGAGCTTGTACTCAGTATTGCTTTCTCAAGCTTGCATTAAGGATGCTATGGCTCCTATGGACGATGGTCCCGTATCGGGAGGTATGCATGATGAACCTACAGCTAGCCCCAACACGATACCAGCCCCGACCGTATTATTCTGGATGGTTTGTTTCGCCCTAAACGCAATGGCAGAGCCATCCGGATCGGTCTGTGGCATTGGGTACGAGCCTCACTGGCTCTTACGACTCAAATGGGCTTTCGATGGTTTTGTTTCGGCCTGGGTGTCCTGCCTCAGGTCATCAAGCTCTTCGGCAGTTCAGGCATCCCGCTGACTCAACTCTTCGGGGCTATGTATTTTTTCTCTTGGGTTAGTTTCGAAGCCTTGGTCATCACGGCGAAGGTATTGGAGCTGGATGGGTCTGATGCTGCATGGAGCGCAGAGTGGGAAAACGCTCTGAAACGAGATGGTCGAGCAACGCAAGCTAGCAACGAAACAACCGGCAGACTGCCCCAGGGTACGGTCGCGATGAGCAGCATTGCTGCGACATCTGTTCAGCTACCAGACGCCGGCTCCAAGATACGAACAACTGTGGGAAGCCCGATGCCGGACGAACATTTTCTCAAACCTCGGCTACTCTCGATCTCTCTGGAAGCAATAGGTCTTTTAGGGCACATCACGGTTTCAATTTCTCTTATGCAGGATACGCGCGCGCTAAGACACGTCCCAAAGGGGGCCTTCGGCAACAATTGGTCGCTTGCGGTCATTCCAGTGTGGATGAATGATCTCAGTCCTTCGATGTCTCACCCGATGAGGATTGATAAGATGCTGGTATTTCCCTTCCTCGGAATGTCTATCTTAACGATTATTCAGAACTCATTGAGTGTTGTCCTCGCACTAGCCACGGGGCGAACCGAAAAGTTAGCCGCGGCCAGGTACCTGTTAATATTCGTTGGCGTATCTGTTACTTCTCGTCTCTTTATCGGCCTTTTCTGTGTTGGTGATGGTGTTCGACTCAAAATGCTGACTGCGTTACGGGTACTGTTCTGCTGTGTGCCTCCTGTGTACTATTTTCTAGTGAGATACGATGAACAGGGCACTGCACTACTCAGCTGGGCGGAGTGGCTTGGATAGTTCTAGACCAGGGGACCGCACGTATTTAACTTATCGAATACACATTGGATCAATCCACAAGCCACCGGCACTCCAATATATTATATAATTTTTGCTTTTTGGCTCTAGGTTTTCTGCTTACGAAGTAAAATAACAAAGAATCTAACGTTGTGGTGTTACTACGTAGTAGTACTTACATCTATAACCAGTTTTCATGTCTTCTATTCAAAACTATGACAATCCCTCAGTTGTCCCGTTGCAAACATTGCCGTGCACTTAGTCAACCAGACATTGTTGGCTGATTAGCCGCCCTAGTTCTCGACCTAGTTCTCTACAGGGGGGAGTTGACCCTTCGTCGTTTGGCCTTCGGTTGTACTGTAGCCTCCTGCTCGACGTTGCCATCCTTGTCTTCCCATGTGATTTTGTGTCCTCGATCCTCATTTGGCTGACGCCCTTTACCCTGCTTGTTGATATCCAACATACGTTGGCGCTCTTTAGCTTCGCTCAACATTCTTGCAAGGGATCGAGAAGGGAACACGAGCGTTTCATCTTGAACCTCTTCGGCGGTACATTTTTCTGGTGGCAAGAAAAATTTGAACGGTACAGTAAGTCGTCCTCACGGAGCACGACGACCACGCCGGCGGAAAACTTTATGCATATGGCACCGAATAGTGAGGTCCTTACCATCCACACCAGTTCTTCGTACAACCCAAAGCGAGACTATTGCACGATGCTTGTATTGAGGGCCCACATATTCTTGTGGAGGTGGTTAGTCAATGTCGATAGCGAGGACTGTCCATACTGAGGGTATGTTATCGAAGTATTCACCGATTTTAGTCTTCAGGTCGGCTGTTGATTGGGTATATGCTACTTCGATAACAAAGGGTGAGCCGATGCACCCGTGATAGAAATATTGCGCACCAGGCGACTTGTGATGAGACGAAGATTCTTTTGGAAATTCATCATCAATCTCCGTAGTCCCGAGGGGCCTCAGCTTTTCCCGATGTTCTCTTAGATCGGAACATTTTTTTCGTAACACGGTCTAGCTCCTCTACGATACCATCCTGTAAACAACGGGCCGTAAGGTTGTGAAGAGTTGTGGCTATGACTCGCAGCCTTAGCTTGCCAATTTCAGCGTTCCAGTCTGATGTACTGTCCCGGGAATTTGAAAGGCTCTCGTTCCATGTCTTCGTTGCCTTATAACTACCGCTTACCGTTTACCGCCTACAGACTCAAGATATCAACCCCAACCCCAATGAACACTCTATAAGGTAATAATTTGCTATCGTAAAAGCCATCATTATATCTAGGAAGCGTGTACAGATTATCCAAACCTCATCACCAAGTCTCCCCCATCACGTCATCCAAGTTCCGATCCCGGGGCTCATATCTCCTCAAGATCCTAAGAAAGCTGATCTCATCGTCGCTATTCTCACTCTTGCCCACCACCTGCGTCATCAGAATATTTCGCCCTTTTTTCTCCTCTGCCTCCTCCTTTGCATCCTCCTCTTCGGTCGGATTCGCGGGCATTAGGGACTGATCCCTCGCCATAGCAAGCTTCCTTCTCTGTTTCTCGCGCTCATCCTCCTCATCACCCTCTCCCTGCCGCGGCCGTAAACTCCTATTCCGCCAGTCAGGGAGAACATCCTTCCAATCCATCGTCTCGTAGTTTTCTGGGCGATCCGCAAGCGGTAGATCAACGCCGTTGAACGGCGGTAACACATAATTGCTCACATCGCTCGCCGCAACGTAGTTACCTAGCACGTATCCCGATTCCCCATGATAAAACTCACGCAATAGATTCTCCAAGTCCCTGTGCGGGAGATCGGCCGTTGTTCCGTCTTCGGCGGTGCCCGCGACGAAGTTAGGATTCTTCCACGGCGGGCCATTGAATGGAATACTTCTCTTATCCTCCCTAGGCGGCTGGAACCTCACGCAATAAGGCACTTTAGACCGTCGACAGGCGGCGCACTGTGGCTCAGTCTCTTTGCCTACAAAGTTAAATGTGCATCGCAGTCCCTTCTCCGTGCATCTTTGACATGACCGTCCGTATTCAGATAGCATGCGGCCCGTCACATGGTCTCTGGGTGGTCCCTCGTCCGCGACTTCGGACCCTGGCTGGTCCCCCAACGAGTGCTGGTCTGTCTTCAAACCCTCATCTATTAGCACTTGAACATATTCTAGCTCCGGGTTTGGTAAGTTTTCGTGAACCCTCCTAAGTTCAGGGTCTCCCTGCTTGATAGGTGGTAAATCTTCTTGTTCTCTGTAGTCCTGAGCTAGTTTGACATTTATTGACGGCCGTGCTTTTTTATGCACCGCTGTCAATTTGGTAACGTTTCTATCTGTTGGGATCGAGTCTCTTTCATGGTATGATACTTGGGGCTCCTGTCGTGACGCCATTTCGTTTTCGGTCGATAATTCTTGCCGTATATTGAACAGAATAAGTCCCGGATTTAAACCACCACGGTCTTCTTTACTTAAAAATATTGTAATATGCTTGCTAATGACGACCACGGATAAAGAGACAGACATCTTTGCTCAGAATTATGCCAACGCTTTATCTAAGAATAAAGAGTTCGAAAAACAAACGGACGCTAATAGAGCCCCGAACTGGGTCATCAATGAACCCGCGGCGATTCGGAGACGCTTCTCTTGTTAAATTGTTAGATACTTTTATTGTAAGCTCTTATAGAGATATTGAATACATTGTTAAGTTATAGATGCGGTGACAATGTTGGTTCTTTCACGCGACATCTTTGCCTTGACTTCGCTGTAAAGAAAAACAGGCCTGGTTGATGCATCTCAATTTCTGCGCGCGTCCATTAATTGTTTAATATCTGCCCCCTAGATGAAGTTCCTAATCTGCACAACATTACAGCAGCAATCATACAAATGGAGCAATTAGATTTCTAGGTAGAGAGTTCCTTCTCCATTAGAGCGCGTTACCACGAGCGGTGGGACAGCTTTCTGTCGCTTATGCCTTGTCAAGTCGCTATTTGTGAAGTAGCGCGAATCCTGGGAGTCAATAACGACCTCTTCGTCGCATCCTGTCTTCCTTTTGCTAGCAGGTGCCGTAGAAAGTACGGTCTGAGTGTTCATATTCTCAAATGGACTTAGCTCTTCTATCGAATTGTGAACAATTCGGGACGTTTCCCAGCCTCTCTTAAACTCTTCAATTTGGAGGTTTAGTCGACTTTGTGACGAACGAAACCAGTTGTGGCTTTTTGATTCGTCTGCTGTCATTCTCTTAGATGGTGCTACAACAAGACATGCTCGGATGAAGTCTTCGAAGTCATCAGACAATGCTATGTGTCTCTGGGATAAATCACTGAAGACGTCCGTGAGACCTTCGTCAACGGCATTCTGATCAAAGGCCTCAAACCAGTCCAGGCTATCCCAGTCGAAAGCTACAAGAAATAGTGATATCATGCCAATTGACCAAATATCAACCTTGGTGCCGTAGGATCTCCCACGATATACCTCCCTGTCAATGTTTAGCGAGGCTGTGGATTTCGCGAAGTGTTTTACCTACGGAGCCGCATATCTTTCAGTGCCAATAATGCTTACCATACGGCCTAGGGTGGCTACTTTAGCGAAGCCAAGATCACCTACAATAACTCGAGTCAGATGTGTAGGCCCAGTCGCAAAGAATACGCTTCATAACTGAAGTCAGCACTGGCTAATTCAAGCGCGAGTAGTCATGAATAAATCCGACTGACTTTTCTGGTTTGAGGTCGCGATGAGCTACGTTTTGCTCGTGCAGGTAACTAACGGCTTCCAGAATTTGTCGGATAATAATCTTTGCGTCCATCTCCAGCAAACCATCCGAATGTTTGAGACGCACTGCAACACTTGAAGTTAATTATCGTTATTTGAAGTGTGATTTATGAGGGCTTGAGAAACTTCTAGACACCATCTTGGCTCAGAAAGGAAACCGTGTGCTCTAAAATTGCCAAAGCCAAAAGAAAATGGCTCCGAGATTTTCTTACTCGAGAAGAGATCTCCGCCTGTCGCTAATTCAGTGAAAGTGTATAATGCATCCGATGATTTAAACGCGGCCTCGAATCTTAGGAGGTTAGGCTTCTACAGGTTAGTATTTATCAGAGGTAATAGACAGCCTTATCTCTTATGTCACGTACATGTGTCAGTCGACTGAGTATATTGGTCTCATCAATAATGCGCCGTATTATGTTCTGGGAGGCCCGGGACCGCCGAAAACCATCAAGTCGATGGATCTTGCAGACAACTTGTCGTCCCGTTTTTATGTTGACAGCAAGATGGATACCCGCAGAAGCACCACTTCCCAATATTCTTCCAGTGATAAGAAATCTGTCACGGAAAAGCTACGAGTATTAATTAGCCTCGACCAAGCTCCATGTGATTAACATATGGACGTACGTCGGTCTCGCTTGATCGTAGCCCACTTATAGGAGGGCTGATGGGTTGCACACCCAGAAAGAATATATGAAATTCCCAGTACGGGTTAAGCCGGATGATATCATCTTGGTCGAGGAGGTAGCCTGAAGAAGATGGTAACTTCATGCGTGGAGAAGAATGACAGTCAACGTAAGTACCGCTAAGGGAATTGCAGTCGCGCACGTATACGAGTGGCTGTACACCCTCTTCGTACTCAATAGAATATATTACAAAATGTTGTCTCGAAATATATGGGTGAAGAATAGTAATATCACTTGAAACCCAAAAAGAAATTCAGCAACTTGTCTTATGATAAATACGAGAGACAGCGAACCTACTTGTGTTTGAGGTCCCTTCCGACCTGGAGCGTTTGGTTGGGAAATAGAAGAACGTCCAATGAGGCGTAAGCTTTGACGATTGAGCGCGCATCTCGTTGTGCCTGAGCATCTATGAAGCCCCTGCCTTATAGAACTGTTAGGTATAAATCAAGAGATCAATCAATAGTAAATGCTATACCTGGTCGGATGTGTTCTGCTAATGGCTTTTCGATGTAGCGGCAGAAAATTTGTGCAATAGCATGGGAGTCAGGCATTTTAAGTTTAAGTTTTCGTTGCCTTGTTAACCTCTCATAAGACTTCGAATTAGGTACCGTGCAGGACAACGATGGCTTCACCAAACAAGCGGCAATCAACACAGACAAGAATACGAATGCACAACGTTGTACACGTTTTACTGACGAGTAAAAAGCGTTCCAGGTTTGGAAAATATATGAATGGACCTCTTCAAAGAATGCATCGCAATATTTGCAAGTTGTGAACAGGCCGCCTATGCTCTACAAGGAATCTGCACAGATAACTTGCGGCTCCAATTGATCGGACAAGTAAAAGTGTTGTGCATTTGGACGCAACTTCTCTCCATTCTCTCAGCGTACTTTCCTTCCAATCGGCCATGCACGTACCTAATGAGACAACTTCTTTCCATCCTGCCCCAACACTAATTATCCATCCAGTTGAGTACCTGGATATCTTAGGTACCTACATTGGGTTCTACCTTGATCGTAAGTGAGCTGCGCCTCATGAAGTGTAACACTGTCGTCATTCTCTTTCAAGAAGGAACCCTTTGAGCCACTCGTACCCCACCAAACCAGCAATTGTATCCTCAGAGATCTGCATTCCCCCGCTTCGGGCACCACCACACGAGCCACATCCGAACAATAGCCGGGCGGTCACAACCCTAACCAGTTGCCTACTTCAATTCGTCCCGCTCCCTTGCCAAATTTCCTTTCCTCTTTCCAGTAACATCATCACAGCACCTCATCGACAGCAAACTGTAAGTCCATCGCGCGCCTCTTTCGCATCGTCGCCGTCTATATCCCAATTTCCTAGTACTGTCAATCGCGCTCCTGCGCGCCATTGCTGCGCTGCATGTCCTCTCGAAGTTCACCTACACTGCCCGCACCTGTTCTGCCAAATACGGGCATCACCCCGCCTCGCACCTGATTGACATCATACCCTTCCATCCCACCACGCAATCTGGCAACATAATGCTAACTCAAGCTCCTTCACAGTCGCCAAGATGAGAGCTAAGTGGAGAAAGAAGAGAGTTCGTCGCCTCAAGCGTAAGAGAAGAAAGATGAGAGCCCGCAGGTAAGATTTGACTTTAGCAACAACGATGTCTTCCACGCTGACCCAGCTACGTTCAATAGCAAGTAAACAACTCGCATCTACTCGATCTCAGCCGTTTTCGATGAAACGCACCAAACATCATGACAACAACCATACAAGTCCACCCGCGCACACAGCACAGCACATCAAAATCTCCTCCAACCCCGACCGCCATCAACAATTAGATGACGACATGGAGGAACTGCATCCTCAAGCCAAGAGTTGAGTGAAGCTACGGGTTTGGCACTTTGACAAGGGTCGGTCCGAATCGAGGACAGTTGGTCAATTACCATCGAGTGGGAAACGGGAGCTGTTTACTCAGCACAGGTTGTGGGCAGGATTGGCCTTCGCAGCCCATGGTCAGAGCATGAAGGAATATGATTCACGTCGCAGCCTCCTAGGTAGCTGAATGGCAATTATTGACCCCACGAAAAACATTGTGCTGTGTGATCTTTGCATTTTCTACATCGCCCTTCTATTTCATAATGTGCGAATTGAATAGACTTGTGTCGACAGCTTGTCGGCTACTTGCGGCGCTATTGACAAGACTCTGGCGAGCACGGACCTTCGCAATCCAAGGTAAAATACCCGTAGTTGTTGGCAGCTGGAAGTAAGACGATCCATGGCATCTGGGGGAGCCCTTAACCTCTGTCGTGTCGCGGCGCCTCCTTCGCCCCACTAAATATATCTTTGTACTCCGTACAGTATTGAACGAACAGCAACTACTATAACTAGGTACCTGCCCACACTGTCACTGCCGCAAGAACGTTAGTGGTGGGGTATTTTCACCGCTTTCCAAAAGCAACCTAGAAATCCAACCAATTGGCAAATCCAAAACTTTTTCTGCAGGATCCTAGATAGCATACCTGCAAGCGTTGCGGCATACCAATACTAGATACAGTATAACCACATAACTGATCTACAATTAGCACGATCTCTACTTGTCTTTCGCCAACCCTCTCTTCTTGATGCTAGCATATCATTGTTTTGTTTCAATTGACACACCTTCTCTATCTCGAGCATGGCGAGCGGCAAAGAAAAGAAGAGGAAGCGAGAGCAAGACGGCACGGTACAGCCCAAGAAAAAAGTAGCCATTCAGACAACTTCCGAACCACCTCAATTAAATACAATTAAAGTCGCCTCTGTGCAGTTGGACAGCAGCTGTCCTCCGGTAATAGGTGAGTAGGCTTTGAACCTGTTGGTGCCCATCATCAGCTCACTGTTGCTGTTCCAGCTACGCATCCTGGCCTTTGTCTTCCTAGCTCCGTCAAATTCCAGGCCTATTCGAAGGCCGCGCCATCCAGATCGAAAAGGAAACACAGCAAACATGCTACACCCTCATCAAGTCTCTTGCTTCACTCCTCCTCGCACAGCAAACTAGATTATACAGCAAAGGAAGAGGGGCCCGGCGGCCGGGAATCACACCTCAAGCACTACATCGGTGTGTTTGACCCGACGACCGGCAAGCTGTCGGTAGTCGAAGCTAGGAAAATGGCCGTCAGGGGTGTTGTTCGTTCGCAGCAGCCTGAAGAAGAAGATCTGAAGAGCAGGATAGCATCTAAGGTATGTGTCCCACTTCACTTGCCAGGCATAGATGTTAACAATATATCTAGAATATGATGGAACTTCGGAACGACTTGGGACAGGCCTTCGGTACGAAGAAGGCCAAGAAAGCTCTTGCGGCAATCACAGAAAATGCCATCATCGATAATGACCGAAAGACCAACACACTTGCCGCTTCGTCCCAGGCCATGATAACAGCAATCGGGGAGGTCACACATACCATGGCGTCTAAGGAAGATCTCCAGGCGGCGGCCGATGCAGCGAAGCCCGTTCCCCCGGGCAACTTCGAAGCTCAAGAGATACAAGACATCTACACCCCTCAAGGGCTGATTGGAGGCGAATTGTTAAATGCTATCCCTATTAAGGACTGGCAAGATGCTGTCAAGAAAGGTGCCAACAAGATGTTGACAAGTGCATTCATCGCTTCTCGACTCAATCCTATTGGCGAAGGACCAGATTCAGCAGTCAGGTTAAAGGCTCTACGGTACCTGGAATTCCTCATCAAATTCTCGAAATTGGTAAAGGGGAGGACGCCCAGAATTCCTCCCCCGGATAAGCTTCGACAGCTGCTACAACCAGCTCCCGAACCCGTAATTCAGAGCATCAGGCGGAAATTCTCGTCTAATCAACTGATAGACAAATTCCACCGAGATTTGCTATACACATATTGCTGTGCCCTAGCAGCTATCTTGTCAAATTTCGAGTTTGAGACCAGCAAAATTCGCTACGACTTAGGCTTAGACGACAAACAATTCGGGCAATATTTCCGTGAGATTGGTGGCAAAATCAGAAAGGCTACGGGCGCAGAAAAAGGGACACAGGTGCAGATGGCAGTGCTGTCCCTACCACTAGAGTTCCCAAAAGTACGATATCAACGGCAGAAGAGGTAGTCCAAGTTGCGCCCTGCGGTAACATAACGTCAATAGGTTTGGGGGAATGCGCGAGATCATGAGACTGGGCTTGCTGCTGGCTTTGCAGTGTCACTCAGCCAATACATAAACGTCCGGCTATACCACGGTAGTCCGTTAGACTGGTGGATTAAGCACATTGGCAGAACACTACAAACTACTACTATGAGAGAAGTACACTAGAACGTGTTCATACAATCAATGTATTGAATACCATCCAAGACATGGATTCATTTCAAGAATTAATGATGATACCCATTTCACTTTTTAATAATGAACAGAAGTTGTCGATAGACCATCACATCTTGTCAATCATATCCCGTCCCTCCTTACCTCCTTGTCCTTTCCTGGCTACAGTGATTTTATACGAAGGGGTTTAAAAGTCCTGATTTTGCAGGCAGAGTTGTGCTTCAATTACAATTGCACTTGTTCACAGGTAACACAAGTTGGTCAGTGTCTTAGGATGAAAGTTCGTATGCCGCAATAAATGGAGATTTATTTTGATAGCTTAAAGAAGAGGCGTGGGTAAGGGGCTTGATGTGAATCTCCCTCTCTGTCACTATGAGCTGATGACGTGACTGAGCGCACTGCTTACACGTGCTTGCGAGTAGTGTCTACGACATGTTTCGCAAATGCTTCGGGGTCCGACACGTACGGGAAATGCATACCGGGAATATATTTGATATCGATGCCAGCCTTGGTCGCGGTCACAATATTATCGAAGAACCTAGCAGTTGGCGTCGACGCACCAACTGTCCAACATAGAGGTCGCTTTAGGAGATCTTTCGGGCTGGTTGGTGCCGACGCCGGGATACCTCGAGGATACCCTCGAGCCCAGCGAGGATAGTTCTTCCACATCCGCGCGTGGGCCTCACCTCCGAGACCAACCCAGGCCTCAAGATTCCCGCATGATCCTGCAGACATCGTCGACGCCAAACCCGTAGAGATTGCGTCGTCTTCCAGCTTGTAAAGCTGGTTGAGGTCTTCGATTTCATAGGTTGGTACTTCATGCGCTAGCGCGTTCCTCACGCGTTCGGGATACCCGGCTACCAGTGCCAGGACTGTCGAGCCACCTGAGCTGCATCCCCAGAAGGTGGCAGTGTCGATCCCTAACTTGTCGACGATGCTGATGACATATGAGGCCAATTTCTGCGCCGTGACATCTTCAAAGGTCTCCGGCGGTGCGTCGGAGGATCGAGACATCCCTGGCATGTCAAATGTCGTGACCCTGAAGCCGTTGGCTGCGATCATGGGTATTGCCTTGTTGAACATGTGGCATTCGCCCAGCCCATCGGGTATCAGGACGATATCCGGCCCGGAGCCTTCTTGCTCATAGTACCAATTGATTCCCTCGTGGGTTGTAGTTGTGCCTGTCGTGCGCATTGTGATAGGGCTTCTTATGAACTTGGGAAAAGACTAAGATGATTTCAGTGGTTATCAAGAGCCTCGATATCGATGTGAAATTCTGCTTGTTCTATGTTCCCTCCAAAGACCAGAATCAAGAAGAAAGACACGCCTTTTTATACCTTCATTCATCGCTTTCAATGTCATCGGCTTTCCGCTGTTTGACGCCAATCTATAAGGGTCTTCGCCGCGGCGGAATGATGTGACGCAAACCACCAGCAATCAATACTCATACGATATGCTTTTTCAACAAGATCAGCATAGTTGATGTAGTGCCAAGTACCACGGTTATCGATGCGAGAGGAACTCCGTAGACCAATAGTCACTTGTATTGTTTTGGTTGACAGTTGTCGGCTTATTGACCGTGGTTGATGCTTGGTAACATAAATCGTTCCCCACAGCTGGCGGATTCGACCGCCGCGGCCGAAACTTCAATCCTTACCTTCACATTATGCCAACGCGAAAGAGCCGACATGCCTATTGAACAGCATTTCTTTCGGCGTTCTCCACTGGTTCCAGGAAGGTGACATTCGTCTAACGGGTTTGTACTATATTATTAGCCACCAATGGCAGACACGGGATCGTCGGCCCACGAGCCTCCATCTCCGATAACTCAGCGTGGGGTCAAAAGAAGGAAAATACGAAAGGGCACCCGGAGCTGCTGGGAGTGCAAACGGCGGAAGAACAGATGTACCTGGTCTGGCAACGAAGAGAAATGTGACGGCTGCTATCACCGACGCACACGGTGCATCAGTCAAGAGTACCCCGAGGAGCACGTGCCTCACGAGAGGCGCGTAGCCAACACGTCGGACAACAGGCTTCAGCGCCTTGAAGCATTGGTTGAGGAGCTGTCTCGAGAAGTCACTTCTAGGAATGCCTCTAGGGATAGGCAGTTGCTTCCAGACGATAGTGATGAACCTCAACCCCCAGCCAGCACCAGCCCGGGTCCTAGCGCCGCGGAGCTGTCATCGGAACCCTCTGCAGCGAATGATCTAGCTGATCCGCGCTTACATGCAGTCGGACGCAACGGTTCGGTATGTTCGTCAAACTTATTGTCTTCTATGCACTTACTTACCCTCTGGATGTTGATAGGAGGACGGTGCAATGAGAATGACCAGCGCCCTACTGCCGTTTCTTGCTGAACCAACATACAGCTCAGCAGGATCCCTTATCCACGCACTTGTGGCAGCTTGGCCTAGCAAAGACCACCACGACGCTATTCTCAGTAGTGATGCCGGTCCGCTTCATCCGGCTCTTACCGCCGCCTGCTCTGGCTTTCGAGCCCCTCCTTCACCAAAGGACTTATTGCAACTGCCGCCTTCGGGGACTACACCCGTAGCCATCGCGCGGAAACTTCTGGTATTAGGCACGTATCTCCATGTAATCTCATCACAATCCGAGAACAGGGCCACGAGCCCAGGCCCTAAGTACCAGGTTATTTCGTCTCGAGCATTCGAGACTGTTGGCAGTCTAATAACCCACAACGATAATCTCCCCGAGTCTGTTGAGATTATTGAAGTACGTATGGAAATTTCCTATAGTGGATGTCAGCTTTCGCCTCAACGTGGTTGATGCTGGTTTTGCCACTTGAAAGATAATCAAACACTGACTCTCTATGATAGTGCCTAATCATCGAGAGTCAGCATCACAATTATATGGGGAATATCCGCCGTGCGTGGATCGCATTGCGCCGCGCAATGGCGATGGCACAGATGCTCGGCCTTGACCGCCAGAACAAGGTCCTAGCACATGATACGAACGCAGAAACTATTCTGGCAACATCTTACCACGATGATATATGGTTTCTCCTCGTCCACTTTGATCAATATTTATCACTTATACTAGGAATCACTCCCAGCTTACCGGAAAACAGCCAGATATCTGCAGGACGATTAGAAAGGTACACACCTTCGGAGCGGATGGGGCGGCTTCACTCCATGGCAGCCGGCCGCATCCTTCAGCGAAACCGCATTAACATATACGACATGGCCGAGACCAAAGAGATCGACAAGATCCTTCAGAAGGCCTCGGCTTGTATGCCAGCTCAGTGGTGGTTATCTCCAGATGGGCCTGACGACTACAGTAGTGAGGGTATTCACGGCGTGGTTAGTCGTCTCATGGTCCAATTTGCACACTATAACATATTGTTGCAAGTTCACCTGCCTTACATGTTACATTGCTTGGGCAGCCAGCAGTACTACTACAGCACCCCCACCGTCATTAATTCCTGCCGCGAGCTTCTAACACGCTTCGCGGCCTTTCGCAGCCGTCATCCCACGGTCTCTTATTGCCGCGGGCTCGACATCTTCGCGTTCGTAGCCAGTGTTGCATTATGTCTATTGCACATTCATACTAGCTATAACAACCAGAGCTCTGATAGTTGTGAAAGCGTTGGCACGTCTACCCTTTTAGCTCACCAACGACTCACTAATCGTGGTCTCATGGAGCGAGCATTTCGAAGCATACGAAAAATTGCCCAGGTCGAACCAGGCGATAAGGTCACCACTGATATAGTTCCGGTCTTTCGAAGACTTCTCGCGATTGAGGAAGAAGCTCATAGAGGTGTAGGCTACAACATTCACCTACACTCTAATATCAGACAGCCAAGAAGTGACAGCCGGGAAGTCACGGATGGAAGTGAGACGCTCTATTTGAAGGTCCCTTTCTGTGGAACTATCAAGGTTGAGCGAATAGATACCTCCAAGACTCCCTCCGCAGAGATTTTGAGATCTGGAGGGACCACACAGAGCGCACACATACTCATGGGCTCTTATCCTCCCTCGGCAATAGACTATTTGGTGCCCCTTCCTGTTCTACAGGTATCAGAAGACCAGCATGAGGTAGTCACCGAGGGCCATCACGTTGATAAGCACCAGTCGGATATCACTAATTCACCTACAATAATGCCAGCCGGTTCTGACCTTCAGCCCATCCTGTACGACATTAACGACGGGATACAGGCGTCGACGTCTATATCTAATTTAATAGCGCCAGATATAGCGGGTAGTTTCGAGGAAATGTTGAATCCCATGACCGATACCGGCTTCCTCGAGCGTCTTTGGGATATTCAATGACACTCCAGTTGGTACTCGCGCACATACCATACTAAACAGACCTGTCTAAGCTGAACGGCCCACCCGAAGTTTCAAGCAGACAAGATACCTGGATCTGTCAAGCCTCTTCTCTTCAGGAATTTCAGCGTCCCGTCGCATAGGGTGAATCCTAGCGTCATCCCATCCACTAGAATAAAGGGTAGCCAGAGCTGTTGCTTTGTCAAACGTTTTCCATAGCCTGAAAGCACCCCGTCTCCTCACACCCGAGCATGTAAATTTGACATGTCGATTAGCAGACCGAAAGTTTCTTTGTTGGAATCACGTTACTTATCTGTGGAGCGACTCACCTCGGAGCTTACAAGAACTAATCGGCCCCACTTGAGGCGGTTGTTGTTCATACAATGGATATCAGAGTCTTGGATCGCTCAATAAGCGCTAGACATAGACAAAGAAAATATCACTTACCAGGGACTTTCCTATGAGGCACCTCTTCGCACCACACGTTGCGATTGGCTACCCAGAATGAGACCGGCGTGGATTGACCAAAACAGTGTGAAACCCCGAGTTCAAGCCAACCTACTAGCACAGATGACCTAATGATGCTACTAACATGTTCCCAGGGAGCACAAAGCCACGCTCGAGTATCACGCTAGCCTTCGTCGTAATTCGAACGTACGAGCAATCACTGGGGCTACGATAACTCGAAAAGCCTGAATTAGTCTATCACGAGCGGACACATGTGTTCTGAGGCGGTCAAGAGTTGAGGCTGAAGCATGCAGCCACATTCACCTCGAGAGTGCTTCTAAGTGCCATTGACTGCAAGGGGTCTCGTTGATGTCTTACATCCCAATGAGAACACAAAAAGAGGCTTCCTGCGGGGTCATACTTGGTCCCAAGACCTGTCTTTGATGACCTGGGCAGCAAGGGATCGAATACCGCCACCATACTCCAAGCGTGAAAAGAAATCACTGGAAAATTGAACAAAGACAACAGCATTGACCAATCACTAAGTTAATGCTCGCTAAAGTAGGCGTATAAGATGGATTTGGAGTGACTCGACTGGCGCTCGAATCTCACCACGATTGCAATCCCGTAGATAGCAAAAGTCCTACGAATAATCCAAGCATGAGTGCCTCACATAATACCACCTCGTTGACCTTCGCCTCCTTCCAGAATGTTATTGACGGAGAGCTATCTAGCACGGAGCTAACGCGACACACTGTCAACCCGTCCACCCTGGAGGCCAACCCGGACGTACCAGTCAGTACACAGCATGAGGTCGACAGAACCGTCGCGGCAGCTCAGGCTGCGGCCGAGTCCTGGGCCAAAGTGCCCTGGGCAGAGCGTAGGAAGGCAGTTGAGGCGTTTGCAGACGCCCTGATGGCTCACGCGACTGAGTTTGGCCATTTACTAGTTAAAGAAATGGGATTAGCAGTGAGTGTTGCCTGCAGTACCCGCATTCTAAGATCGGAACGCTGATCTGTTGCTTGATAGCTTCCCGCGGCCTTGTTTGAGGTCCACTGGGGTGTAGAATGGCTGCGCGACTTTTGCAAGCTCTCCCGTAAGTGAAGCTCCGAGCCGGTTTGTTTTGGCCTTCTTTGCAGTTGGTTTTGAGAGTAGGAAGCCTTCCGTCCGGGTTATGGTCGTCGTACCTTATAGCCCTCCATAACTCCGTACAGATCACACTCAAGACGAAATTTTCTGATTCCAAATGGTGTAGTGCCCGACAAGGTAATGGAGGCATCCTGTGGACGCCACGTAGTCGAGCGCTACACGCCAATCGGAGTTGGCGTGGGGATTATCCCCTGGAACGGCCCGGTGATATTGGCTTGTGGGAAAATCGGCCCAGCGTTACTGACGGGAAACGCGCTCATCCTCAAGCCGTCGCCCTTCGCGCCGTACAGTGTTCTCAAGATGGCCGAGCTGGGCCTCCAGTTCTTCCCCCGCGGCGTCCTGCAAGCCCTGAGCGGCCACGATGACCTCGGGCCCTTGCTGACCACCCGCCCCGACGTCGGCAAGGTCAGCTTCACTGGTTCGTGTGCGGTGGCGAAAAGGGTCATGAGATCTTGCAGCGCGAACCTGACGCGCGTGTCGTTCGAGCTCGGCGGCAACGACCCCGCCATCGTCTGTGAGGACGTGGACCCGGCGAGTGTCGCTCAGAAGATCGGTACGGTCGCGTTGTTGAGGTCTGGCCAGTTGTGCATGGCAGTCAAGCGGGTTTACGTCCACGAGTCGATCTATGATGCCGTGCTTGCCGAGCTTGTCAAGCACTTCGAGAACGTGAAGGTTGGCGACGGATTAGAGGAAGGCACTGTCGTCGGGCCTCTTTCTAATCAACCTCAGTACGAGCGGGTGAAGGAGTTGCTTGCAAATATCGAGGAGACGAAGTTGGATGTCTTGCCAAGAGGCGGCCAGTCGATCGAAGGATTGAAAGGCTACTTTATCAGGCCCATCCTTGTTGCAGATCCCCCAGATGACGCAAGGGTAGTGGTCGAAGAACCATTCGGTGCGTATACGCGAAAAGTTGAAGAGCGAAAGGGATCAAAGTAGCACTAACATTTCATAGGACCCATCCTACCCGTGATGAAGTGGTCGGACGAGGGCGATGTGATCCAGCGAGCCAACGACACCAGCTATGGTCTCGGTGCCTCGGTTTGGTCGAGAGATCTTGCCCAGGCGGATCGAATCGGGAACCGACTACAGGCTGGGAACATTTGGATCAACACCCATGCCGAGCTTCAGGCATCCACGGCATTCGCGTGCCATAAGCAGAGCGGTTATGGGTCGGAACTGGGAGTCGATGGCTTGAAGGGTTGGTGCAATGTCCAGGCCGTGTACACCAGGGCATTCTCGTGATATTCCTCTGTCTCAGGTAGAAACGAGTGGATGGACATTGTACTCACAAAAGTACTGTCTGGATGCATAATGGAGGTTTCGAAGTACTGTAGATAGTCTCTCGCGTCTTGATGCTCCGGTTGTTGTTTGCTGACACTTGTTCCATCTCGCTCTCCACGAGGGAAGCAACCATATACAACTCTGAAAGAAAATAAATGAATAAAAGCGAATATTGCGGCAGAGAAAGGAACGCTTACACTGCTTCAAATTATTATATATTTGAGCATAATTGTTAGTTGGTAAAACCGCTTACTCAGTTGAATGTCAAGTTTTGTAGGGAGACTCTAAGATGAGATATGACGCTCTCTAGCAAGTTCTAGACCTAAGGGTTTCTTCTATCGACACGATGTATAAGCTAAGACATTACACACACAGAGAGAGAAGGGGGCTACTAATGACTTTCTTCCAAACTCCTTGATACAGCCTCGCTCTTTGACAATGTCTCAATTGCCAGAACATGTGACTAAATATAAGGCGACTTAAAGTCAGTGAATTTATAATCCAGGAATACTTGGGCAATAACCATCTCGATATAAGGACTGTCCTATCTTGCCATTGGTAACCAGAATCCCTCAGCTATAACTCACACTAAGATCCCGAATAGACAGAAATTATATAAATACTTCAGGTGCTTGACAATCAAACTGGAGGTACTTTAAGCATAACTAAAACCTGACCAGACCCTTTTGATAAGACAGGATTTTCATCCCACCTTACGCTTGAAGTTTGATGTACTCGGTAAGGGATCTAAGTTTTATCAAGTATCTCTTGCTGCTCTGTTGCGAATGGTCTTGTGCTCCTTTATCTCCCAGACCTCAAGTAGTGCAACAGCATCACCAGATGCTACTCGTCATCTTATTAAGCATCTGGCAGCAGCTCATTCCTTAACCTTTGACGTACACACGAGAAACTGCTGGAAGTGGTTGGTGGCTCAAAAGGATATAGCTGGCCAGGTATTAGATAATTTGTTTGTGTTTTCAACTTCTTCATTTTTGCAATTACAATAGCTTTGCTCACATATACAAAGGAGTGCTACGTCTTCTCTACTTGCCTGTTATTATACAACCGGCGCTCTTATATCCAGTTTCTATTCTCTTCATAGTCCTGCTAGACAACTGCTTATCTAGTATTACCGCAGGTGTGAATTTCATCGCTCTCCTGCTGCCGACCCGTGGCTATTGCGCAAGAACTTTCAGTTCCAGTATTATGTCCATTACCTCTCAGGTAGGTAACCTTGGGAAGGTATCTACATGCCTTAGCACATGCCTTAGCACATGCACTTAGGTAGTAAGGTGAATATAGGTAGAGGTATGTACCTTATGCAACAGATGGTTCGTGCCTTCCTCATTTTAGTATCCCTCAGGTCGTAACTGCCTACCCAACTTCAACAGCTTCAGGTGGATGGGAGGCACCCGAAGACATAATACAGCATATAGACAACAAGGTGACCTAGCAACACGTCCCGAACAGCCCGCATTTTCCTCTCATCCATCTTCTCTCCAAACCCTGTAAGATTACATACTACATCCCAGGTATTTGTACCCAACAGTTATAAGCTTTATCTGTAACAGTCCTCTAGCATGGGGGGCACTTTACTACTGCTTATCTAGTTGCGAGCTATCAGGTACTGCCTTTGTATCTCGTCTCTACAATGTCTTCCCAGCCAAGTATATGTAAGGTACCTATGGCAACACCCCGGCCTCCATGTACACGAAATAGCAGTCTGTCTGTACAGTGTTTGCATTATATCAATCTTGAGATCCAGACACACGTACTTGTACTTCTGCACAACAGCCAACTTCAGCCTAGCTACATACCTCGTTTCTCTCCAGAAGTAAGTTGGCAACTGCAACACGTTAACGAAGTCTAACGCCAACTCTCATTATCTGCAATCTTTGCCATCCATCCCTCTTAGTACCGATCCACATGGTAGCCTTGACTCTTCCCACAAGATACTGCATTCGCTGCCCGTTGCGAAATCACCACCTCTCACTCTATAGAGTTGTCACAGCTTCTTCCTGCGCGATATTTAGCCTATGCTGGCGTATTGTTTGCGCGCTCAACCAAGGTGTTCACTCTGTATCTTCTGCTTCTTAATCACAACTCCTCAAGGTCCGATACTGTTCGTCTTGTCCAACAGACTACCTTCCATATCCTAGACTACCCAGGTATTTGGCAGCTTGTTTATCACGTGTTCTTGCAGCTATATCTGCATCGCCTGCTTCGATCGTCAACCCTTTCGCCAATCTCCAACAGACGCCGGCTAGGGAGAATCTGCTCCAAGGACATTCTCGAGACAATGACGTCCTTTTACGAGCAGAGAATGCTACGGCTCTTCGAAAAATACGGGTTGCCCGACAATATGCGAATGATGCTCAAAGCGCTCGAGGAATTCAAGACATCGAGACTTGATGAGGCTTCCCTTGGTCGCATGATTCGACTCTCGCCCAGTAACCGAGCAGCGCTCGTGAGCACCATGGTGAAGTGGTACGGCTTGTATGTGTCTTCCGGTATGCGATTGCACCGCTGACCATAAGACTAGTGCAAACATCATGAAGGATACCCCTAAGGAGGCCAAGCACTGTCTGAGTATTATTACAGGCTGCGGCGAGATGCTCGAAATAGCCGATAAACCGCCCAAAGACGCTGGCTTTCCGGGATTTCTCAAGCTCCCACCTGAGATACGTAACCGTATCTATGAGATATACTTGTACAACCACGACAGAACATCCACCATCATTCCGGAACCCAAGAAGGGCAACTGTTCGTGTGCGCCGCATGAGCCGCCGCCACCGTATGAGAAGTTTTTATCGGTGGATATGGCTCTTGGTTTCACGTCTAAGCATATCAGTAACGAGTTCCTGAGCTGCTTCTACCACAAACGAGTATGTGTGCTCAAAGTGTCTGCGGAATAATACCAGAGCTAAATTAACTTCTTGGCACCTAGAGATTATATTTCCCCTGTGCCTGCGAGATGGGCTATCATCTGAAGAATAACGCTCTGCTAAAGTCTGCACTGAGCCACGTCATGTTCCACTGGTGTGGCCCACAAGCAGACAGCGGTATCAGACAACTACAGGGGATGAGACAACTCGAGAAGATGACCGTTGTTGTATCCAAGACCACCTCCAAGCTTCTAACGCACCGTGAGCAAGATATTCGCCGGTTCTTTGGTAGTAATAAGCGCAGCGTCCTTAATTCATTTCCTGAATCTCTTGGCTGGGAGGAGTTGATCGTCATCCGTGGTTTAAAGACGGTTTTGGTCGAGCACGTCAACAAACGCAAGGCGGACCGACGCACTGACGAAGAGCGAAGATGTCTTGAGAATATGCTGCAATTCTATGTGCGTCGCCCAGCCGACGACGGTCAGTAAGACAAAAGACGAGCGAACCCAAGCCAACAACAGGGGACATATATCTAAAGAGCTGGTTACCTGAATATTGCATAAAAAATTAGGGGAAATGATTTCATGAGGACGGGGCGGCAGGATGCCCCAAGAACCTAAAGCTGGTTCTGTAGTTGCATTCACAGATTCGGATTATGGTGGCAGACGATGAGTGAAGATGGGGGAGGGCGTTAATGGTTTACACAGCTTTGCTTCCCAATAAATCAAGCCGCCTACACACACGAAATGCGCGGGATATATGATGTATGACATACCTGCCTTTAGCTACAGTAAGACAGGTGGCCTTGCTCGTAGTACGTATGCGACGAGGTTAGCAATCTACTAAATTAATGAACACCGCAACAGAATGTCCCTTGGCCGTGGGTGAAATAAAAAGGGCATATGTTGAAAACGCGCAGAGCAGTGTAGTACAAATTTCGACTTGGTAAGCTACAGTAGTTCGGTCTACAAATCTTCTACTAGTTAGACCGTCTAGTCGTTCAGATCTGCATTGTGAGCTGTAGGAAATGTGGGGGAGAACGCCTGCTACATGCTGATCTTTCGTTCTAGAATTATTCTGCGCCTCAGGGCTGGCCGGTATATCCCGAAACCTGGCACCGGAGAGTTACCTACCTACGCCATGCCCACAGATATGCAATAAGCCTGCAGGTGGCGGCAAGGCAGTGATCACACTAACTACTGTGCCTATTGATCTGATCTGATCTGCCATGCAGGTAGGACCTCGACTGGTTCCTGGCGGCTTGTCTGTTAGGGAGAAGGAGAGGTGATGGATCGGCGATCAAGGGTTTCGAATGTTCAAGTTGTTGTTGCTCAGTAATCAGTGGGCATGCCACGCCCTATCTCATCCAATACTGAATCATGTACATACTTAGACGTCTGCTCCTCGGGTCTGCTGTGTGCGAGTGAGGGGAAGAGGGGCAAGACAGAGACAGGATTTCCGGAACCTCAGCCCTACGACGCCCTGGCACTGCTCAGCTATTGCTTATCACTTGGAATAAGGTGTGGTGGTCCGACTTTAAGATTAGTAGTTTAATACAAACATGATCCTAGTTTTAGAGGTATAATCTTTCCAGGCTAGGGATTTAAGTTGTATCCTTCTTAGGCCCGAAAAACCGTTTCGAATGCAAGGCCTGAGTCAGGCTAGTTAGTGCAACCGCTAAACCAGCACGAACCCGTGTGGCACCTCGCTCTGTGCTTTCGCGAAGCAAACACACGCCGCATGATGACGATAATATCGGAGGTCGGCAACATGCGATTGGGCAATGGCTATTTAAGTAACCTTTCCAAGCTCGATCCGTGATGGTTGCAGGGCGAGAATAAGGTTTGACAGATCTGGAGAGAGGTCCAAACATGGCTGGGTAGAAGCAGGTTTTTGCGCGTCAAGAAGCGCGGGTGTTTAAGTTTTGTACAGCCATGGACGGACCGAAAGCTGACGAAGGAGGGGGTAGGTTATGTAAAGGTGTTGTAGTTTATTGCGTTTTGTGCGTAGAAAGCCCCGGGACTAAAGTTTCGAGATACAGGGAATAGCAGCAGACGGTATGAAGTTCTTTTCTCTACTATGTAGATGAAAAGATGACTAGGTTAGTTAACTGTCCACTGAACCTGATTTAACCGACTGGGAACTCCTGTCTTGGGGTTTCTGTTTAGGGGTCCTCGTCAAGGAAGAAAGGTGGAGGATAACGCGGCATCTGCCGGTCAAATTGAAGATCGACAGCCTTGGCCTGGCTTTTTTCCGGGTCTCGCGACCAAATGTCTCGGCGGTTTTTTCTCACTAAAGTGGCGGCTACTGGATACGAGATAGGGGTGTGATTGTTTTTTCATATGCCGAACGGGATGTCAACTCCATCCATGGTTGAGAATTGTGCCGTTGTGTAGATGACCCGAGAAATAGCCATAGTAATGCTTCATTCGACAGGCAGCAATAATGAGGACAGGCTTGGCAGATACGTACTACGAAGCAAGCTGATGCGTTCTCGCCTCTGTGAGGTCGTAGTAGGGCGTACGAAGTATGTACGAGAAAGAGAGTATAAGTAAAGTAGGAAAAGACCCGCAGAACGATCCAGTTCTTTTGGGTCCCGGCCACCCCGCGACGCACGCTGAACCTGGGCCTTACCTAACGCTATGCACGCTCATCGTCGTGGTGTGGACTGGACCATGTAGACTAGATAGTTAGAGGCTAGGTGTGTAAGCTCATTGGAGAATCCAGTCGTGGTGGTGTGAGCCCGGGACCGATGAATGGACATGTATGGGACGTAACTAGCAGCAGCAGCTTGCCGATCTTTTTTTTTTCCTTTAACGGTTTGCCCTCCTGCGTGTGAGTGACGCCTCCCGTCTCCAGAGTTATAGTAGGTTGGTTGACTGGGGTGTCGGTCTCTCGGTCTAATGCGCATGCGACTACCTACCGAGCCTACCTACTTTAACCTCCCTATCCGCCCGCCGTTTTCTCTACTGAAGCTGTGAAGCCCTCGTAGCCATCAACTAACTAGTCTATTCCTCATTCTATGGCTCGAAACATTTTTACTTGTTTGAGCTAACACAAAGTTCGCTTGACGGATACTGTACCCATAGAACGGGTGGGGGAAGCGAAGATACCGCTCAATATCACGAGACTATTCCTCCTCTTTTAACATCCAAAAGAAACAACCACCACCAACGTCATCACAATGAGCTTGGGCAAGTGGAGTTTTGGCAGCCGGAACCGATCGACGGCGAGCTCTGGGAAAAGCGATATGTCGACGACGTCGTCATCCTCAACAACCAGAACTTCATCACCCAACAACCGGGGTAGCGGTAGTGGCAGCAGCAGCAATAGGAACAGCAAGACGTCATCCTCCTCATCTACCTCATCATCATCATCACGGCTATCGTGGTTCCGATCATCAAACCGACCCAAGAGGAGATCGATCATCTCGCGCGACGATCCGGCATTTGCGAGGCTGCACAAACCTTTCACACCCCAGAACCTCGAGCACCAGAAGCTGCTCAGCACCTTCGAGTGGACCTTTGACGACGATCTGGATTGTCAGCGACGACGGACAAGTCTGAGCCTCAGCCCCTGCGCGTCGCGGAACGCGACCGTCGATGACAGGTATGCGCCCGATTGTGGCTACGGCTACGGCGACCAGGAGACACAGCACAGCCACGACCATGCGCTGCCTCCGAACGGTCGCCAAAATACGCTCAGCGGGCCATTCGCTGGTCTCTCGATGAGAGAGGGCTCTGGCGAAGACCTTGATCTAGAGAACGCTGCGTGAACCCTATAGGGTCACTTGTACGATGTGATGATAAGGAATTATTAATTGGGTTTTGGCTGGGGATTTTACTGGATATTGCATGGGTATGGGGTAACTGAAGGGAGCATTATGCCTAGAAGGCTTGTTTCTACGGGGCGTTTCGAGGTAACGGGATAGAGGTGTCTGTACGGCTATGGACACTAAGACTCGTACAGCAAATACTGTGATTTGGGAGTATGGGATATTCTCCCTGGGATTTTATGGAGATTGGGATTGTATCTATTGCGATGGCTAGTGCGAAAGAAGTCGGCTGTACATATATCCATGTCCAGATAGGCATGGGACAGTGATCAAGTATTGGGAAACTGAGTTTGTAAAAAAAAAAAAAAAAAAAAACAACTCGGAATGTGGGATCAAGATCTTGGGTATAAACAGAAAAAGGCCTCAGAATTTTCAGTGTATGAATTACTCTTCGGAGAATTATCCTCGTCTTATGTGTAAGATAACTCATCATTGGCCAGATGCAAACCGACTTGGTCTGGGGGTCTATCTAAGTAAGAAACAAAAAGCTACCCGGCACTACCGTAGTCTCTTTGGTGTGTTTGTTGAAGCCCAGTAAATCGAAACAGAGTCGATATTGCTTAAAGGCCTTACCGATGGCATACAGGATCAAAGCGTACATGTTAGGATTGGGATATTACACTCGGCTCAGAGCTTTGGTAGCAGCTAAAAATGCAGTGAAAAAGCAGCGATTGGGCGGCTCACGGATCGATCAGCCCAGAAAGCCTTGCCAGGAATCTCGCTTCGCTGCATGTCCGGGTAACAGAGTTGAGAGCATGGCTTGCTGTTTCGTGCTTAGAGTTGTGGTGGATCACACGGTAATTCCGATGCTGTCCTCTGACGGGTGCGCTCTGTCGAAACCTGAACTTCTCTGTCGTGATCGAATGATCCTCCATACAAATCGCCTAGTATCTGTGTGCAGCTAGCTCTTCTGAGACTGAGGTCGGCTGGTCCGTATAGAAAACACGATTTTGCGATGGTCAAATGGCTTTGTGTTCTAGGAGGGAAGAGACTTCAGATATTGCAGTAGCGCGAAGAGATTTCTGTTTAGTGCCAAATATGAAAGCTTGGACCAGACGAACGCCGTTCGGTACCGAATCACTTGAGACCACACCTATGGATTTATACACTTGTGGCTTGCGGACTTGTTTATAGGTAGCAAAGAGTCATGAATACCTACGCTGTAAGTTTAATTAGGAAAAGTCTGAAAGTATTTTATACTGCATAATCTAGTTGGCGCTTTTTCTTCTCTTGGTAGCGCTCGTGATTATAGTACGTGAAGCAACATGGGCTTGTTATCAGATCTCTTGTTAGACCTGAGAGCACATGTGCTAATGTCCCATCATACCAGTACTTTTGTTATATCTGGATGAGCATGGTAATGTTACAGTGAAAGTACGAAGAGCAGCTCGTGGCGAAAATGTCGTGATAACTTTTTATCGCGGAGAAATACAGCTATATATACCGTTAACCACCATGGGGGTTAACGGCGTCGTTTTTCCTCCGTCACACTTTTGGTTACCACCAGTTTTGAAGGTCAATCTTCTTTTACCTTTCTCCATACCGTTTCTGCATGCCTTACACTCGCTTATATGCAGGGTGATGCTGTATCGTCAATTCGTTAGCGTCGTGAGGAAAAATTGACTACCCGAGATCGCTGTGAACATTCTAATCTTCATGGGTGACAGCCATATCCAGTACCTCAACTCGGCCCTGGCCCTTGGTCTCGTTCCCGACAAAGTCAGAAAGCCCTTTGAAGGCGCCTGGCTCGACGAAACCAACGACTTCCCACTCCGACCCCACGACATCCTGCTGTTCCACCTGTTCTACGTAGCTTAGTATCTTGTCCTTGACCGTGCCTGACGCCTTGTGCTCCTCGTCCCCATCCCCGCTCTTGGCTGCGGCGGGCGTTTTGACGGCTTGCTTGAGTACGCTTGTCGGGCAGGTAATACGGAGCCGCATCCGCGCCCTCGCGACGGGAATCGGTTGGTGCGTAATCAACGCCTTCATGGCTTCAAGGGCTTGACTCTTGGCGCTCTTCGTCGTAACAACGCCCGTCCAGTGATGTTCTTTTGCCTTTGGCTTCGCCTCGGCGTCCTCCCCTGCCGCGGGTGTTCCTGTGCCGCCCGCTGCCGCGCCCTTGTCTCCTTGGTGTGCCTGCGAGCTCAACATGTCGAGAGCTTTTTCGATCATACCCGTAGTATAGACACGCTTCGTGCGGGGATCGACAAGCTTGCTTGCCACAATGCTAATCACTTCGTTGTGTACGCGGTCCATCTGGGCGGCGCGCTCCTTCTCGCCTACCTGCATCTCACCTTTTTTCAAGATCTCGAGGATGATATCGTTCATGGGCTTGTCCTTGCCGAAGGACTTCGCGAGGTCGGCGGCCGGGGCGGTCTGGCCCTTCGAAACGTTGAGGAAGACATTGGGGATCTGGAGGACTTCGTCAAGGTCTGTCTCGATGCCCGACCTCCACTCAAGCACCTTGTTCTTGTAGCAGGCGATCTCGAAGCGCTTCTTTCCCTTCTTCAGGCGCACGAGCGCCACGTTCGTCAGCTTTATTTGGTTGGACGGCTGGTTGATCTGGCGCGACCTTTGAATAGGCGGGGTAAATTAGTAGGCGCATGTCATGGCATGAGTTGGGCAGCAAGCTTACATTTTTGAATTACAAGTTGTGGTGATGACCACAAGACGCCGAAATACGGCTGCTCTATGTATACTGCAATACGCAGCGATTTGTCTCTGCTGATTACTTACGCCGAAGGAAGAACAAAGAAGGGGTTGAATGGGTGAAAAATCAATATTTTGGTTTGGGTGGTTGTTAGGTTGCTGGATTTTTGTCTCAATGTAGACCCTATGTGTCTCGCATTCTGCATATGAATCACAATGACTAACAGTTCTACAGTGCTATTTCTTGGAGACTACCTACACTGACATGTAATTTTTTCTCTGTCCCTTCCAGATCATAATCTGCATGTCTCGAACTGCGAATAGAATAGCAGTTTTATTCCAATATTTGTCTGTCATGAGCATTTGCCTAAACGATAACTACCTACCTTACACTTAGATAAGTGGTCTAGGTACCACGGCTAGCTTATCTAGTACATGTGCTATAGGTATTTCTGGGCTTGATAGCACTACCAATAGGTAGTGTACTGTACTTATCTAGATGCAACTGTACTTGTACCACCTGACTCATATCAAAACAGCTATGACGCTTATCGCAGCATTGGCCCCTCCTTATCAGGCACGCGGTGTCCAGCACCTGTGTCAGAAGCCGTGTCTTGCGTGTCCCTCGTGCCTCGTCCGTCAGCAGTGCCACGCGGTCTACGCCGACCGTAAGTAGTTCCAAATAGGGAAGGTTTCCTGCTAGCGCATCTCTCTGCTCGCCTCACTGAAAACAGGCTGTGTGTAGCATGGATGAGGTGCCAAGATAGCAATCCTTGTATTGTATTGTAGAAGGTTGTAGAAAGGATGGAGCCTCGTACTGTGTACGTGTGGCTACGCGTATCTACTTATAGTGGGGTAGTCATGTGACACTGTGCTACTGCTCTATCTGATAAGGAATGACGCGACTCTGCTCCAGTGGACCAATGTCTAACTAGTTATCTACCAGCCACCCAAGCCAGGCACCGGGGTCGACCAGGATCGCCCAGTCGGGTTCTCACAGCTACCCCGGACATCGGGGTTTCATCTCCATCATCTACCTACAACAGTCTTACTTCTTACTCTTGTTTCTGCACTTGTCATCTTCTTCCTCTTCATCATCATCCATCATCACCACACCTTATCTTCTTCATCTCCTTTCTTTAGGTAATCTCTTTGCAGCAACTATCGAAACCAGAGGTGCCACAACCTCGCGTCTAGCTACTCATCATGAGAGTAGCTACGCAAACACTGCTGCTAGGCGCCACCACGGCTGCCTTAGCACATGAGCAGCAAGTCCTCGCCAACTTCGGCAATACCGCCCAACATCCTATAGAGCACGTCAGCGATGGCCTCAGGAATCCTATCGACCACATTACTGAAGCGCTGGGCGAGATGCCTGCTGCGGCTAAGGGTCTCTGGGACGAAATGAGTCTACTGGTTCCCGGTTTCGTAGAGCAGGCCAGCCAATTCATCTCCCGCCCCAAGCCTCATACCCGCAAACCTGACAGCGAATGGGACCACATCGTCAGAGGCGCCGACGTGCAAAGCATGTGGGTTGAGACCGACGGTGTCAAGCACCGCAAACTAGACGGTCCGCTCGAAGCCTTTGACCTTCGTGCTAAGGCCGTTGACCCTTCGGCTCTCGGCATTGATAAGGTGAAGCAGTACAGCGGCTACCTTGATGATAACGAGAACGATAAGCATCTCTTTTACTGTGAGTGGAGATATTCCCGAATACGTTCCTAGCAAAATTACTAATAGCGGTGAAGGGTTCTTCGAATCACGGAACGACCCAAAGAACGACCCTGTAGTCCTATGGCTAAACGGTGGCCCCGGCTGTTCGTCTATGATGGGTCTCTTCATGGAACTTGGCCCCTCAAGTGTCGACTCGAATGGTTCACCCACGTTCAATGAGCACTCGTGGAACAGCAATGCTTCCGTTATCTTCCTCGACCAACCGGTCAACGTTGGGTACTCTTACAGTAGCGGCTCCGTCTCCAACACAGTAGCAGCTAGCAAGGACATTTATGCTCTGCTGACGCTCTTCTTTGAACAATTCCCCGAGTATTCTACACAGCCATTCCATATCTTCGGAGAGTCCTATGCTGGCCATTACATTCCTGTGTTCGCTTCCGAGATCCTGTCTCACAAGAATCGAAATATTAACCTCCAGAGCATTGGCATCGGTAATGGTCTTACTGATCCACTGACCCAATATAGTCAGTACCGCCCAATGGCTTGTGGCGAAGGTGGTTACGACGCAGTTCTGGAGCCAAGTGAGTGTCAATCAATGGACAACGCTCTTCCACGCTGTGAATCGCTCCTCCAAGCTTGCTACAACACGGAAAGCGCTTGGAACTGCGTCCCTGCGACTATCTACTGTAATAACGCCATGATTGGTCCGTATCAGCGCACAGGAATGAATGTTTATGACATTCGTGAAGAGTGCAAAGACCAGGAGAATTTGTGCTACACTGAAACAGCATGGATTGCCCAATATTTGAACCAGAACAAGGTGATGAAGGCCCTGGGTGCTGAGGTGACTGATTATTCAAGTTGCAACACCAATATCAACCGAAACTTTGTGTTCCAGGGTGACTGGGGAAAGCCGTTCCATCGCCTGGTCCCGGGCATCCTAGAGCAGATCCCAGTTCTGATCTACGCTGGTGACGCTGACTATATCTGCAACTGGCTCGGCAATAAGGAATGGTCTGAAGCACTTGAATGGCCTGGCAAGAAAGATTACAACCGCGTGGAGCTGAAGGACCTTACTCTCGAGGATGAGGCGTATGGCAAGGTGAAGAGCAGCGGTAACTTCACCTTCATGCGCATTTACCAAGCCGGCCACATGGTTCCATATAACCAGCCCGCAGGATCTCTTGACTTCTTTAACCGATGGATTGGTGGAGAGTGGTGGAAGGCCTAAGTCACAGGTCTAGGTCAAGGGTTTAAACAGCATGGTTTGGCACAAGAGTAATCCATTTCTACAAGTATCAATTTCGAGACTTTAAGCGTTTTCTGGTTTTGCGCTTCTTGGGAGGATAAACATACTCAGACCACCTATATTCAGGACCAAAGCAATATAAAACGATAAAAGTGGAAATTATGTACACATGCTTAATGTTGAGTGCTCCTGAAGGGTAACTGCTTGTACTGTGAAAACAAAGCAGTTAACTAGTTGCGAACATGAATTTGTATGTATAATCCGAGTTGGCAAAGGTGATGTGACAAGCGATAAATTACGAATACCTCGACGCCAAAAGGCCAACTAGGTTCCGTACTCAAAGATCGCTGCAGTTGTTCTCGTCTCGTGCGCGCTTATCATGAATGAAAAGGGCATCCGGCTCAAGACCAGGTGGTGGGACAAACCTGGCCGAGCATGGCAGAAGACTGATGATTTCTTTAAGGCAAGCAGTACATTCGTTGTCATCACTTCACTCGCGAAACGAGACACGGTAAGCGTTCATATGCCTTGGTTCATGCCTTCATTCCAGTTGTAATCTGGTTGGTTGTGGGCATCCGGATACTGTGACCTTAAATTGGAGTGTCTTGCGTGTACACTGCTAGGCTGGGTGCGGTCGGACTTTGCACGGCGACTATTCGTCTCTCGAATAAAATGCTGTTGCTCTCTTAGCAGATCAGTTATTTGCTACGATGCCTGAACATAGGCAGGTAGGCTATGCGAACGTGTTGGTTTGCTGTCGATATGTGTTTTGTGAGAAAATACCGTAGGCTGCAAAATTTAGCACACCTAACCTTGTTTTCTGTGTGACCTGCCCACATCAGCCACGACGCTTGAGTGGCACACGCCACATCGCTCTTGTTTTTGCCTTGCCGATATCCGGTACCTGACGAGCTGATTGATAGTCCCACAGAAAGTTGTATTAGTCGCTGGCAGATAGTAATTTCCGATGATACCACTTTGGTGTCGATAGGGCTACGCGAGGTCCTTTGTTGGCCATCTTCTTTCCACGTACAGTATGATGTCAGGAAGATTGTAGGCAGCCTCGTTTAGCTCGCTTCAACCCGCTGACATTATGAGCTGATGATAGCGGCACAGACCGGCAGGCCGGGTTACACGAAGCTCCAATGATGATCTGTATAACTTTGGGTAAAGGGGGATTTTACGGTACTGGTATAGAGGGAATCGTACTAATATACAGTATGTTGCAGTAACAAAACTGTTTCGGGTGCCACGACTTCTGGTTGAGCTTCATTTAAAAACAATACTACTGTATAATACCCTAGAGGCCTCCGAGGGAGTGGAATGGCGATGGAGCGAGTATCGCAATTGGAGGATCGGGAGCTTCTTAGTTATGCAATGCGCTCTACGGGTCAGCACAGGCCATGCATAACGAAGTGAACTGATCATTAAACCGGCGTCATAGAGATTCTCCTTTTCTGTAGCATGCACTTCAGCTTATCGATACGAATAAGAAGCAACCTTTACAAATTGAATGCCGGCTTGACCATAGTTAGCAGTGGTCGGTGGAGCAATCTTGGCGGGATTTGTCATTATGCAGGTTCTCTGTGAGAGAGATATCTGCAGGACTTAGTGTAGTGTGCGATTTTCCCGCTTCCGCGTATACGTATCGAGCCAACACATACGTAGACTAGGCAAAAACATATCAACACACATAGCCCGGGGTAATCATCTTGGGGAGAGGGAAAACCGGGGGTTAAAGCTCGGTGTTTAGGCTTGAACGATCTAAATGACTCCTTTGGAGTGCAGAGTATGAAAGCATGGAACTGGCTTCGATATCTGAGGGTGGATTGACATTACTCAGTATCATAGATGGCTGAAGATCGATTGACCATTCAGCTTTGGATACCAGCACCACCAGCACCACATAAAATCTGGCACCCCACGGCAGAACCACGGCATGCTGGACCTGCAGCGCTTTATTACTATTACTATATGTTATTAGGTCGTGCAAGTGCACAGCAGCATGTCTATATACTTCAACAAGAAGACCCACTTCGAAAATGTCATGGTATGGATGAATATAGCATACATATATAGTGAGCAAGTATACAAAGCCTACCTAGTCTCACATGTGTTGACATTTTGCATCGTGTGCTCCCACCGCGCCTAGGTACCCTCTACCGCTAAAAGTGTGCATTCTTACATCTGACAAAGCTGGATAACATACCTATAATAGTAAGGTACTGTCTGTCCAGTTGGGTCTCAGTAAGCCCGCTAGCAGATACTGGAATGGAAACAATGGTGGCAGTCAGAGGATTCCAAAGTGTGTACACTAACATCATTGAAATTCCATCGTGGCCGTAGCAGATCCAGCGTGAGGGTGTAGGCATGTGAACATCTCATCAAGCAAATAAACAGCCCGAGTATAGTAGGTGTAAGTGGCTCACAAACCAATACTGTATAAATTGGTACCTGCCAAGCGCAATGTGCTTGGCTACCTTCATAGTGTACATAGGTAGAAGTTTGTATTACTCATTTAGGGACTTTTAGACTGATACCCGACACCCAGTAAGCCCGGATGATACAACTAAAGCACAAACCTGATTCTTCGACAGTGATTTGAATGAATTTTCGCATTGTTAAAAGGGAAAAAGATGCAAAGCTCCAATGGGAAGCGAGGTGTTCCGGTGATGATCAGTGACCCGAAAGGCCCGCGCCTGCGATATCCATGCCTGCCAAGACAGAGCGATGCAGTCTAATGTTCCTACCCTGGCAAAGCCAATGCCCAACGGCCCCAATCAAACTCCCCCAGGTCAAGCTAGCTCCGCCGGCTCCTCCTGCTCCCTGTCTTCAGGGCAATCGGGCGCGGTGCAGTGCAGTAGCCCGCTTCAAATTCTGCTCCAGTGCCATCTCCACCGTAGTATACTACGTCAACTATCGACCTCCCAACTTGCAGTTTTATTGTGCTGTACAAGCAACTTCCTCCAGTGTACGAGTCACCAGGCGAAGGCAGCCAGGGGGATCTTGCCTGAGCATAACTTACATAGTAGAAGCGAAGTCCTATCCCATAGTGTACACCGTCGAGGCGCCAATTCCTGTGCAAGGGTTCGTCTTGGAACCCGATTCCGCTTGCTGTCCATACCAACCAAACTCGATCCCACTCTGCGCCTGAAGGAGTAGTACTGTAGGATTGCATCCGCAGATTTGGACCCTGAACCACACGCCCACCACCCCAGCCAGACGCTTATCTCCCTTTTTCCCTCTCCCCTTCCAGCGTCTATCAGTCAGTCCGAAAGTTCGTTGTTATCGTCGTCGTTGTTGTTGTCGTCGGCCGGTTCTCTCCAATACTGGTGAAGCTTCAATTGCACTTCAGCACATCAGATGAAGTAGATACGGTCACCCTACGCCCACCTTCATGACACAACTTCGGAGATTCGCTGCCTCTTGGCATTCGCTTAACAGCGTCACATACTCTGCCCTTTTCCTCCTCCTGCTCTGGACAACAGTCCAGAGGTTCGTAATTGGTACGGCTGGGGCTCTCCTTCCTCGCATCCTGTTTTGTTCTATTCGTCTATACTGACGCTGCGGCAGGTCAAGAAGATCCGAACAAATGTCGCGCATTATTAACCGACGGCACGTGGGCACCTGCAGTTAACAGTCGGCACGACGCGCAGAAATGGGAACCGAACGGTTGTCGAATGGTTGAATACTCGACCGACGCCATACACGACTGTTTAAGTGGTCGCAAATTCGTCCTTGCTGGAGATTCCACGATCCGACAGATCTTCTGGGCCGCAGCCAGGAAGCTTGATCCCAAGTTAGCCGCAGCAGAGCTAAAAGAGGTTGTCGCCGCGGATGAAAAACACCGAGACCTTTCATTTAACGCTGGAGGCGTAAGGCTAGAATTTATTTGGGATCCATGGTTGAACTCGACCGAATTGAGGGACACGTTAGAGGCGTTTCACGCACTGCCTAGCTCCTCGAGGGAAGCAACCTTGGTGAAGAAAGAGGAGGAATCTCCAGCACTCATTGTGCTAGGCTCTCCTGGCTTATGGGCGGCTCGTTATGGAGGAGATGATTACATGACTCTATTTAAGGACGGAATCGACACGGTCTCAACGTATTTATCACTAGCATCAGAGCGGAGCGCTACAAGAAGCAGCTCGTTGTCCGCGTTACCAAATTGGAACCAAGGGTACAGCTCGACACCCAACCACATATTGCTGTCTCCAGTCCAAGTCCCGGCTTATGACGCGCTGTCGAATAAGCGCACCGAAACAATTACGCCGGAACGTATCGACGAAATGAACGAGTACCTTTCTCACCTGCCCTTGAATCAAACCTCCCATGTGGTTTGGGCTTTTAATCGAATGACGGAAGAAGAGTCAAGCAAATCTTTTGAAAGCGACGGTCTGCACGTAGATGAGAACATAGCCGACCGCAAGATCGATGTCGTGCTCAACTCGCACTGCAACAATCCGGCCATATTGAATGATCGTTCCTTTAAAGGCACGTGTTGCATTGAGGAACCCTCGAATTACTTGTTCAATCTTGCTTTAATTTTTTTGTGCGCCGTCATGTTATATACCCCGCGAGCCCAGTCTATGCCAAAGTTTATTCGACCTGAGCTTCTCACGGCAACTCGAGACATACTCGTCACACTGGCTTGGTGTTGGATATGTGATGGGACGCTCCAGTTTAGCAAGGTGGAGCGTCATTATCGCCAAGGCGCTTTCGTTGTAATCTGCTTATTTTGGCTAGTTGGTAGCTCATCGATGTTGCATAAAGTCGTTGGATCAGCAAGCGAGGCATGGTCTGTCAAAGACTCAAAGAAAGAGGTTGCAACGAATAGCATAGAGGAGCACAAGTTCCTCTCGAGAGACCAAACCGATGAAATCAAGGGTCTTATGCAGGGAATCATCCTTCTATACCACTTTAACTACGCCTCTCAAACACTGTGGGTGTACAAGATTGTCAGGGTGCTCATATCGATGTACTTCTTTCTATCTGCGTATGGCCATACGCTGTACCTCCTGAGAACGGGTGATTACTCTTTCAAGCGTGTGGCTGTGGTTCTCTTCCGCGTCAACGCCTTGAGCGCCCTACTACCCTTCATGATGGGCACGAGCTACAGCTCATACTATTTTGCACCTGCAGTCACATTCTATTACCTGGTTATATATATAATGCTCCGGATGTTGAAGGAGAATAACGACGACCCGTGGCCGCTCGCTATGAAAGTGCTGGTAACGGCTAGCTTCACCAGCATGTTCATCACAACCCCTGGTTGTCTCGAAATGGTGACCGACGTTCTTCTCGCAGTCTTCCGTATGTCCTTCGATGTACAGGAACTGCGCTTCCGGCTCGCATTAGATCGGTACATTGTCTTCGTGGGTGTCATGGTGGCGAGTCTTGTCCATACGGCAACAGCGACCGACTCACGAGAGGTTTTCACAACTAAAAAATCTCCGAGCTTGTTCGACTCAGGCCGCGCCCGGTTTTGGGTAATTTGTTCATCAGGCTTGGCGCTCTTCCTCTTTTTTACGCAGTCGGGCCTCTCTTCAAAGCAGTCATATAATGCCGCTCATCCATATATATCGTGGATCCCCGTTCTGGCCTTCATCACACTACGCAATCTATATACTCCCGCGCAAAAGATATTCCTTGCCATACCAGCAGCGCTTGGCCGCATCTCTCTGGAGACGTACATCTTGCAATACCACATTTGGCTCGGCGGCGATGCAACCGCCAGATTAACGTTGGGCGGCTTCGAGAATGCGTCATTCCCCTTGTTTCTCATTGAGAAAGCCCTAATTACCACACTATTCATTGGAATGGCAGCGCTGACGCATCGTGCCACGCGCACGTTGGCGAGTGCGCTTTCTGGGCGTGTGTTCCTAGTGCTCCTGGCTGCATTGTGGGTCGGCAATCTCATTTACACGTGAGCATATCATAGCGTGCGTGGGGGTTTAATGCATAGAAATACTGGAGACTTTGATTTTCGACTTTACGCCTTTTCAAACGACAAACGGACGGCATGGGATAAATCGACTGTGGGTATTCCAGTCGGTTTCAGCACGATTTTTTCTCATGAAAGAGACATAGAATGAAGCAACCGGCATTGGCGTCGCGTTGCGTGTATAGGCGTCTTACTTGAAAGACTCATTGCAAGAGATAGCATGAGCATATTCTAATGATAAAGACATCTCGACAACCAGCTGGAGAGGGTCGAGCGGCTTTTCTTGCTGGTTACGTAGCGTGCAGCAAGGAATAAGCAAGCGACAAGCGGCGGCGGCGGCATAGTATTACAAACTGGAGGGATCGTCCAACCTCCCTCTCTATCTGTCTACTTACCCACCTAATGGATGCAGTTTTCATGTGTTACGCTTAGCATATTTGGGCTAGCTACCACTACTATCTACTATGGACCTATAGCCGACCTTTGAGGAAAAGGTTGTGACCGTCCTGGGGCCTCATTGTATGGGGTTGGTGGGCCCAGTCTTGGTAGGATATAATGTTAATGGATTAGAGACGATATCAAGATTCAACAACCTAATCAATCGAAACTTATTGTACACTATAAATTTGGACTCTCGATCTCTTACTTCTTTCTTGTCTTGCGTGACTTGTTTCGATTGTGAGTCCTCGACTCGTTTCGCCAATATTGCTTTATGCTGAGTGTTTTACAAGTGAAGAAGTGATACTGCTTGCGGAAGATATAGTTAGGTTGACTGGAACATCTAACTACAAGTTTATCGTTAATTACGATTAGGATTCGTTGAATAACAGTCGTCATTTTCAAGTTTATATCAATCACATTCGATTACAATAGACAATAATTACAAGCAAGCAAGCAAAACCTTCTCGCCCTCTATTCCCTTTCTTAGAAAACGCACGTCATCAGTCCATAATTATAGCTCTACCTCTACCTTTTTATTCTGGTCCTCTTGCATTTTGTTCAGTGCCGCCTCTCGAAATTATGAAACTTTTAGCCCCTGTTTTATATTTTGCCTTGTTCCGTTCCGTGCCTGCTCCGGTCCGTCTGCCTAACGCCAGTTGCTTCACATAGTGTAACGCCATCGTCATCGTCACCTCGACACGCACTCTCCACCGAAAACACCAGCGCACGCGGATGGGAGACCGCCAAATGCGGCGAGACCCCAGGCGAGAGAGGCGGACTCCCAGTCGAGGGTCTGCGGAGGCATCTCGTCGCCTTCGAGCGTCGAATCAGCGACTGCGGGCGTCGGCACGTACGCCTTGTCCTCTTCTGCCTCTTTAGTTTTTGGATGCTGCTTGGACTGCCTCGGCGACGGCTCTTCGTCTGTGTCGTCAGCGCTGACATGCTTCGTCTTCCTGGGACGTCCGCGTCCTCGCTTCGAAGGCGTGTCAAGCGCCTGCGCCTCCTCGTTTCCGCCGCTTTCTGAACTCGCGATGCTGGCGCCGCGCTGCCGCGTGGTCTTGCCCCGGCGGCGGAGTGTCATGCCTTGTTCGTTTTCATACTCGTGACTCGAGTCCTCCGCCTCCGGTTCTAGGAAGTTAGGGCTATCGTCTCGGAGATTGTCCTTCTCCGAACTTGTCAATTTGGAGGCGGATAAGTTGGATTTATAAGACGGGATGGACGAGTTCAGCATGTCTCGCGCGCTGATGGCGCGGACGGCGGCCCATAGACCTAGACTTAGCGCACTTAGGAGGACATCCCAGCCTACTGCCGCCACGGCGGGGTGGTCTGATATTGATCCGAGGACTTTCCCAAGAGCGGTGGCTATCCAAAATTAGAGTTAGAGATTATTGCTTCTGCTATCCAACGGTGCGACAGCATTAAGAAAAAGTTTTGGGAACGTCTCATGTAGGAGTGTATAATACATAAGAAAGAAACCTAGCCGTATCTGAAAGCAAGCGACTTAGGAATACGTACTGCTGCGTTCCCAGCGTGAGCGCTCCTCGATATCCCAGGGGAGAAGAGCACTATGTCGGTGATAGTGTGAATCGGGCGCGTTTAAAATCAAGGCCATAACGCTCGTCTTCGCATGCAAGACAAATGCGGCGGCTGACAGGAATTGAAACAGCTTCGTTAATGATTCGTAGGCGCCACGCGTGCGTTGCTGGACACTTCCCCAGTGGACCGGTATGATATTGGGCAGAAGTACTGGCAGGAAAGTCGAAGCGCGAGCCACGAGTGCTATCTTCGTAAAAGCAGGTGTTCCGGCCGCATATGGTAGAACCAATGTTAACCCGAAGCTCAATGTTGTGGTTGCGTAGAAAAGCCTAGCGTTAGGAGCCCAACCGTTTGGTTTCGGTAGCACCAGCCCATTCCCAAGCCGAGCCCATATCGACCTAGGTAGTGGTGGAATTGGTAGCTCGAGATTGCCGCTTCCCGAGGGTAGTGGGGAAGGGGTGAGCAGTAAGGCGAGAAAGAAGAGATTCTGAGCGAAGGATAGATTAACCAGGTGAGCCATGGCGAGAAATGCTGTCAATAGAGGAATCTTGCGACGGCGACCCTCAGTAGCGAGCATCAAGCTAAATGCCGTTATGCCCAGATCAATCTGCTGTCCCCACCAGAAACGACGAGTTTTCTCAGCAACTATCTCAAGCGCATCACTGTAAATGAGTGTGTCACTCAACCAATTTGCAATGTGTGTCTCGGTAGCGTTTTTGCTATCGGTGATAGAATTTCCATCCTCACCCAAGAGTCTACAGCAATATTAGAATGTGGTCACTTCTAAATGTAATTTTTTCCTTTCTGGATTGCTATACCGTTGTGTTAAGTCGAGGCCATGCTCATAAGCCCAGGTCTTATATGACAGAGTTGCCGACTTGACAGAATAGTATGCCGCTACTAAGAGTGCCGTGGTTGCGAGCCCAAGAAACACTGGCACGAATCTCTTGCGCTGGTTAATGCGAGATCGTGTGCTAGAGACAGGGCCCAATGACTTGTACGACGTGTATAAGCTGTCGCCCACAGCATATGTCAAGTATGGGATAGAAACGAGGTATCCTATAGCAAGTACTAAGGGTGGATACCTTTTGCGAAGGTTAGTTTAACATACTCTTGGTCTCTTTATGGAGATTATCGATGACATTACCTGACTGGATGTGTAAACGGCACGGGCGCCATTCTGAGAGATTGGGGTGCTCAAGTCGGATCGGTGGTGTAGTAGGAGGAGTCTGTCTAGGGCAGTGGCCACTTACACCCGTCTTTGTATGGGATGTGAGACTTCTCTCTCTCGAAATGAATATGAATAAGGCAGAATTAATGAAGCTTAAGAGACTGGACTTAGTTCGCAACCCCCGATCATTAAGAGAAGAGAGTCGGATGAGAGATGGGGTTGAGAGGAAAATAAGTGATTCGTATAGTACTACCTACGTAGTGGTTTATCCCTTATTGAGAGAGCTAGCTAGAGGTCATGGTATGACGACATGTACTTACAGTACCAGCTCAAGCGACCCGTCACACAAGCCGCTAAGACAGGTACCGTTGAGACCCCAGTCCATGCACGCTGCAGGCTATCTACGCTACCGAAGACAGCCCGCCCCTCTCTACCTAACATCTGGGCAGCTCGGCAGTATTTCCAGTCGTTGATTGGTGCCAATGAAGGATTGTATTTGGTAACATTTAAAGAGTTCGATACCTGATCGACCTGACCGAGGCTCACCATTACCGTACCTGGAGAGAGACAGCGAGCGGGTCACGTCTAGACCACTGATACGAGCTTAAATTCATTAAACGTCGTATAACTTGGTCTGGGTCTCGATCATGTATCATTTGGCAAAGGGTCTATACCGGCTTGCGACCAGCAAAGAGGGTCAGTTGCGCCATCGCATCACACCATATATCATACATGCTCATCCAACTACAACGTTTCATTGTTTACTAACTTGGGGTCACGGCAGAATACTCGGTGATCCTCCTCGGTCTCGACAACGCTGGCAAGACAACCTTCCACGAACAGACGAAGTCGCTCTTCTTGCCCGAACGTCCGGACCCCAAGCTGAAGACCGTGCCCACCGTCGGCCAGAATGTCTCGACTCTCACGCTCCCCGACATGTACCTTAAGATCTGGGACGTCGGCGGTCAGATGAGCCTGCGCAAACTGTGGCAGAGCTACTACGCGAGTTGCCACGCTATCGTCTTCATCATCGACAGCACCGACATCGGCGACGGCAACATCGAGCACGACAACTCCGGCCGGCTCGAGGAGTGTCGCCTGGTCCTCGAGGACGTCCTGCAGAATTCCGAGACTGAAGGCGTGCCGCTGCTTGTGCTCGCCAACAAACAGGATCGCGAGGATTGCGTCGAGGTAGTCAGGATAAAAGAGGGCCTAGTCAAGAAGGTCTTTGAGGGTGAAAAGGCCTCCAGTATTCGTGATTCAAGAGTGTTACCCGTTAGCGCGCTGACGGGGACGGGCGTCCGGGAAGCTGTCGACTGGGTCAGGTCTCGAGTCAAATGGAACAAGGAATCCAGGCCGCCTGTCATGAGATAGAGGGCATATCACGCGCTGCTAATCTTCCAATCGAGTTCGAAAGCGTTTTGGGCTTGCATACAGCGGCATCGGGTCAGGCGTTAAGGATTGTTACGAAGAAGCGTCCATGGTATTTAGCTTCTACATCTTGGGTATCTTTGTTGGTATTAACAAATCAGGTCAGGAAGGCCACAAATGCTATCTCTCATTTTCGGCAGATAATTCCGCCAATAGTCCTCCCTTGTCTCTCCTCTTCACGTCGTCGGCCAGTTTCTGGTCAACAAGCGTCGAAAATTCCTTCACTTTAGTGACGGCAGCGCTCGCGCACTGTATCAAGGATATAGCTTCCACCGCTGTACCACCTAGCTTCGCGACCTGACAGATTTCTCCATGCTTGTTGAGACTGATAGTACAGCTGCTCACCCGTAGCTGCTCCTCCAACAGACTAGCGTCCGCCAGCATGATCTCCCCGTTCTCGCCGTAAAAACTAAAGGTGACGCAGAAGGGCGAGTGCAGCCAACTGAGCGGGACCGGCTCCCGTTCGGCGGGTGTATAAATAGTCAGAGTATCTCCTTCTATGCTCGTGTCTGGTTTTCTGAAGTGTCGCAACGCTGCTACAACGGCCAAGCATGACGCGTCGATCAAGTTGCCATCGTGTGAGACAACGTGCAGATCCACGCGTACAGACCAGCACTTTTGTCCGGCGACAAGGCACAACGACTCGAGGTCGAGAGCATTGGATCGACGGACCGTCTTCTCAATTAATCTAGACAGAAGGACCTCGGTCTCTGTCGGCCTGTTCACTTCGAATGCGGGCGAGGCCATGGGGCTGAGTTCGGTCGTGATGGTGAAGATGCCGTCGAACGGTCGATCAGTATAGGGCGTGGTCACCTCAGCAGATACTTTCGCGAGGACTCTGTACGGAAGCTGTTAGTCGATACGGAACCACAGAGCCCATGCTGGGGATATCACCTTGTCTTCCCCAGAGTCACGTCAGCCACGCCATACTGGTCGCCAAACTGCAGGTCCAACTTTCGGAACTGGTCGAAGGTGCGGCCGTCGAGGCGCTGCCCTTCTTGGAGGGCTTGTGTCACGAAAGCCCGCTCATTGAGGGAGGGTTCGGCCTCTCGCGGCATGGTCAATCGTTAGGGAAGTAGCGAGTGTTGTCGTTTATTATTATCTTCATCTCGTATCCAAGGAAAGAGGGAGTTGAAGTTGTTAATCCACCTCTACCTACATCTAGTGTTCGTCGATGGTGGGATGGTGGGGCTGTACCTAGCTCCATGAGCTGGTTGAATGTTAGTAGTTACGGGATCGAAAAAAATCCCCCATCTGCCAGGCGGTCAAATGGGACCCCTGTAAAATCGGAATCTTGGCCATGTAAACGCCGACTAGTTAGGTACTGTAAACAACCAGCTACCAGGCTATTGCAGTGGATACTGCGCTAACTAAGTGCACTAAAATACCTACATACTACATGTACAGTAGGTTCTGTATACGTGCCTCCCAGTCTCACCAGCTACCTACCTAATATTATTCAACGAACGATTAGATTCGTTACTAAGTCACCAGACGACCTTCGAGCCCCCGTCTATCAAGTCCTTCAGCAACCGATCAATCCCGTTCAGAATGACTACGGCACACAGACCCACGTTTGACCCCGTTCGTAAATCCATTGCTCCCAAGGCTATGCTGATCTACTAACATTCTTCGAGGCACGTGGAAAGGACGCCCTCCGAGGGCCAGCGTACCATCAAAGACTCCTTCCTGCCCACACTCAGCTCAAGTTCCGGTACGTTGCGATACACCCGTCAGATACGCAGTTACTCACAAAGCTACAGGCAGCCGGGACAAGGAGGAGATGCCGATGAGGTCCGCGACCTACGAACTGAGCTACTGGCAGCCGAAGCTGCCCATTTCGCCAAGAAGAACGGCGGTGCCCTCCCCGACGTGAATGAAACCGAGACATCCGCTATCACGAACAACGCGAAGCGCCCACTGAAACTGACGTCGCAAGTCGACGGGGAAGAGAATCCAGATGCGAAGCGGCGGCGCATATTAGAGGATTCGCGAGATATCGATGCAGACTCCGAGGATGATTCCGAGAACGATAGCGCGGACGATAGTGATGAGGACTCGGAAGACGATGAGGACGCAGAGCTACAACGCGAATTAGAGAAGATCAAGCGAGAACGAGCCGAGAAGCGGGAACGCGAAGAACGCGAGAGAGCTGCCGCCGAACAAGAAGAGCGCGAGCGCGATATTGCGCTTGGAAATCCTCTGCTAAACCCCAAACAAGATTTCAATATCAAGCGGAGGTAAGACTCTCTTTGCAACCTGTATGGTCTGTTGATGGGTGCTAATGACGCTACCGTAATAGGTGGGACGACGATGTCGTCTTCAAGAATCAAGGGAGGGGTACCGAGGACAAAGGCAAGAAGAAGGAATTCATTAACGTAGGTCATATACGATACCCCATGACGATGATGTTCTGGGAGATGCTAACAAAGCGTAGGACCTCCTTAGATCTGATTTCCACAAGCGTTTCATGGGCAAATACGTGCGATGAGCTTTCGCCCGAAGCGTGAGCACAATTTATGAAAATAAGAGGATCTTAGGCTTGGCGAAGGCTATCATGGCGCCATGGTTGAAGATCCTGGCTATTATTCATAGGGATGCCCAGTGTCTTGCCGCCTTTCTTGCACTACCATTCTTCTTGTCGATGGGCTTCCTTAGGTTAGGTTCCATTTTGGGGAAGGAAAGGTATAGGGCACTCGACCCAACGATCGCACCTATTGAGGACAGAACATGTGGCCTCCGTTGCGGTCGTCCCAACTACGGAGGGGGAATCCAGCCTCACTATTATATCCGATGAGTTCGGTGATCCTAAGACTTCCTGAGACTTTCATAGAATGATCCCAGGGCGATTTGATGATATCAATATATTTACCTAAAATAACTGTGAATTCCTGCAGCTTTCTAGTCAGTATTAAACACTACAATACCATAGCTCTTTAGAGCTATCCCGTATGCGAGAAGAAATGCCAATAACTACGGTGACGATCTCATATCAAACATTATAGTTATATGAAATATATCTAGTATATTCTGAATACAAATCGATACTCAGCAACTTCTCACGGTGGTCTACGACAAGTCTACTCTTATCTCGTCTTTTTCGGCTCGAGAGCAACATCGCCATTTGTACGGAGGCGATGCGAGCTCAGCGTCGCGTCCGCCTTGTCGAGGGCCCTCATGGCGCGGGTGACGGCTTTGGCACTATCAAGCAGAAGGAAGGCCGGCACGATGGCCCACGGCAAGTTGAACCCGACGTAATAGACCCAGAAGTAGACGAACTCAGGCCGGCTGTGCGACCGCCCCGTGAAGTAGAACTCGCACTGGCTCGTCGCGTAGTACAGTGCCACGCCGTAGAGATGCGCAACACACGCGATGATTCGCAGTGCGTGCCGCGATGGGCTGTTCCGCGCGGTGGCGATCGCGGTGGCGAGGCAGAGGGGACCCCAGAAGAACTGTATATAGATTAGATGTTTATCAACTGGGTGTCGTCAAGGCAGTAGTCCGTTACGAAGAGGCCGTGTAAGTTGGAAGGTGTGTAGATAGCTAGGAAAGGGGAGGGGAGGGGGGACAACTCACGACCGTGATACTCTCCACGCTCAGCATGAAGAAGTCAGATGTGAGATACCGCGAGTCGGAGAGCGCGTATTCCTTCCATAGCTGTGCGAGGAGCGACTGTGATGATGCGACAGTCTCGTGGTTTAGGACGAAATAGCCTATCCACAGAAATGATAACCGTTAGTCTCCTTTGCGCTAAACATCGCATGAGATTAGATTTCATCCAGCCCGGCTGAGGCCGGGCCTGCGTTGTTGGACATCGGCATCGTGAACCTCACCTTCGAAGAAACAATGTAGACACGCATCTGTCACGCTTACGTTAGCTTATAGATTCCTAAGTATAGTTACTGGCTTCAGAGGAAACTAAAAAGAATCTAAATCCTCGTGAGAAAAAAAAAGGGGGGGGGGGGCGTTCTCACTCATCACAAACCAGCAGAAGACGGCGAGTCCCGAGGCGCTAAGCCCCGGGTTGTATTTGCGCGCAACCAGCGCCGCGCTCAGCATCGTGAACCCCAGAGTCCCACCGAGCGCGGCGAGCAGCACGGGGACGGGGGCCACGTTCTCCTCATATGCCGGGATGCTCACGCCGAGAGGGTGGTACGGGTGGGTGGGCTCCGGAGGCAGCGTCGGCGTTGCGATCTCCCCTATCCCGTATGTGCTGCCCAGGAGCCACGACCGCCAGCCGCTCATCGTGGGTTATCGTCTTCAGACTAAAGTGATAGGTAGGTAGGTAACGGTTTGAGCTAGTCTACTGGCCAGTAGAGTGATATTCCTTGATTGTAGCTTAATCCAAGATTTAATACTCAGTGTCTGGTGTTGGTACAGCCAGCATTACGCCCAGCTTTGGTTATTTTTCCCTGTGCCTAATAAGAGCCAGCTATCCACTCAAGTGGCCGTGTCGGCTCCGATGCCCCGTGATACCGAGTTCATTATAGAATGCCTTTCAAAGTATTAGCAACTTGTGTCCCCTGTGCCGACTTATCTTTGTTCTTCGTTTTCAGTCATGCCAGTAAATAGTAGATATAACTCTTCGCAATTGCAAGTTTGTGTTATCTGCAATTCATCACAGTCCAGCCCCGACATACAGCGACATACTCACCGCGGACAAGACACGTCGTTACACGATCCCATCCGCCAACTAGGGATTTCAAAATCAAAGATTACTTGCATAATCAATAAGATACAAGGTAAATGGCTGCGACAGCAAGATCCGTCCTCGAGGTGACTCTTTCGTGGTTGTTTGCAAATGCCAAGGGGCATGATGCCAAGAGCTTCTTCACTCGTCCCGCACTCGCCAGCTTCCCTGAGCAGTCTATCACGGTGACATCTCCAGACTGTGGTGTGTCGGGCTCGAGGCTCAAGGTCGACTACACGCATGATGGCGACGGCAAATTCCCAGCGTTGCAGTGGTCAACGCCGCCTGAAATCGCATCGCAGGTCAGGCAGTGGTTACTCGTATCTGAAGACCCGGATGCGCCATTGCCGACACCCATCATTCACGGGTAAGTCTGTCCCTAGGCATATTGTGAGGACGCATTTCTACAGTTACCCAAAGGGTTGGCCGTATTCTAGTTAACTTGGATATTGTCAATAGTATTTTCACCGCGATCCCAGCTTCGAAGACGAGCGTTGACGCAGACGATTTCACCGTCGTGGACCAAAAGAAGGCGTTGATGAAAGGCGGTTTCCACTACGGTAGATCGAGGAACGGGATGCCTTATATTCCACCTAGGCCGCTCATGAATCACGGCCCGCATCGGTATTTCTTCATGGTAATCGCTTTGAACGAAGAGCTAGAGTCAGAGCTGCTAACGGCTGAGACAACGAGAGAGCAGATCGCAGAGGCCATTGAAGGTAAAGTGCTGGGCTGGGGTATGTGGGTTGGTGTAGCAGAGCGAAAGTGGGAATAGTACTTTACTGTACATACAGTCGCCGTGAATGCTGACATCGGGTAACTATTATTGTTTCTGGGTGGGTTTCTACGGGTGTACCGGTTTTAACGGATCCTCCGTCCTATAGTTAAGTTATAGCATAGTCGATAATCAAAACATTCCTCTCGAGCTGGGAGAAACATTTACTTTCGTTTTGTCTTTACAACATTTTTTACTCAAACAACCCAGACAGCTACTTCCAGCTGCTTTCTGCGGCGACGAAATGAATAACGTAGGTGGCTTGTTAGGACCGACCTAGCCCAACTAGCACCGGTGCCGCGATCGGGCATGCTTCTATGTCACAACTTTCCACTTCTCCTCCAAGCCTGGCCTTTTTTTTAGTTTACCTTACCCAAATAAGCCGAAGCGGGTATCTTTTCGCCGCACGCGTGCCACTGTGTTGTCGGTACGCCTTAGTCTAATGTATGCTGCACAAACGCTATACAGCTTCCCACTCGGCAAAAGTAAAGTAGTCTGGCGCGCATGAAACGTCGCCCTTTACCTTTGATGGCAGACGCCCGTCAAGAGACTTCGCCAACGCTGCAGCCGAGCCGAATCAAGAGAAACACGGCCTGCACATCCTGTCGCGATGCCAAGGTATAAACAGGCTATACCACGCCATACAGGCTCTTACTTATGTAAACAACAGAGGGGAACTGCTGACACAGCCGTATTCTAGGTCCGCTGCAATCCTAGTTCCAATGCGGATCAGCCCTGCCAGCGCTGCTCGAAACTGCATTTGACATGTCTTGTCGATAAGACCCATAAGAGGATATCACGACGAAGGTATGCTTCAAATCCATTATTCTTTTTTGCGCTCAGAACAGTACCACACTGCTTATGAACATGTTTTTGACGTCCAACCTCTGATGAACGTATCACCGTTCTATTTGCACTGGAGCGAAGAACATGCCTGTGTAGGCTTCGGGGTCACCCTCGGGACGTTAATCAATTATTCAACTTAAAACAATTCTCGAATGAGCTGTCAACATACTATTGTCACTAATTTTAAACTCCAGTAAGCTAGATGAACTCGTACAAGAAATCCAATCGATCAAAGAGACTGTTGGCTCAGCCTCATCCACGAACCTTCCACAACAAAACACCGTGATCACCCGGTCCAGGGAACCAGCATCCGAACCGTTAGGTATAGTCTCTCCAAGTGGTGTCTCTGCAGGATCTAGACAACATGCCTCCAGCTCTGTGAGCACTGGGCCCCTTGAGCCACAAGTGGCTTTAAACACACCGGTGACAACACTCTTGCCTGATGCAAATAGTGAACCAAGCCTCCCCAGGACGCTTGGTTCATACCCCTTTTCTGGGGACGACATCGACTATTATTTCCAGAAATATTTCGAATTTTATCACCCATACATGCCCGTGGTACGCCATAGGGATCCCAACAAATGCTTCGAAACTTGTACTTTATTATTCTGGACCATCATCTATGTAGGCTCTAGGCGATACGCAAAAAGTACATCACTGGTTCCGTTTCTGGGAGAAGAGATTCGACGTCAAGTTTTCGCGGCCTTGAGTGAAATGCCCCTTTCGCTACATACTATCAATGCCGTCATATTAGTATGCTCCTGGGTTTTTCCCGGGGTCCGGCTTGTTAACGAGCCCTCGTCTCTCCTCTCCAACGCCGTTGCCCATGCCGCATTGCTACAAGGACTCCATACCGGGAAGGGTGGTCACCCAGAGTATAGTTATGGAGCTTATCAGAACAACTACACGGATGAGGCGGCAACTTATACTTGGGCAGGGCTCAATATTGTGTCGCAAAGGTACTATCAACCACTGGTAACTCACAACTTTGGCTAACTCGAATATAGGGTGTGCTCATACATGGGCTTGCCACCTGTCGCCTCATTATTCAACCAGACGATTCAAAACACAAGTAAGTGGTATTAACGGGCCGTGGCTATCCTGATTGGGCTTTTCCGGTGCGGGATTGTCCGAGCTTTCATTTCAGGTTATCACGGCTACGTCAAAGACGGCTGCCACCTAGTAGTTTAAGTCGACGAGGATGGTTGCTGATTCGCGTTGTTGCAGTCGATGGGCGAATGCCTTTCCACGTTCCATCCAGCTTTCGTATCCTTTTAGAATGCCAGAAATTCTCAAACCGCGTTAATAAGATAATACTCGCCAATCTCGAGGAGTCGAGCGGAGTGTCAGCAAACGTAGTTCAAGCGCTTGAGGATGAGTGGAACATCGTACAGGGAATGATCTGTTCTGAACGAGCAGGTACGCAGAGCCCACTCCTAACACCACGATTCATTATCTAACTCACAAAATTAGATGGCTTAGATAAATTTAACGCCTTACTTATACAGCTTGAGATTCAACTCTTCTATATGATGCCCCCACCGGGCCATGATCCAGAGCCTTTGAAGCAGCGTATCCTACGTACATATCTTACTGCCACTTCGGTTATTCGGAATGCTGAGCAACTAGATAAGACAATCGGTTTTCTAGGCCACATTACCCATCCTCAGATGCGCTCAATAGCGACGGCAGGTTGTGTCATCTTCAAAGTGCTCCGTTCATCATACATGCAGTTCCTAGATCGCAAGGACATCGAGGCTACGGCAACAGATGTAGTCTCGATTTGCCAGCGCATGAGCATCATAGAGGGCGATCTGCCAATGCGTCTAGCCTCGTTATTTAGAACGTTCCTCGAGCGTTACCATTCTTCAGCCTGGGGCACTACCGGCCAGAGCGAAGAACCTACTGCCACAAACTTTCCGCATCGCCTTGGGGCTGGCGTGACGTTTGACTGCTTGATACGTTGGAAGACCGATGGCACGATGAAGCGCGCTTTTGGGCACCAAACACCAAATCCGCCTACCAATGGCACTGGAGAGGAGGCAAATACTATCTTCCCTAATACTGTACCGGATTCGTTGGATATCGATTGGACTTTCATGGACGACTTTGAGTGGAATTGGACTCCTCCTGGTCTGGGTCCCCCCATGAATTTATGGGGTGGCATGGCTCGGTAATCCTGTATCCTATCCCCGGGATCTCGGCTGCTGTACGTCTCCCGCCGATTCCGGCGACCATCTACTGCCACTCCTCGGACCTTCTCGCGAGGGGTCAAAATACCAGAGTTCAAGTGATCAGAAATTGAGAGCTCTCCTACAGACTTATTAAGAAAATGTGAGAATAGCACGGATTCATTCAGGTGCCCATATGAAGGGGCTCGGTAACCGAAACGGAGTCACCCCTTTGCCGGCTGATGACACCGCTGTCTTTCTATAATACGCAAAATCGAGGGAAAAGCATAAAAATGAGCGATGTCCTTGAATAGCGGAAGATTTGTTAACTTTTACCTTGGATGTTGCGAAGGCCTCGGATTATCCAGACCCGTTGGTATATACAGTGGTACTAAGACTATTGGTGCACGATGATGGAATTGTTCGAAGTTGAAAAAGGGGCGCGCCGGGTGTGTTTCATTCCATCACGACATTCACGTGTGATATCTATGTGCGGATGACTTTTCACAGCATTCACAGACAAAGTTTCATAGGGCATTTAAAGTACTAGGTTGACGTTTAGAACAATCTATCAGATTTCCCAATAATGAAGGAGGTCTATCTAGTCTATCACAACTCAGCTATGACCTGGTTTACCGACGTAATGTCTTACTAGTTGCAAAAAGGTTGAAATATGCTCATATCAAGCCGGCAAGCCTCTAGTTGTACCGACGGACAGAACAGTCCGCCAACCCCTTAGCCAGTCCATAGCAACCTAACTCTTGACTGCTTCCACAAATCTTCGCACCTATCACAGCTACAGTACTAAGATGTCGATCCTATTTCTCCGCTAAATACCAACGTACCATTCATTACTTTGTGCACAAACCTCGTGCTAGACGGCTACAACCGAATGGACCACTCAGACCCTTCCGTCAGTCCCCGTTCTGCAGATGAATCTCAAACCGGACACTACTACAACCTTGAGCTGGGCCACTATCAAATGAAGCTGCGGAACAAATCGTATATCTTCATATCCCTCTCACGCTCGCACTGTACCTCGTATCGACTATGCGATTGGTTCCTCAAAGGAACGAAGAGGATTACCCAAATCCCGGTTAAGAGTTCGGACGGCGCCAAAATGTATAGGGGGGCAACCGATCCAAAGCCCGGGGCGACCACCTTGTCCCCTGGCGGTCCGAGTGCACGGACTGTCCGAGACCTATTCGAATTTTACCCAGATATTCGGACGACACGAGACGTTGCATCGGAGGAACGTGGCTACGCTAGTTCTGGTCGAACGCCTGCCATCGCATCCGGGCACACATGCCTCCCAGTCGTAACATCGCGAAGGGCATCCGAGCTCGTTGTTTTTTTTTTTTGGATCCAATCGGGAAATAAACGTGCTCACACGATGTCGTTTTCGGCTTCGGTCCCAAAGTGTTTGATGCTAGGGTAAAACGTGCTCGCCGTGCCCTAAGGTTTGGGCGTACTTATATCCCCCTAACAACCCTGCCGGCGTAACCTAGGAGCTATATAACCTCGTTTCGATGATTCGATATTGTACATGGCTGGCCTACGTGTCCGGTTCGGCTCGGAAGGAGGCTGTGCGCCTCGTGTGCTGAAACATACGAGGGCATCGACACATCGCGAACTCATAGATGGGACGAGGACGGCCTTGACCGACACTTTCCTCGCGTAGAGGAAGGAGGCCGCTTTGGTTCCCGCTAAGGCGTTTGGTTAAGTTTACCGATAGGTTCCTCGAAACCGTATGATCGACGCGAAGATCGTCGCCCTCAGATCCCGCTTGCTTCCAGATGTTCCATCCTCAGTATCCATCCTCCAAAGCTTACCTAATTGTTAGGGGTTTCTTCCTCTTTGGTGTTCCAGTGATATAGGGTAGGTAGTACTTCGGGATCATCTCGAATGCCTAAAACAGTAGCGCTTAGTGACCTGAAGCGAGCGAGCGCGGGTGGCGAAGAACTTCGTGCCCGGCCTCGTATAGTAGAGTTAGTTCAGTTTCGTCTCCCTCTCATCCCGAGACACAGAAGGCTTCTGAGGGTAAAGTTACATCTATTATCTTCAAACGAATACTAACAATAAAGATATCTAAAAGCCCGCGATGCGGCGTGAAAACAATTAAACCTTGTGTCTATCCACGTTTTCCCTTCTCGACGCTACATGACGCGGAAGGCCGGCTAGGGATGCCTTTCAAGGACGTCACACCAGAACTGTCTGGCCTGCATGGTGGAGGAAAGTCGAGAATACGATTTGCGTACGAATACCCCAGATTTACGAAAGTGACAGGACGGTCTCTCGTATCGGGGATCAGTCGGAAGCAAAACAATCTCTTCCCGAATGGGGGAATACGTGTTTGCATGGAGCAGCTGACACCCAACGTAATGTAATGCCTGACATATATCTCGAGATACGGGCAAATCTTGTGGAGCTTGTGTCGGCGGTGGTGTAGGTAGGTACTCTACAGTAGAGGCATAGGACGGGTGGATGGGAAAATATGTACTCGTTGCTACGTCCCGGGCACGCTGGCGTGGTTTCGTCTCTTGGCTTACCCCAAGATCCGATCTTCTACACGTGAAACACCTATCTCCCAAGCACGGTAACCCGTTTGATGTATCATTTCTCATGCAGATTACGTTACTGAAGTTGATGGGGATAATATGCTTAGCGCGATTTAGAGATGTTCTTAACGACCACCCGTGGTCTGCTCGCACGGGACCTAATTGAATAATAAGTGTCGCCCCGAATATAGGGTAGCTACTCTGTTATGCGTCTTTGAAGGAATCTGGTCACGGGTCCCCGAGGTCCCAGAACCATGGCTTCTCGAATCCTACGAATTACCTAGATCGCGATGGCTTACGCCCCGACACAAGACAGGGCCCCGGGTGGCTGCGTGAAGGAGTGAAAGGGCGAAGTTTAGTGCTTATCGGGTTAACATGGTTTAGGTAATATAGGAGGGGACATTATAGCATAGCACGTCTGGCTTATATGAACAAGGGATCAACATGCCGTAGACGGGTAAATGTTACGATTTGTCGTCATCATCAGATCACGACACATGCAGATAATCCCCAACTCATGGGAGTAATACAAAACCGATAAAGACAAAGCGAAATGACGACAGGTCTCGGCCGAAAAGCAAGAACACCTTCCCCTCTTATTGATCTTCCCGCCGGCGCCGATTCCGCGGCCCCAGCACGGTAGCATTGTTTGTTCGTTCATCGTCAATAACTGCTGCGCCTTACGGCGCCGACATGGGTGTCTGTATAGCTGGGAACTAGCCGTTGGGGCCAGATTACCCAAACGAGTAGGCGGGAGTATGCGTCCGTCAATCAGGGGCCAGGCCAGCGAGCTAGTCAGCTATAGCCAAGAGATAGTATAGCGATATAGTAGCCTACAATTATTGGCTTATTATCGTGGAGTATTAACAGGAGGCAAGGTGGTATCGAGTGCTGGGGTTTGGGTGATCGATTATCCGGGTTTCTCTTCTATTTGGGTCTACAGTATATCAATTCGCATCCTTCTTCTTTCACGTAATATCAACAAGGGGCCTGTCTATAGCGGCATGCCACGCGTCTGCACGCGTCTGCCAGGAATGCAGCAGCAAAGAAGGGTCCTGTTCCGGAAGTTGTCGCTGTACGGGTCGGCGGGCGTTCTAGACGTGCATTTTCCCCTTTTATTTCTCCTAGTCGTCTTAGGCAACCGACGACGTCGCCTGACATGCAAGAACGCATTCTAAAAGGTCTAGTCTGATGCACGAATGGAAATGGACAAGTGTATGGGAAACTTTACACGTGCATATACAATAACGGTCCCGGCGGACCGAGATGAGAAATGTTGAGTTCTGCTGCATCGAAGCAGTCATTTATCTACCACCATCCCTTGTCCGTCTGCCTGCCCGTCTGCTGAATATGTCTGTTCGGCTTGGTCCGGCAGATTATGTACGTAGTATGCAGCCTTGCTCGCGGCGAAAGCGTTACACAGCCACACGCACGAATGAGGCCTTTTAAACCTTGACACCGAGAGATTGGCGATATCGGTGCCTTGATTTGGGCCACCGTCAGACAGCATAATCCGATGTGCGCAGGCCTAGATCTTGATGGTCATCGGTGGCCATCGATAGGTGAGACGCAGTATAGGGAGTGTAAATCGAAAAAAACCAGCAGGGGTTCTTTGCCGTCATACGGGTGTCCTTCCCCTTGTTTTCGCTTGTTGAGGTGCTGCTGGGGCTAGAAATGGAAAGCCCCGGCCCTGCTATTAAAAAGGTTAGAGCAAGAACAGCCCTGCCTGATAGCCCTGTAAGGGAAAACATGGTTTTCTGCGTAACATTGGTAGTACCTATACTACATGGCGTAACACGCATGGGGTAAGGTTGTGCTGAGATGCGATTCGGTCGTCATCATCAGAATGTGACAGTTAGACTAGGGATCCCCGATCCCGTCGTCGATGGTGGGCACTGTCGAGATCAGCCTCGTGAAAGCGCGATACAACGGCCCAAGTGGCATTGACCACCAAGGGTCCTGGGGTTCTTGGCCTGGGTTAATAAAGGAAACATGGATGATGCTTGAAGATTTCCATCTCCTCCTTGCGTTTAAACTTGTCGCATCGTACTGTACTTGAAAGCTTGCCGCCAATACCTAGCATACTTACCAGTCGTACCTTATTCTTTGCTCTGCTCTGGTTACATTTGGACATTTGATATCATGGTTTCAAGCAGTCGCTCACTTCGTCACGTCCCATTGAACTCTATCGGAACTTGGTTCATCTTGCTGAAACCGAGGCCTGGGTCCCAATGTATGGGACAGCCATTATCTTAAGAAGAGCAGTACGTTCGCTCCCTGAGGTACTTATGGGTCGCATCCCGTTAAAGGTCTCTGGGTTCCCGGGACGCTAGATGGGGTTGTGTTGAGAGGCGTCATGAGATATGAGGTATGGAGAACAAGCTCATGGAGTGATATCCTGACACTTGTTTCCTCCTTCCCCCGCCCTTTGTAGCTAATTAGTCTTTTCCAACGCCTCTGCTCCTGGTGGACCGACTGACCCTTGTATCCGCTATATTTCCCTCTAGGGTCCCCTACTAGTAATCATCGCGAATATCAACCCAAGACCTTGACCTATAAAGACGGCTTGTAATGGTAGGGTAGAGCAAGTATTGAATAAAACTAGCGACCCCTCTCTTCAATCGGTAGCCAAGGATTTCCAAGATAGCGTCTGATAGTGAATAAGCAAAGCCGAAATTATGATGATAATTATGATTTTAGAGTGACAGTTTGCATCTTCTAATCCTTCGATCCTTCCAGAGCCTACAAATGTTAGTGATCTCGAACTGTCCCTTGTGGTGTCATGTGCAGACTTAGAAGCTCCTAAACCCCTTCCTTTCCTGGGAAACTTGCCATCTTTGGACAGCGGCGTCCAAAATCTACAGAATAGGTCTCTTTATCCTTGTCCTCGTGGGCAACATTGGGTTAGGACCAGTTGAGTTCTCACATAAGAGACCTGCTATAGTGCACTGGGCGGATTCGCGATGTAACATATCAACATTTCCTAGCCTGCCCCGGTTGAAGATGGTGTGGTCATACAGGCCTTTGACCTTAGTATCGAGTCTACACCGGTTAGCAGCGGGTTAAAGCGTAGGGAACGAGAAACCCAATCAAGACCAAGGTTTTACAGCCGTCCTTGAGCTGACGTCAACATACTCTCTCCACCGATTGTTTTGAATAAGTTAAGAATCGTGTATATCGATTGCTGGGCCCTGAATTGATAACGGGATACGGCGACGGCGACGGTAACAGAAACGGGGTCGCGTGCGAAAGACCGAAAACTAACGAATATACACTACATGAAATATTTCGTACCCGAGGTAAAAGCCCGTGACTGAGAAACAAAGTAGGGGATGGTCTTGGCCCTCAATGCTACCGATTACCAAAAAAATGATTATTTGCGGGGGTTTCCGCGGATGAGTTCGGAGACGTTCGCCGGCATTACCTCTATTCCTGTTCAGATCTTGCGGCTGTGCGAGATCTGATATGCAGTTTGCCCGTTGGGGGCCAACTTCTTGGGATGGGGCAGCAGATACCATTCATCGCTGGCAGATATGATCACACGAGTGGCTCGTCCAAAAGGGGTAAAAGGGTTCTTTGTCAAGTGGTATGTATTCCAAGACATGCAGCTGCGCTCTCCCGATGTGGTGTTATCTGATCGTAAGGCTACACATTCGACGAAAAGCGACCCGTGGCATCACCTGCAGCTGGTAGGCGGAGACGGTATTGCTAGGTAACCAAGGTGATCAAGGGATCATCAGTTCTTTGTTTCAAGGTAATGAAAGTGTCGGAGGACTTCCAATAGTAAAAACGTGACCACTGGTTGTAAATATTGAACTACTCGAGACAGAGCAAACGCCCGAGGCAGTGATGCTGGTAACTGTTGACGATATTTTGGCATCGAAACTGGAGGTTTACCACCTCTCGTACACTATTACTAATAGACGGTTTACTACGTCAAACGAAGTCGCTCGGCCTGTTGCGGTGCATAGCCTCGCCAGAGTTGCCGAAGTTTGATCGAGATGATGGAAAATATCATGATCTCATGGAACACAACCTATACAGCTCATACCAGGGCCGACAGCCAGAATGATTTCATCCAAACAGCCTAGCAAGTGCTGGGTCCATACCTCAGACTGTAGGAATACGGACTGTCGGGCAGACGCTTCCTTAGGAACGAAGAACCTTGCTATACGATGCAAAGTGCCGTCTGTGCCGCGTGGAATAGCGGTAAAGATAGTATCCAGCTAGAAGGAAGTCTGGCACATTGATGCCATGCCATCATATAAATCGGTCGAGCGTCGCACACAGGAGCACAAATCCCGAGCAGTTCACTCCGGTACGATAATGTGATATGCCAGGGTCGCTTTATCCGGTCAGCCGCAGCGCTTCTCTCTTTCTTGGGATGAGAGTACATAAGCATGCCCGCGGCCGTCTGCAAGATTAGCGACGTTGTGTTAAGGCAAGGCACTCTCCGATGCTCTGTGCGTCATTTGGTCGAAATGGACAATGCACGTAGTAGACCTGTAAACGCCTCTTAGCTACCAGCAGCGGGTGACACGGATCTGGATAGCGGCTAAGATAATGTATGTAATTGTGCCACGAGCATCCTGAGCCTGGATGCTCAAGTGTTCAAGCGGGGTGTTTTGAAAGCCGAGCCGTTACGCTATAATCGGTCGAGCAGGCTTAGCCTTAACCGTCTTTTCAGCTAGGATGATGGACATGGGAAAAGCAAAGGTATTTCAAACCGTTGTTCATGATCTGATATTGCATCTATAGTCGGTCCGAGTACTGAGAATGCATGTCTAGACACTAGTAACGTCGAGGTTGTGGCGAGGTGGACGATCTGCAAAATTTAATCGACTTCTGTTAATATCTATTGACAAATACCAGCAAGAGGAGAAGAATATCAAAGGCGCAGTAGTTAGATGGCGCTTCGCATTGAAGAGCAATGTGTGTGAGTTTGGGCGCCAGTAGATGAAATAAGTAGATGCACGGTGGCATGGTGACATGGTTTCAACAATTGTAGCTAATTAGTCTGCCATGCATTCCGTTTAGACTCCGAGGACAGATGTCACCTAGACTAGACTACTTACATGTCACTAATACCGTACAGGCTTCCTTCCTATTATCATGCCAGTGTCTTTCGAGTACTTGCATTATGTCTTACCTCATGGGTGACTATAGTATACTAGCTATATTACATGTACCATGGCGTATGCTCTCTAAGTTATATAGCCCGACCTTTAGAGATCCCCTAGGTAAGTGGCACATACTTACTATACATTAAGTATAATGAATGGGGTGCTATAACTGACGCCTTGCTACTTAGGAGCTAGTGTAAGCCCCCTCTCCCCCTATTCTCGCTACGCTCGCGTGCTGTACGCTACCTACACTAGCGGGTATAGCCAAGACAGTATTGCACTATTCCCCACTAGTTTATGATCGACAATGACATGTTCAACCATAGTACAGTAGCAACCCGGGAACCTGGTGTCATCGAAAATGGTGGTGTAGGTATGGAATAGAACCAATAGAACCAATAGTATAGTCTTGACCAATTCGGGGAATTGTCGCGAACGGCTGGCGAATGGCATCGCAACATGACCCACCTTCTCGTCCTTGACACAAGGGCAGGCCAGGGGGCTTCCGATGACAGCGGGTCGGAAGTTGACTTGACAGGGGCGTGGTGGGCGTGGTCAGATCAAGGGTTCGTTTGACAGGAGCACGGTTCTCAATTCCATCCGAAACAGAATCCGCGATCTTAATAGTGCAAGTAGGTGTATAAGCGGTGGCGGCGGTGGCGGCGGTGGCGGCAGCGGCGGCTGCAGTGAGAGAGAGCAGACCATGCACAACATTAGTTAGAGCTGACGCTCGACGACTATAATATGCGTACTTAGATTGTCGCCCCTTGCCGTTTGATGACTGCCCACCCAAGCAAGACCTAAGGGCGAAGCAAAACATCAGCACCCAGTCTGATCATATTGTCATGCGCGTTTGTGCAACCACAACACCTCCTGGCTCCATGCGTATGCATGCATCTCTTGCACATTTGACGATGCCGGTCAGCTGGAAACGCTATCATTGGCCCTTCGTTGATGGAGAGTGGCATGAGATGAGGGTCGGGGCTTCTTGTGGGATGATTTAAGCATGATGGATGATTCTTCACAGGTAGAGAGGTAGGCCTGCCCGGGCGGTGCTGAGTGCGAGGCGTATGCACAGCAACAGCGAGTGAGGCTATCATACACACGAAGATGACGCCCACATCTATTCATTTGCGGAGATGTTCCTGTACACTAGTTGACTAACAAGGCTGCGTATATCGGTATGAAGTACTGCGCCTTTGTGTTGTGCCCGTCTGCCGCGACCTGCCTGGTGTGATATACCTATGTTTTAAGCTGAAGAAGTCATGGGTAATGTGGCGCTAGTCTCACTGAACAAGGTGAATGATAGAACGTAGGCACTCGAAGAACTTTTAGTCTTCCGAACGAACACAAAACGATTGTAGAGGAGAACATCAGCAATGCGCTCCGTTGTTAAGTAGTTCGTTCCGGATGGCTTTCTACCTACTGAGTATGGTTGGAATAACAGCGAAATCGCCCTATCATATAGCAATGTATGGACTGTAAGCCGCTCGGGACCGAAGAACACAGATGGTTACTGAAGAGAAACATAGATAATTATGTACTCTACTGAGCTTGACAAGCCGAACATTTTAGTTTTTGCTGGCAGATTCTTCTGCCCTTAGAATGAACACGGCGCGCCCGTCTCGCCTCTCTCTTCCTGAGATTCACGCATTGGGGGAGCCATGTCTCTCTAGTATTAAGCATTCTCTGGTTTGCTTTTCTCTCCCGCCACGCTCCCTTCTGTGTCACTACCGCCAACACGTCACCGCGTAACGTAGAGAAGCTTAGCAGAAGTAGCCGTCTCCTACGCCGCCGTGGCGCGCGGGACATGTCAGCCCCGATGCCAGCTACCCGGGACAGCGCACGACTTGAGGATTCCCACCCACCAATGTTCTGCCGTGAGCCGGTGCCTCTGGGAAGAAACGTGACGCAAGTCCACACACCAACCCTGTGGGTGTGCGTTCAGCGACCAAGTACTAGGTATTGGGTATTAGGTATTACGGTTTAAGTCGTTGGTGTTCACGCGCAAGAGTGATCCTCATTTTGAGCACATGTCTTGGCCCTACCAACTGCTTATCCATTTATAGTAGCTGTATTGATGATCTACCGTTTGAATGATGTGCGTGCGGCGCCGATCCGCACGAGGCACTGGCTAACACCCACATTCCGACTAATTATCTATGTGGAGCTTTTAGACGAGGACCTTGGGCGAGGAGACGCAATCGGGTTCTTATATGGATAGTCGACAAGTATCGGGCCAGATTCAAGTTGACAAAGGAACTAATAGATTTTGCGTGCTCTGGCTAGTCTTACATTCTAGTCTCATGTATTTGTAGGAAGTTCGAAAGTTGAGAGCCCAGACAACCCCAGCCGAAACTAGATATCTAGTGAAACAGTATTTGGGTGTAGAATCCGAGACCTGGCACCATCGACGAGGCTGAAGACTGATGATGTGACTATACGTAAGTAAGGCGAATAAATTAATTATGATTACTGATCTTGTAGTACTGGAATAGCATGACAGCAGCAGCAGGGACGTGTACCAGCCAACATATTGTGGCTAGTTAAGTAGGTCCTACAGCCTGTGTGGATGTTCAGTAGCGTTATCTAAGCTTGAGCTTATCAGTAGCATAACTTCTCAAAAGAGACAATTCGCCAAAGACCATTCAATCCGCTTCCCTCAATGATACCGAGGCTATATGAAGGCTAATTTAACAATAAGAGGGCTAAATTACGTGTTGGTTGACAATCAAATTTAATGAAGAGGAAGAGCTACAGTTAACTAATTACTTACGCAACGTAAATCAATCCATTGAAAGAGGGGCGATGGATACCAACTAGCACTCCATAGCGTAATAAGTGTAGATCGAATTTGTCGTATTAACAAATTATCTAGATCTCATTTCTGGATAGAGCCGGGAATAACTCCACTGATCTCGTCAGAACTACGGGGGGTTTCCTGCGATATAGACACCAAAGCATACATGTATACGCTATATATATAATACGTCATCGACATTAAGTCGCTATAGAAGCAAGATGTGTTCTGAATGTTACCATTGGGGCTCATGGTTGGGTTCTTGATGAGAACACTTAAAGAGGTTTAGTCTATATCACGCGAGTTATTCCCGATGGGACTCTGTACAATAAGTTCCTTCGCTAACAAGTAGTTAAAGAAGCGGACATTACGGGCAAATACGCTTTCGGTAAGCGGTAATTCGAGGCGACGACAGGGCGGGGGGGGAAATATGCAACACAACTAATTACAGGTGTGGCACCGGGTTCAGGGTACTAGGTAAGTACGTAGGTGCACTAGCCACGACAAATTAGCCCAGAAGCAATGAATGGCTGCTCCCTGCCGTGCCGTCACAAACCAAGGTGGCTTCGCAGTTGGATGCCGAGTCTTCTATCGGGGGAACGAGCTCCCTGCCGTGAATGCGACAGGTTGTTAAGGCCGCCCCCTTGCCAGGCTGACAGCGGTACAGGGGCTGAATCTCTACTGTACCCCGGCGGCCGGAGGTATATTATTTAGTATAGCACACCAGAGGACTCGTAATTCGTAGTAGATAACTTGCGACAAACTAGAAGCATACCTGTTTGGCGGCCTGTACACCACAAGTGGTTGGCAGTAAGTACTATATTAGCCATCCGAAGGCATCAGGTTTTACAGCGTTTCCTACCAGCTAAAGCAGGTTCACTACCTACGCAAGTGGAAGACGGCCTACAGTTTTCCCCCGGCTCTCCGGCGATGATCGGGACTGAGGGACTTCAATGACTCGAACGTGCAATGCCGACCCTCTTCCTCGGCAGATCTCGTACCTCTACTTAAGCGAACGAGCGGGACCGAAGGCGAGAAAGTCATTCCCTTATTTTGTCAGGTACTATTATTAGGCTGTTGACAAGATTGACAAGTGCACGCAATACATGGTGTCGAGGGGAAGCTAATAGTGGCATGGCGTATGGGGTCCATCTCAACGGTTGTGGGTTAAACTGGGTTAAAACTAAGACTCGCTTATGTGCAAATCTCCGTCCGCACGGCCTCGCCTCGGAAAATTCCATCCGAGCCTAATTGCTAGGTACCTACTGAGGTATACACACTTAATGTAAGCCTAGCCAACTTAGGTACCTAGACTGGACTAGAACGATGAAGTATGATGAATTCCGTAGTGGGAATCTTTCAGCTGTCAGGAGGACATCCTGTAGGTCTGAAATGTTTTGAGGGGTTTGTTCATGTCGGTAGTTTGAGTTTCCTGTAATCACAATCACAGTGACAATACTGTGGTACATACAATTCTGCCGCTGCCTGTGCACCACCACATGCATTGAGTGGAGGGCGTGCAATGACAGCATACATGCATTCATTGCATGTCCGTGTCAAGGCAAGGCATCATAGCTTTTATACTGCATTTCTCTAATCTTCCGCCAGGGTATCTACCTCTATGTGTGTGGTGTTGTCACTGTACTACCGACATAACTGATGTCTAAAAAGCTACACTGGCTACACTGGCAACACACTTAATGCGCCTACATACTACTACCTACTGTACGTAGATGCTGATTGACAGTTCGGTAAATGAACGTAGTGGCATCATTACAGATATCAAAACTTGCAGCCCGTATTTGTTCGCATTTTCTCTTCTATTCCGGCAGGGTCTCAATATAACTATGCTTTCAACCTTTCCGCCTACCCGCTATCCTCGGGCCGCAAGCTGAATTGTGAACATCAACTTGCTCATCCATACTTGCAAAGAGGCCCGAAGTGAAGGGATCAAGAGAAGCTCGGGACTACTGGGGAAGCTGGTCAGTACCTAATCACACTCCGCATCTTGACTGGTAATCTAGTAAAGAAGGTAGTCAAGGCGTACGAGGCTGAAGGGTGCACGCCTGGGCCATGCATCAAGTAGTCCCATCGCCATAGGCAATACTTACATATCGTATCGAATTACATCGCATGCACTGTAGACAACGATAACGTGGGATTGAACCTACGCCGCGCGCACCGTTCCGAGAGTGCCAACTCCTTGGGCGCCTCTACGGACTTTTATTTGGTCATCACCGACTGATCCTGCTGCTCCGTGCCGACGCAGATGCACGGAAACCTTCTCTGGGTCGGTGGCCTGCATTTGGGGGATACTCGGCATTGCCAAGGAACCATCAACGTTACATTGGGAGCTCCCATCGATGAAAAGGTCCGGCAAGGTATTCTGTGTGCAGTAGTCCTGGGTCTCGATTCTACGCATAGCTACGGAGCCTACCCGAGTCGTTGCGCCTCATACATACATACATGACAAGTTGTGTGTAAGATGTAGCTTGCTGCTTGTCAAAACTTTTAACATTGACTCACATCGAAAGACAGGTGAATCAAGTGAGTAACAGATGTACGCCACTTCGACGAATACTTGCTTGCTCATCTCCATGTTTTTCTTCCAACAACTTTATTTCCCATTTACTTTGATGCTCCGCCACCTCGCTAAGGTTTCGGCAACACCACGCAAGACAATCGACACTTTAAGGAATTTGAGACTCCAGTTTCTAACCACCGCCGTACTTTGTGTACCTGGATAATGTGGAGAGAAGAGGCTTTGGTAAAAGTGCAAGTGTGTCCGCAGCATGCAATGGTACCTACACTACACTACTCGTGCAAGGTCGACCCCTGGAGCCATCGGGCAATTTCATCTGGCACTAGAAACGACAACCGCGGCGGACCGGGGCCCACGAACCACCCCCTGCTAGCAGGGTACAGGGGCTCGTGGGAAACGTACACTAGAATCACTTGCCTCCTGTAGCTTGTCAGGTTGGTCAAGCACCTCGATGTCGCCTTACCCCTGGATGTACCTAGTACCTACCTACATGGTGGCCGCATTCAACAACGAGAGAGGCAAAGTCAGTTCAAGTCAGTGCTGAAACAAGTTTACGGTCCTCCGGTCGAGCAGACCCCTAAGCCATGTGGCCCGCTTGGTAGCCCAGTTCCACCCAAGGGCCTGACAGTCGAAAAGACATTTGAGAGTCATAGTGCGCTAGTCCAGTGTAAGGGCAACGCACCGGCTCGGTCTTGTTTGGTATCGTTTATCTTGCACAGTATAATATCCCCGACTGACTTTTTCCTCAGATATACATAGTAATGTTTGTGAGTCGTCATCCATATCCCCCTTAGGGTTTAGTCGAAAACTATCTCCCCAACGGCGGTGGTAAACCTCAACATTGAAAAGCCGCTCTTGTCTCCTTTATTCATTGGCTTCTATAATTGCCCGGCTTTGGTTTTTTTTGCGTTGCTGTCTGAGGATGGCCTGGTTTTTGTTCTGTGACCATTAAATATCTTTCTCGACCTGGGTTGAACCCCTCCCTCTAGCATCTTAAGATTTTATGTCCATTAGAGATGACCTTCTTCCTGTTCTGGCTTTAACACTACGACGATGCACAATTGGTGTTATTACTTTCGCTAACTATTCTGATTCTATTAAGGCTGCATAGCCCCTGCCGACTTTGCGGACAAGAAGGAGCATTCCCGATTCTTCCTTCCTCTTGTCCTTCTTATCCTCTCGCTGCAGCTTCGCAAGAGCGAGGCTCTCTGTTGACCGACGGCAACTTTTTGTTTTCGGGACCCTCACAAGATTTCTATTCGCTTTTCACATCACATTGCCATCTAGAAGTGGATAGAACTATCCGAACTATTCGAACTATTCGAAGTTTACAACATCATCACTCGGAATAGTCTTCGACCCTTTCACGTCTCTAATTTTAACGCAATTTCTCAGTGTAAGACTCTCAAGTCCAAACAAATGACGAGTTGGAGTGTACGACACAAGAGCTATCGCTAATATTATGGCTAGACTCGACCGCTGAGCGGGAAATCGTACGAGTTCTCTCGTTCGATAAATCGTGACAAGGCATACAACCTAACGGGTTGAAGTGAGAAACAGTCTTGAGTAGTGATCAATATGACTGTAGCCAGGATGACACCACCTAATCATCCAGACTATTATCCCAGACGCATTTGGGAAACTGTCGAATCGCGACATTCAACCAAACAATGCAACGAGAAAGATGAGATCTCTCTACCGTCTTTTCAACAGGTAATTTATGTTCCTATGGTCCATGGTCGGCCCTAACATGCTGGCAGACCTTTCCAGATCTCCAGCGGTTGATAGGCTTGTCAGAACCCGTGCCAGACCTCCCACGATATAGGCTACCGAGAACACCACCGTCGGCTACATCACCCACTGGAGCTCAGTTTCACGTACCTATAACGCCGCCGGACTACGTTGTTTCTCCTAACCGGTGCAAGCGAAGACGTGTGTCTTCAGATGAAGAGCGGGGATTCTATAGGGCCAGCGAGGTGCCACGACCCTATACAGTTGCTCATCGGGCTGTGTCCCGACCGCAATCTCCATCTCTCGAAGCCCGCCTACCGTTTAGGCCATGGCTAGATTCGGCCCCCTCGAGCCCTTACTACGTCGATCATAACAAGTCCTTGCCCATGAGATCGCCTGATAGCATCAACCTACGCGAACGAACGGAGGCACGCGGAGTGATACCTGGTCCTCCCGTATCCAACTATGAGCTGGGCGTCGACGGGAACTATCGGGTACAAGGTCACATTGGTGACGACTATGCGCCGGAACCGTGCAGACGGTCTAGTTTTACCCCTAGCAACGGTCATTCTGCGGATGTTGGAGGACACGGATATCGGCCACCAAGTTATCCCTACGGTTACCACCACCCGAACAGGACCCAATCCCTCTCTATCGGGTCAGGCCATCTCGATAGGACACCATTTTCTTCAGGGGGATACGGACAGCACTACCAAGAGACGTATATGCGTGTGAACGACTTTGGTATGGGGACGAACGGAGATGGCAAACAGCGAAAACGCCGTGGCAATTTGCCAAAGGAGACTACTGAGAAACTCCGTAGCTGGTTTATGTCCCATTTGGCGCATCCTTATCCGACCGAAGACGAGAAACAGGCGCTCATGAGAGACACCAACTTACAAATGAGTAAGTCAAGCCCTGGTGCGACTTTTTGCTTTGCTAACCCCGGACCTCTTCAACTGCAGATCAGATCTCCAACTGGTTTATCAACGCCAGGAGACGGCAGTTGCCGCACATGATTAACAATGCCCGTGCCGAGGCAGACGCCATGAAGGGCCGCTCAGGAGACGGCAAGTGTTTATCTGCCAGTGAACGCAACGATCACGATCGCGGAGGTACCGAGGGGAGTGTCTACGAAGGTCTTGAAATCAAGCCAGACAGACACCGAACCCTGAGTTTGAAGCGCACCAGTGTATAATGTGTGAGCTCCGAACCATGGGCGTTATTCATACGCTTCGAGTTCGTTGTCTTATTTCTGTTGTGGTACTAATTGGCTGCATTATAACACCACTTTGAAGATGCATATCAGGCATAACCGCATTCTCTTGCCAATCGAGCAAAGACTACTTTGCGCTAAACCGCGCCTATTTGGAAACAAGTAATACTCGTCACAGACATGGACCCCTTCCCAGGGAGAAAAAGAGAGACAGCTCTCCAAATATCTTTATACCAGCATATGTAGATGGACATGTCCTCGGAAGGACCACATCAATACATCAATACATCAATAAAAGTAAAATCAATATCATCATTTGCAATTGAAATGTGAAAAATAATGCATAGTTGCAACGATAAACATCACGTCCAGCCGAACTCCTCGAACATTCGGCAGCACCCTGCTCAACTGTTCCTGATCGATAGATTGAATGCAATTCTGCCCGAAGTGACAGGGCTGTGATATTGAATTCCTCGACCGCCAATTTAGGCATACGACTGCTTGACGTCGCGTGACAATTAGTTGCGCAATTCTAGTCGCCTCGCATGATGATGATAAGGTTAATGGAGATCTGGACCTAATAATTGCGGCTTGGAAAGCTAACGCTAGCCCCGCAGCTTCACATGCGAGGACCGGTCGCATGAGAAGTATCGTACAACGAATGAGCTACAGTACTGGACCGCCAACCCCTGCCCCTTGGCCCAACTTGGCCTGTCGGACTTCCCTACAAGTGATTTCTGAACACCTTCAATCCAATTTCGGAGGCGTATAAATTAATTCAACGTAGAAGCCTAAGTAAGGCTATGCCCGCATTGGCATTATCGGCGCAAGTAACGTTAGGGGTCTAAGTAATTATAGCTAACGCTTAGTGCTGAGAACGGGGACGTCTGAGGGATCGCGGGATTGTGACAGGGGTAAGCACTTAATTCGAACCGGATGGGCTAAGGAAGACAACCGTCCTGAAAGATGACATTTCACTCCCATATATTATGTACCGGTCCAGATCCCGAGTGGATGTGAGGAGATAAACGAGTTCGGTTGCTCGAGACGTACAGTACCGGTCATTACACCAACAGCTATCAATAACTATGGGGGGTTTTTTCTCTCTCTCTTTCTTTTCCAGGGTCTAGAGAGGAAAAAGGTTAGTTTGCCCAAAGCCACATGTTTCAGCTCTCGTGGTATGGAAGCCTCCGTCCCGCCCAATCGCAAAACCCTAAATAAATCCCTGGCACATGTGCTCAGCAATTGTTTAGTCTTTGAAACCTTGACGTTAGCTATCCGAGTACAGTAGATGGCCTGCCACCTTGTTATTTCACCGAGGCGTAAAGATGGCCGATTCAATACGCTGGCTTTTACAATGGCATCGTCATTGTAGAAAACCTTTGGACCCCGAATTATACTTGAACATGTACACATCCTTTCAAATAAAGTAAGTAGTAGTAACCTTGGAAAGTATAGTGTCATTTCCGCATTGATCCATTTGTTGAAGTTGGAACGATTCATGATTTTGGACTAATTAGTAAAATACCATCGTATAGTACTTTAATTTGCCCACGCATTCAAATGCAGGACCCTTCTCCCGCCTTGGTACTTACGTGCTTTTAAGACATATGTGGTTAAGTGGCTCAGGTAGGTTAGGCAGTATCTAGGTACTCATGGCTGTTCCCCAAACTAGCCCTATCCCGCTGTACCCCACTTCCGAAGATGTCCCGCACTATCCAATACCTACAGTGAGGTACTCCGTACATTATGTAGGTCGTACTGTAGGTAGATTCCAGGAACTGAGTAAGGTACAATAAGTCCTATAACAACTCACGCGTCCAATGACCCAGGTTTAACGACGGTGTTCTCTCTATAAAAAATGTGAAACAAGAAAGCGATCGGATTAGATATGCCGAGGGGCTACAGTGCAATGGTTACACAACATCGCAGCGGTACTTACGTTGTAGATCGGGCATTGACTGATTCATGCTAGCATGGTAGCACTCGCTAGCGGTAAGCAAATTAGGGCAGTTATCTCTTTCTTTTCTTTCTTTTCTCACGAGTTGGCATGGGTTTCCGAGATAAGCACGAGATCCGCCAAGGGGTTTTACCTAGCCTTGGTCAGATATCGAAACAAATAACTGCTGGGGTTGTTCATGTCACATCAGATCGTGAAGCCCGGATCCCTGATGCTCACTGGGGTCTACCCGCTTACCTCACGTTGCAAATTAATCAATGTCGTATTATGTCATGTCATCACAGAGAGAGAGAGAGAGCTGAAAACCACCAGGTGGGGAGGATGTCGCTACTATTATTAATGCTGTTATTAATGCTGTTGCTGATGCAATCTGATCCATCTAGAAGTCCTACTTATAACTAATCCAATGCGTTGCCGCGTGCAGATTCGAAACCGTGTTGTCTGCGTGTTGTCTGCGTGTTGTATGTCATTGACAAGGCTAACTAACGCCCACAAAACGCAATTGGCCAATGACTTCGTCTAAACTCACGCAGAGAATACCCAACCAGGTAACTCCCATTTCGATTTTCAGCAGACCCCCCCCCCCCCGACCGCCAAGGCATTATTGGGGGCCGGGGCAGGGTATACGGCTTCCTAGTACACTACTGCGTACTCGCGGCGCTCCCATCCTTTTTGTTCCTTCAACAACTAGTGCACTGTACTTATAGGTCTATACTATAGTAGTATAGCGTAGCTGCTATGTTAGTGATCCTTGGCTACCAGGTTGATGACAGCCTGGGCATGGGATGGGATATATGGATACGTAAATTCGGATCTTGATCCTCTTGTTGTTAGACTACCGTACCTACTTATTAGGCCAATATCCCCTACACCACCACCTCTTGCTTAGTATAGGCTCGTACGAGCCCCCTCACTACGCTACTCCTGATTCTGCTCCTGATATACCCCGACTCAGTCTTCTTGGGTGCCAACTCCACTTGTACGGCTCTTGGGTATGATACCTCGTTTACCTGCGCCATTATACGAAACAATACGATTCATACGAAATATTGTACTTTTGTCAAATCCCGGACTGGTTTTCACGTTAATTTGAGGGGTCCCTATAGTGTTCCGCAGTCAGCCCAACCAGCCACATTAGTCATTGTCATCATTACTTATCAATTGATGTATGGACCCTGTATAGCCAGCCTCATTACACTACTTTAGCACATGTGGCATATGCTTAGTCACAAGCCCTTGCTGTTCATAAGATGCCAGATGCAAAGCTTGTTTGGTTAGTAGAGACTCTTACTTCTAGTCAGCGTGTGATCTGACTTCACTCCCATGCATCCTCTGCAGACAGACGGCCTCGCCCTTTGTCTTGGCGTAAGAGATGAACTTATCTATACTGTACTACCTATGCAGGTGCTTAGCAATGAATAAGGCACTGTACGTATGAGTGTTAAATGTTCATGTACAGTACCACTTCGCCGGGTGCGGCTTGACTTAAGCTAAATTAGTTGAAAGGTACTAGCTTTTCTCCGCTGTTGACGTTATTAGTACACCTGTCTTGTCAATTTTGATGAAGGCTATACAAATAGCTCAGGTTAGCCTCCGATGCTGCTTCGAGCTCTAAAAGTTTGCAAACCGATGCGAACTCACCAAAACAGAACAAAAAAGAAAGAAAACAATAAATATAGAATCTATGCTGTTACATTGTAGTTATTCTTTATTAAAATTGTTGAGCTTCTGTTTGTAATGCTCAACCAAAGGTTATACATTCTTCTCCTTCGTGGGTAACCGCGCAGTGGAGTTGGTTGCACGACAACCGGGGCCGTTAAGCTGAGCGCCATGTAACGGTCCATACTTATGAAGCGCCATTTCTCGCTAGAACTTGCTAACAAGCATTTATACCTACCAAACACCCTTAGAAGTCGTCATTGATGACACGTTTTCCTTCTGGCAACTTTTATTTTCTGTCTTGACGCTACAAGCGCACTCGCTGATGGCGTGGGCTGATGAAACTCCAAGCGAACAAAAGCCCCATGTACGCAATTTCAACCATGGACAGCCTACTTATATGATGCGCTTAACTCGGTATTAGTGAGATTTGCTGGAAATCAAAAGCAATCGAGAGTTGTTTTTTTTGATAACTAATTTACAGAGTACCTAGGGTTCGGCAGTCGTTACCTCAAGCCCTGTCTACCCGAATCGCGGTCTCAAAGATGTTGCGAAGTCCGAGCCGCCTGACTATATATGCGGCAACGACACCAACATACATGCAAACCCATGCAAGTTACCCTCCATGTCATTATACTAGATGAGACTAGATCATGTCAGAAGGTAACAAGAGGAACAGCTAGTACTAGTGTAACGGATCTTGACGAGAACCAGATTAATTATGGTGGGTGAGCTCAGCGGACTAATGTATTCTACGAGTCAAGACACTGGGCTAATTAGTCTAGACTAGTCGGCAACGCACGAGATCAAGCGCGGCCCTTTCGCTTATGAGTAGTTAGCACGGTCCTGTAATTCGCTCATCAACTAGCTAGCGTACAGTAGTGTTGTATCGTTAAACAGGTTGCTTGACTAGCTACATGTCGAGACGGACCACTCCTGCAGTAGCGAATATCAAGATCAGCTAAACTAACTTGTCAAGCTGTCAACCATCTGTATCAAAGTCCTGGGATGATCTAGAACGGCCCTGGACCTGGGCATCTGCAGAACTACTGTAGTGGATGGATCAGACGTATTGCCGGCTGAACAGGGGCAATCCCGGGGCACCAGGGTTGGTCCACAGGATTCTCCTTTAATGACAGACTGCATCGTCAGGTGTTTTGCACTAGAACTGTGTACTGTAGTGCACACTTGACAACTTACACTAGCTGGAGACATGCGACAGGCGCGAGTGGGTGGAATAACACAGCATAGCATGTAAGATGTCTCCAGGGTCCCAGACGCCCGAACCTGCATCAACCCACGGGAACCACAGGACCACACGACGGCCGTGTCGACGTCCAGACCCGTCCTAGATAATAGCCGAGGCGCTATGAAGTGCAGAGTCGAGATCACTCTGCTGGAATGATTTTATCTTGGTGCAACCCTCGTGTTATGCCGGAGCATTGCCTCCTCATTTGTTTATGCTTGTTCATGCCTGATTCGAACGACTATGATGAAGTGTCACAAATCGTTCGACGAAGACAGAGCAGCACTCACAAACCAGCTGTTCAAACAGGTTGCTTGAGGCTTCTTGTAAATCCTCTTACTGGATTTATTATCATGATCATGGCCGTGTTGAGTAATATATCGATTACAGTTGAGGCTCAATGTCGTCTACATTAGGTATCGGTGACCGGAGGCATGAATCCCCGTGCCGTGTGGCTAAATCGATGGAGCAACCAGCCTCCGCAGCTCCCAAGCCTCATTCCGTACCAGAGGCAGGCAAGGTTAGATGACACCAACGGCCGCGAAACACCACCGTCCACCGATTCTGTCGAGGGCTGTGCTGAAAGAGATTGAACCCGTGAACTTTACTGAATTCATCATTTCCCTCGCTTCCATCCTCTCGTGGTGATTATGCCCGACGATGTGGCCGCCGGAGCGTTGGGCGGCCCGACCGGAGAATCTTTGGTAATTCCACTGTTAACCTTTAGATCCACGGGATCAAACCGGGGGTTCTAACCCATATTCATAGTCTTGCGTCACGTGTAGGAGCCGAAAGCTTCGGTGTGACAAAGTAAAGCCCGTCTGCACGCGTTGCGCCAAGGTGAATGGTGATTGTGCCTATCCAGATTCGCGAAGGAAGCCGGCTTTCAAGCGGCGAAACGTAAAAGAACTTGAGGAACGCTTAGGTAAATTCGCCCGTAAGTCCTAGATCGGGCCCTTAGAATAGCTGCTGAACGAGTGCAGCACAAGTCGAAGGCCTTCTAAGACAAGCTTGCGAGGGAAGACCTGCCGCTGCCGCTGCCGCTGCCGCTCTTGATGCTGAAGAGCTCGCCGCCGAGCTCGTCAATTTTGACGCCTTTGAGACACCCGTGACCGAAGATGTCTTATTCCAAGGCATTGACTATGGCACGCCGGATATATCATTGGACAGTACCACTTTTGATTTCAATGATGCGGATTCAGCAGCATTCACAGGAAATACCTCCGCGCAACCCCTGGGTGACTTCAATGATAATGCTTTCAACGGCGAGCTGATAGACCTTGGGGGTGTATTCGAAACGCTGCCCCCGTTCGAGGTAATGGAAGATCTGTGAGTGGCTTGGACGAGTCCGTCTATTTCAGTATCGCTAAGTACAGATAGCAATCGACTCTTCTTTGAACGGCAACAACAGTTTGCCCCTATTGTCCACCCTGGCCGCTATCTTCAGGCCTTCTACTCCCCTCCCCATATGAAGCCACCTATGTGTCTTCAATATGCAATGTGGGCACTCATTTCCAACAACGACTCCAAATACCATGCTTATCACGACAGTGAGTAATGTTGAGCGCTTTTTTCTCTGTCCAGCCAATGCTTGATGGGTGTTCTCCCTTATTTCGCAGGCTCCGTGTACTCCCATGGTTTTTACAGGTTTCTAATGCGGGGGACTTGCTAACTTGTGCTTTGAAGTCTTCTACCGGCGCGCTCGACAATATGCTGATATAGATGAGATGAAGGTATGCATACTATTTTCCTACGCTATCCGCATAGCAAGGCATTCATGAAGTCTGAGTTATTGCTGACCGTAAAAGGGCTACGGCGAACATTTTATCACCGTAGCACATGCTCAAACCTGGTGCATCCTTGCCACGGACGAAGCTAAATCAAGTGAGTTGCCTTGAGAACTTTCATTCTTCTCATCATGAAGATCTTGCTGTCTTTCAAAGGATGTGTGGTATGCTCCAGTACTGTAGTCTACTATCAGGCTCTACAGGTGCCTTGTCCGGCCGCTCAAAATTTTTTATACTACAGCGACGACTAATATACTATTTCTCTCTTCACAGTGATGTTCACACGGGCGGCAATGAGTTGTGCTCGAGCTGTACGCCTTGCCGCGATGATGGGTCTTCACCATCTAGATTCGCCTCCCGATGAATCGAGCCCTACCCTGGCTCCCCCTCGGGATTGGGCCGAACTCGAAGAGCGGCGTCGCGTCTTTTGGGGAATTTTCTGTATTGACAGTCATTGCTCAATATCGACAGGGTGGCCACATCTAATCGACATAACGGAGGTAATGCGTATAACATTAGGATTGTGATATAATGGCTAACTGGCGTTAGGTTACAACTCATCTCCCCGCCGTAAGAATCCTTGCAAAGTTTACTAAAGACTCACCTTTCAATATACTCTACGAAATAGCATGACGATGATTTGAGACACTTGATGCCTGTACACTGACTCTTTGCTTATAGAATGAAGCTGCCTTCCACAGCGGAGAATCTATGAACACATGCTCTATTCATGACGTCTTCAAAGGAGACCACTCTTACTCTTCATTTGCGGGGAGTATAGTAGTGTGTCATCTGTTCAACCTTATTTTGAAACATGCTCATCGACCCAAAGAAAATGACAACCCCGAAAACTACGAGTATGGCGAATACTGGAAGCGCCACCGCGACATCGACAACACTCTCTCGAGCGCATTCATGTTTCTACCGGAGTCGCTCAGACTACCCGAGAACTACCGTGAGCTCACGGCTGTCAATACGAACTTGAATTTCCACGCGTCGATAATTTGTCTGCATAATGCAGCCCTTGAGAGAATTGATGCTTACAACCTATCTGAATCCGCGAAGCGGATCAGCCAAGATCGCCTGACCGCTGCCGCACAAGAGATTGTCAATATCATGAAACTTACAAGTCACTTGAGTTCGAGCCCAGTGAGCTATTCCTCAACCCCAGAATTCCTCGCAACAGGCTACTGACGATCCTCATCGCAGAGGACACCACTAGCTGCGCTGTCGCTGTTCTGCGCCGCCTCCGTCTACATGTATTTCTGTAAAGAAAATCCTACGCCAACAAATATCGACAACCTTGACTTCATACTTTCCGCCATGGAAGCTGTTGGTCGCACACATTCTGTCACTCGTTCATTCCTACGCCAAGCACTCCTTGACATTGAATGTAACGGCGTTCAAGATATTGTGCGACTTCCGCGGGTCACACGACTTAGCCAGCGTTTAAATAACGGAGTATCTCATAACATTCCCCTATTAGCTAGGACTAGGTTGTCTCGACATTCAGAAGCACAACCTCCGATGCCTGGTCTGCCAGCCGGCAGGACTATGTCGCGCGGTATACCGCGCAGTGTTCCCCCTTCATCTACATCATGGGCTAAGCCAGTACTAAACCCGGCGTCATTATCCGTTAGTAGTAGCAGTGGTAGTGGTCCTGACGGTCACACCCACAAAAGACAAAGGACTGCGACCCCTTCATCAAACTCATCTCTCTATGCCGATTCGGGCGCGTCAAGCGGGTCCTCCTTACCATTCCGTTATATTCCTATTCGCCCCGAATCCTCTTCAACTCCCAATCACCACAACCAGAAAACTTCTTATTCTACTATAGACCAAAACACAGACTCTTCAAAGTCTACGCAGAACACCGTAAATTCCGACCAGAATCGCATTGGTGTCACCTTTGCAACGGGACTTATGGGCAAGAGTGGACCGAAACCTTTTACGACCGCGGGCCGCGAAACGTCACAAACGAAGGTGTCAAAAGGAGGAATGGGCAGTTGGGAACTCGGCGGCTTATGCGTCAGTGCCATGGCCGGGCAAGCGACCAGCGCTACTCCGGAAGGCGACGAAACACCAGCCCAGTTCGTGTATCCAGGTAGTATGGGTATCGATTGGGACATGCATCATAGGAATCTGGGTGTGGGTGTGCCGACTGCGATACCCCCGCGAGGTGAAAGGAATCAGAACTTAGATAGCGGAGGGGGAGGAGCACCCGACCTCGGGTAGATTGCGCCAACGGGTTAGCCAGCGCAAAGGTTGTATATCAAGCAAGTATGTATATAGATAGACCTAAAACTGTTGATACTGACTATATCCACTGCTGGAGTAGTGGATATACCTCACACTCCTCTAGGAAACGTAGATTATATGATAAGCCCCTTCTCGCCTGAAGAATTCAGGGGGGGAGTGGTATTTATTTGCTCACGCTGGAAGTTTCTTGACACCACTTCGCCGAAACACGGCGCTCACGCCAACACGATGATTCCAAACCTTGTGGCATTTTTCCGAACAAAAACTATTGGCCCGAGCACATAGTAAATTTAGACTGCACCTGCCATCTGCTCGTTTGTTTCAACTTAACGCTTCATAGTTGATGATATTTCATAGTAAATAGCGTTAGGGTCTCTATGGTCCCTCTACCGATTCCGGCGTCTCTTAACTGGGCAAGTAGTGTGTTTGGAACACAGCTTATACAGGTGAATGAATACCGGGTTCGCGCCCATCCTTTCGATATAAATCTACTCGACTACTTACTTAGCCGACTCCCCCACATTGTCACAACACTAGTGCTTGTCAAATCCATCATATTGCTGTTTGAATAATGGACTGTCACCGAATATTCGAAACAAGCAAGTAAGAATGCGTGAAAAGGGGGAGACATAAAAGGGGGAAAGAGAAAAAGGAAAAAAAAAAACAAAAAACACGTACAACACTAGGGATTCGCCGGTCGTCACCGACCCGACTACTGATCTAGCGCTCTCCAGCTTATCAAAGGCAGAGCGGACGGGATGCCGAGTTCTCTGGAGGCTATGGTCGTACGTGACGGTTTTGGTCTTTATTGTAGACTATATATAATGCGTGTGTACCGGGTACCTGGGTCTCAAGTTGGTTGGCTAGCTCGGATGGTGCTATAGCCCTCCCTCCAAGCAGGGCTGACGGATAAACTGTCACATAACTATCCGACGCAGCTAATAAATAAAGAAGCAAGAAATTATATGATCTTGGAAAGAAGCTGCCAAGCCAAAGGCCGTGAGCAACATGCGAGTAGAGTTTAACTGGCTCATGATAAGTTATGTATGTAGACTAACCGAATAGTGATTTGCCTGTTGGGTTGACAATCAAGTTATCGGGTCCTGTTCTAAGAACGGCTTAGTGAACGGGAGTAGGCTTGTTGGAATGGTCAAGTCCATATATTTCAAATAGTCTTGTAGTATAAACGGAATGTCCGAAAAGAGTGCACGTGAATGTTGGCTCTGGGCGGTCTCAGCTCTGAAGCATTTTGTCAGTCTTGTGTTGATCATTTATTCATCCATTCATTCATTGACAACCACATCTATATGGTCTAAAATCTTCCCTATGATTTTGGTTCCCCCTTGATCCTTGATTTGCCCTGTCCCTGTCCCTGTCAAAAAAATAGAATGCATGTTTGCCAGTGCGCCTAGCTGACATGATATTCGTGAGTTCCGCATCGTAATGCATAAAACATATTCCCTCTCAGTTTCCTTTCTCTTGTCTTGTATAATGTTGGGATACTTCCTCACAGAGAAAGTGGGAGTTCCCGGTTGCTAAGTGAGACTTTCTTTATTTCCAATCTGCTCTCACCCACATCCTCTATCGGAGGAGATGTTGGATATCAGAATATCTTCCGGGCTCCTCGGAATATAGCATCTCGCTGTTTGGGGTAGATGTCCGTGTACATGGGTTACTCAGATGTAACCACCGACCGTCTTTGCTCCCAGACTTTTCAAAGGTAGTGGAATAGCTAGGGACATAACTTTCGAAGTTTATCGCGACGGTGGTGCATCCGGCTTTCCACTCCGTATAATTCGTGTAAATATATTCTTGCCGCCACTAGAAGACGAACGGTTCCTTCTATCATGAGGCGCTGAGCTGGTACCTAAAGCCGAAGCTGCCCCTATGGTTGCGGAAGTAGGAGTCGAAGCTGGAGCGGCGATATTCATGTTTCCAGAACTCGGTTCGTCAGATGATTTGCCCCTTAATGTTGATGATGAGGGGGATCTGTTCAAGGCGCGCCCTGTACCCTGCCGGACATTGAGGTGTTGCTGATGGTAGTAGTGATCATAGTCGCCCTCCGCTTCTTTACGTGCATATTCTTTGCCCCCAGCGTCTTTGACCTCGTCAGGGTACCGCGTGTACTGTGGCGGGCCATTGGCGGGTCCCCAGACATTATCATTTCTATAATTCCTGTCCGCACTGCCACTGCCACTACTGCTGGCAATGCCGTGCATCCTTTTAACAGACATAACCTCCTGTTGCATCTTCGCGATGCCGCGCTCGAGATGTGCTACCATGGGTGCTTTAACGGACCAGTTGTCATCGGGTTGGCGGTCCTGGGCCTGTCGGTACAGGTCTGGAAACGCACGTCGAAATTCGTCCTCTAGCGCCTGTTGGTGCCGATTCATCGCTTGTAGCCGCTCTGACTTCATGGCTGGTGGTAGCTCTGCTATGTGGGCTCTATCCTCGTCGTCGAGGAGCTTCAGCCAGTCGTCATAGCGCTGATTGTCATCTTTCTAAGATGGGCTTAGTAAAGCTCGTCTTGAATATGGGAAAGTCATTGTCTTTCTTCGTGATCCTGAGGCACCACGAAGAGAACAGTTAGATCAATTACTTACGCTCTTCTCCCACGACACATCCTGTAAACTGGCTAGGTATTTGGTGGCTTTATCTGTGGTATTGGCCCCAACGATGTACTTGTCAAAGGACTGCGAAAATTCGCGGTAATGGCCCTTGAGAACGAAGCATTGGCCGGGCCAATGCTTACTTTTGAACTTCTGGAAAAATGCCTCGGCTACGGGGGCTTCCCAAGCGTATTCAACAACTTTATCGTAGAAGACGACGCATTTGCTCGTATACCACTTGTCGAAGGAGCTACGACTAGCCTCGTCGGTCAAGGCCTTCTCGATCATTTCCATCGATGCCCGCGAGATGAAGGACGCGGGGGCCCTGAAGTTGATCGCGCCGTGGATATGAGAGCGTTGATAGTCAGTGCTTGGGCGTAGATCGATCACCACGATCTGACCTGTAGGGAATATCTCGAGCAATTTGTTTAGATGGCCCGGTAAAACCATCCGGGCGCCGTCTTTGGGAGGAGAGTTGTGGCTCTGGTCGCCCATTCGCAAGCTTTGCAGTTTGTTGGATACCTCCTGCTGCTCACGGCGGTGACGGAACCATCTCTAAATAGTATTATAAGTATCCCGAGTGCTGCATGAAGCGAAAGATCACTTACATCTATATCGGCGGTCTCTATACCCAGACTCGACGCTAGAAATTCCTTTACTGCAACTGTTGGCTTTGGGTTACTTATAAAATACTCCTCCAGCCTTTTCTCAGCATGAGCAGGAAGGACAGGTCGGCTTGGAGTCTGGTAACTCGTTTCGAAGGCCGATTGGGGTATTTGTGCTTGGTCAGATTGTTGATTACTGGAAAGACTTGATACTCTCATTAGCGCGCTAGAGAGAGAACTTGGGTTCTCTCTTGTAGATAATCTAGGTGCAGAATTAGGCAAACCTTGGGCATTGCTCTCCCAGGGGGGCCGCGTTGTTGGTACGACATCTGCTTGTGTTCCTGGCCACCTGCTTTTAAACGTGACCTCGTCTTCATAGATAAGATCGACCTTGGGCCAGTTCATATTTCCAGACGGGTCCGGGCGGTCCACCGTAACCGCAGTGGTTCCTGAGCAAATAGATCCCTGATCCGATTCCAATTCGGCACTTAGTGGTGTATCGGTCGAGGCCTTGTTCCATTGTCCTTGCCCTTGTTTCTGTGTAACGAGATTATTTGACCGGATGAAAGCTATAAAATTGCAAGCAGGATGGTCTGGCAGCATATCCCAGACCATAACCGGCAACGATACCAAAAGTAGTGTTGAATGACTCTTGAAAATTCCTTGGACCTGAACGTACTTGGCTATAGCGGGGATGGTGGCAAGCCAGCGCTCCCAATCGTCAACGTTGAGGTTTTGGTCGTCTTCGAGCGCAAGAGAGATCATTACATGAGGGACGCTCTCGTTTGGTTCAGAACCAATGATGTCTTCGGTGCTGGCGCGGCCTTCATGAAAAGAATTACGCCCCGAGGTAGACGCTGAAGGAAGCGCAGGCGGTAGTATGTCGCTGCATATCCTACATAGCTCGATGCTCGGGGCTTTATGGTTCGCGGTCATCATGAAGTGTACTGGGGTGGTTCTGGCTTCAAAGCGATTTCCATTGTGCCTCTCGGGTCGGGGGTGCTTCAGACGGGCCAAGAGCTCAGCATGTAGCATAGCTACCGAAAACGTCTTTCTCTTCCATTCTTGGAGAACTTCAAGTAGCGTGGACGTAAATGAATATCTCCCTGGGTTTGGTGCGATGGCGTCCCAGGACGAAGCTGAGATGGTCTCTGTTATGCTATTGCCAGTAGGAAATGCAGCGCTCGCGGCGCCGGCACAACAGTCTAGCAAGATTAGAGTATCGGATAGTGATCTTTCAAGTAATGTCTGAATCGCAGACCACCTTATATTCGTCATCAGTCTTCGTCCAGAAAATAAAGTGGGTTGTACGAAGTGTATCAATGGTATGACTTACTGTAACCATGGCGAATCTAGATTCCGAGACGCACACCAGGTACTCTGTCTTGCATCATCTATCCTCGCATGACCACCGTAGTACACGATCAATAGGGTGTCAAGAGACTCGTGATCCTTTATCATAGCCCCAATCTTCAACATCAAATCCAGGTGCGCATTGCTCGAAGGGATGATGAACCTCTCACTTTCGAAATTGTAGTCTCGTTGAAGACATATCTCCAAGTCTTCGAGCTCAGGGAGTACGAATAAGTCATCTGAGTCCCAATGAAGTAAAAGGACGTAAACTTTCTTATAACGTTGCGAGCTACCACGATTAGGAAACGCCCTAGCAGCCGACTAGAAACACTTAGTCAGTCAACTAGTCTCGTGTAAGGAGACTCATTATGAAGGCAAGAAAACCAAGAGAACATACATCTTCTAAAGCCCTTGCGAAGTCGGGCAGGCGCTTCACATGGTAGTTCACCCGACTGATATCATGTGTGGCGGAGGGAGGCTTCGAGTCTTCCAAACTGGAACCATACTAAAGAGGGAAAGAGGTTAGGTGACAGGGTCATCCTCAATCGTATCAAGTCCTATTGGGCCATATCTTACCGCGGAATCTCCGCTATTAAACCCATTTTCGTCTGATAGCTGTCTCGAGCTGATGGTCACAAAGGGTACGTTGTTGTTGAAGTCAGTCATGGCTGACCAGGCAAACCCTGAGATGGATTATTCGATTCGGTCTACTTATTACTTGCAGTCGTTGTGGAGAAAGATAATTGTTGAAAGAAGGGCAGATTAACCAGATACGGATAATTAACGGTTCCCTAGCATCATGTCGTATGTGCCTGACCCATTTTGGGAAGAATCATACATACCAAAGACTGATCAATCAGGCTTAGCAAAGTGTAGTGTTTGTATTTCGCGATGGACATAGATGAAGCCAGCGGGGATTCTGTGCCCGCATCGGATGGAGGCACAGCTGTTCACCTGTTCATATTCATGATTTATGTGGCCCCTCAGCTACAAAATGAATAGCGAATAGGGAACCCTCGGTAGCGAGATCCGGTTTAGCGCTTGCGCCTCGACGGGATCAACGGGGGCGCTGAATCCTTCAGCCTGCGTGTCACATTTGCCTCTGACATGTACCTAGCGCATTGCAGCCCCGTATTCAAAAAGACAAGTGCGACTTAAAGTGACCAAGAGTGTAAAACATCATGTACAATCATATAAGAAACTGGAATGAGGCTCAAGCGGATTGCTGAGTTATTCCAATCTTCGAATTGGCTATGTAAGACTTGTCAATATCTTTACAGGGGTAGCCACAGCGTATGTACATACGTAATGTGGGGGATGCTGTATTGGATAATAGCCCACCAAGACTATTGATATGCCAGGGGGGCTATATATATAGTTCTTCATATGGTGTCGACTGTGAGTAGATATATCTCCCGCCGATAGCCCGCATAGAATAATTCATGAAGGCGCTGCTAAAAGGCTTAACACATTTTATTCTCTGATTATAAGCCGATGCTCCTACCGTTGCCTAAAACCCCGAAATGCGGGAGCACCTATAAGTCTAAGCAACCATTCGGCCACACCATATCCCTAAGCGTAGGTTGCTGGTATAATCCTTAATTGTTGATTTCATCGATGCAGGTTCTTTTATGAAAATCACGCCTAACCCACAAGCACTGACAGTAAACACAATATCCCGACCGCCGGAGCGCGCCAATATCGCAAAGTGCACTGGTAGGTAAAACAACCGAGATGGTATGAAACAGTGGTAGGATGGTCGTGAAGCTAACACAGAACTGACTGTCAATGTCAGAGCATATAAGCTAATCAATGTGGTCGGCCGTGTTTGATACTTGCTTGTGCGCGTTGTCTGCAATGCGATGCCTGTTCAGGCTTCTTGGGGTACCAGGAGAATAGTATGGGGCTTGGCGGAAACTATCTGACGGGTCAACGCCACTCCTACCATCGACGCTGCCGATGAACGTATAGATGTCACCCATCTCTTCAGCTTTCTTGTGTAGCTCCTCGTCACGAACTACTCCTATCATAAAAGGCTTCCCCTTGTACGAACCGGCGGAGGCGCCCATCCGTTTGGAAACCGATGATGCCGATCCGGCTTGCAAGCTTGCAGGCTTGGCAATCGGAATGGCGGGAGATGTGGAGTAAAGACTAAGAAGCGGTTCTTCAGCCGAGTTATCCGCAAGAGGCGTGGTTTGTTCTTCAACTTCCTCCTGTTCCTCCTCCTCGATATACTTGGATTTGTTCGTGACTGCTTGAGGTTCTAAGGCCGACACTTCGTCATCAAATCTGAACATATCCTCTTCTTCACGGTTCTGGACCTTGTGAGGTTGTGAAATAAGAGCTGAGCCTGGCAGTTTTGTTTCATCAAAGGGCGGTTGCTGCAAATTCTCCTCTGTTGTCACTTCCGGTATGATTTCTCGAGCTTCTTGGGGAGGTGAAAACCTCTTTTTATCCTTAAAAGAAGTGAGCGGAGTCAATTCAAGTAAATCATCCACCACTTCGCCAGTTCTTTGTCCATTATGGATTTCTTTTGTTAGATCATATGATGATTCGGCTTGCGTATAGTGAAGACCCGTACCGTTCCTTAGAGCAGGGACGGGAGCTTTTGATTTCTTTTTCGAACTAAGCATAACCAGCCCTTCCTCCTCTTCATCATCGTCGTGTATGTCACCAACGATGGTCCATTTAGACGTATCCTCCGTTGAGCTTCTGGCCAAGGCTTTCAGTCGTTCAGTGGAAGATATTTTTTTCGGCCGTGGAGGAGAATTGCCTAATATAGAGGCGTCCTCCTCAGAAACCGCTTGGTTTAGCGATTCGTAAATCGGCGTGACTTGTTCTTCGGGTGGAGGTGACTTAAGGTAATCATAAATTCGGGGCGATGTTGGAGGGGAGACTGTGGGTAGTACTTCTTCGCCTTCGACATCGAAACGAACTCGTCGTGGGCTCTGAGCCTCCTTCATGGAAGCGCTCGAGGACCGGCGTAACGCACTTCTGCGTGTGCGCAATACACTATCGTCTGAATTTACCGATGACGTAGTCTCTTCGGTATAGTGTCGAATGGGATCCGGCCGACGTAGGGTAGTGTCTGGTTGAGGCGATGGCGCTTGGGTATTATCAGAGTCATCATCTGGAGGCGTGGCGGGTGACGAGATAACAGTTGGGGCAGATGCGGTTCGGTTCGGCTGCATGACCTCAAGCAGAGGAAGATAACTTGGCGTGAAAAGACCGTGGAACTCACGGTCGCGGTCGCGGTCAGGAGGTGAACCGGAGGCAACGTCATTGGGGGGGACGCCTGAGGTATGAGGGAGGAGGGGCGGCGGCGAGGACCCCGTTCTCCCATACCGACCCCATCGATCAATGGCGGAGTGACCGAGATCTGCAGAGGTAGCATCCAGCGCGAACCCAGGGCTCAATGATGGATAGTTGTGGAGCTCCGCTGCAAGCACCTCTTCGACACGAGCCGAGACATGCTCAGGCGCATCGTGCAACAAGCGTTGTTGGTACCGTTGGAATTCTTGCACCATATCCTGGCGATAATCGCAGACCTTCTGATTAAGCTCAGCGAGCTTATCCAGGAGCTCTGAAACGAGTATCGTCGTATCATCCATTGTTCTGGGGTGCGCCACTACGGATCGAGCACAGCGGCAATGACAACAGAACACGAACCCGGACAGGTGCTTAGTCAGAAACAGCCAATAGACAAAGGCTAGGCATTGTTGATGCAGAATCGTATATATGAGTCCGTAATTAATATCTTTTGCCAATTGGGGGTTAAGGCCTCAGGCACGAGCCGAGAATAGAAAACTAAGGTTATGGGTTCGTCGTCAGGTCATAAGATACGAAGACGTTCGGACTCTAAGTTACTAAGTTGACTGGTAAAGACCGTCCGGGCAGAACTAACCGAGATGCTACCTAAGGGAGGCAAGGTTGCGGTACTGTACTGTCTCGGGTTGTCGAGGTCGGGTTTAGTCCTTGGTGTCGGTATTGTGACGTAGAAAGCGCCGAAACGGATCGCACAATAAAAATGAGGCTGCAGGTTGCAAAATGGTGCGGCGCAGGGGGGACGACGGCAGAGTGACGAGTTGTGGTGGTGGTGGTAACAGGAATAGGTTAGGTTGTAGGGAATGATGATAGTGGTGTGTGTGTGTGAAGGTGCCCACGGGCAGGACAATATGGAATGAGTATAATGTCGAGTGACTGCTGAGCCGGCCTGGGTGCCAGTGTAACAATTGTACGTGTACAAAGTCTTACAAAGTCTTACAACGCTTACAACGTCTTGGTGGCCGGGGCCGGCTGATCGGCGAAAAAGCAAGCGATAAAAGACTTGGATGTGGGGGGAAACAGGCATTCTAGACCTCAGGTCCAGGGATGTTGTGTGAGCGACCAGGGTTAAAGGTGAGATCCCGACCACCTGGGCTGAACCGTGCCAGCCCGATCGCACTTCGATATTAGAATAACCTAGAAATCGCGAATGAAATTCAGAGTATGAGATTTACCTATGTGTAGAGGTGCCCATGACCACCGATACGTACACTCAATGTATGAATGAGCATTCACTCTTCTGGTTGATAATCTACCGTTTACTGTCACGCATATTCTTTACTTTCAAATGTTTCGTTCACGACCTAATTACCGTATATCTAATATACCGAAATGTTGCATAACTAATCCTTCAGTTTCTTTCCACGAGACCGTTTTCCGAAGTCGGCTATTCCAGCTGATAACGCTCGATAGCGGATTGGCCGGCTTGTGTGAATTAGGAAGTCAAAAAAACGCGCAGGTCTCCTAGCTTACCATGGTACAAGCTGGATAGTTATCTGCTGCCGACCTACTATGGTAGTAGCAGCTCATAGTATAAACTCCTCATGCCGTAGTTATCAGTAGCTCATAAATGTCGTCCTCATCGTTGATTTAGCGCGTGCTCTGTGCTACTAGATTTCTCATGTTGTCCGCTTGTCTCTCGTCCCCTATCAACCGCACATTAGTCTACCATCAAAGATATTGACCAGGTGAGCTTGGGTATTGACGGCGGCGAACAACTTGCTAGCAATAGGGGAGGCTCATGACTAAACAACGGCAGATCCGCTACCCGATGAATACCGGTGGATGCTTGTGATGTACGCGATGAAAAGCAGGTTTACAGTTGTAGTCAATTGGATTTGCTTAGCTAAGAAGACTTCATCCGACGACTGATAGTAAATCCGGATCATGTTATTTTACTGGATTGGATAACTCTGACCTGGTGTAATTGCGTGCTTGTGTATAACTTCATAAGACGTTAAAAAAGACCCGATCCAAATTCCAAACTCCACTGGTCTGACTGTTCGAACGAAGCTGCTTATACTAGAATCATCTGATATTGCGCCTATCTTTCTAATTTTTCTATTTGGCCGAGTGCTGATAATGAAGGTAAATGTATAATTATTGGCGGGAGACACAGAGCATGAAGAGCTTTGAGGTGAAGACAGCCGCGAAGCGTGAATATATGGTCTATGGTTATTGACGGCGGCCGAATGTAGATCAACATGGCAAATATACTTGAGGAGAATAATACTGCTTCATTTTCGGAACGTTCAGAACTCAAGACTACTTCTAAGAAGCATAATGCGTCCTATATACACATATCATATAAGTAGCCTTGAAGACAAGTTCCCGCGCCTTTGTGCAGCTGTTGAAAGCTTTGCTCTTGAAGTTCTATAGGTTTTCCTAGATGGCCCTATAACAGCTCTCCGAGATATTATTTAAGCCCCCGTAGGAACTGTAAAAACCGCCGACGAGCGCTGCGTACCACATCCTAGATGGCAGGCTATACGGATCGACTGCGAATGATCATGTACCGCCCGCTTGTTGCGACTAAGGATAGTCATAGTGTGCACCAATAGCTTAAGTATGGGAGCTAATAAGATAGCAGGCATATCGAATTAGAACGCAAATACTTGATCATTTAATTTGCTCACTGGTCGAGCCTTCTCGAAGCCTTGGCTTTCAGTCGCCTTCTTTAATCCGCTGATCATCGGAGGCGGGCCACAGAGCAGGATCTTGACATCCGGGGCAGCCTTGGGTAGCCATTTCTACGTTTCCCGTCAGTTCTTGCTATGGAAAGCCACGAGACAATAAAACACTTACGGTGACCATATCGGCGGTAACGTATCCAACGCCTCCGGTCCATCCCTCAGGAGGCTTATCAAGGACATAGTGAACTCGGAATCCTGAGTCTTCCTTGGCCAGCTGATCGAGGTCTTCCTTTAGGAGGATATCCTGGGGGGAGACATTTGCGAAGATGAGGTCCACTTGGGTCTTGTCACCAGCGGCTCGGCCACGGATTATAGCCCGAACGACTTGTAGCATGGGTGTAATACCAGTGCCGCCAGCAACCATGCCGAAATGGCGAACCATGTTGGGAGTATAAACGAAAGCACCCTTGGGGCCTCGGACCTTAACGGTTTGTCCAACCCCCAAGGAAGCCAGGTGTCTGGAGATATTGCCGGTGGGGTACGACTTGACGAGTAGATCGAAATAACCAGGCTGGTGGTCGCCGGAGATTGGGGTATACGAGCGGACGATTTCCTTGGTCGTGCCGTCAGGCTGCTTGATGTCGGCACCAATAGAGATATGCTGGCCAATCGGTAGGCCAAGAAGGGCACCTGGAGAGGGGAGCTTGAATCGGTAGCTGGTAGTAGTCAGCATATATGGAAGGGAGATTTTGTGGCTAAATAGACAACTGACATGGCGACATTGTGAGAGATGATGGTCTTTTCCTTAAGCTCAAATTCTTGGAACACATCGGGCTTCAGGACCTTCTTCGGTACTACATTACCATGGCAGTCAGCATAGGAATATTGACAGTGGAGTGGGCAACATCAAAACATAACATACGCGAGCTGGTGAACTTCCAGACACTCAATAGGATAGCAAGTAAAGCCGCATAGGGTGTCCATTCTCTCTTGACTATGAAGGTGCCGAAGACTATAAGACCCGCAGGGATGTAGATCCCGTCGACGTATTTCTTCGCGGTTAAAGAGGTGTCCGCCATGGTGAGAAGGTGAGGTGCGGAATCGGGGAGTAATGTAAATTGGTGGCAGCTGAGGCGACACCAGCTGTGACAAGTCCTGCAAGCCAATATTGACTTTCTCAGGTGTAGTACGGTGTAGAGCTGGGACGGGGGTGGCGAGGCGCAGGCGGGCAGTTTTCAGGCTTGGTCAATCAATGCCCAACAAAAGGAGCCGGAACGCCGGCGCTCAGGATCCAAGCTAAGCGGAGTCAATACCGGAGAATGTTAAAACAGTGTGGGCTGATTGATCGAGGTCCATGGGGCCATCTTCTTTCAGCGAAGATATTAACTTAAATTATATCTAGCTTATCTACCATTGTAGATTAGCATATCGATAGCGGAGTCTGTATTGGGTGCACACGTGGAAAATCAATACGCCCCTCCAAAATACCCTTTTAACCTGTGCCCCTCACCCCTCAACATCCCCATACTCATCGGACTTTAACTTCTGGTTAGAAGAGAGACAACTCAGCGGTGCTACTCAGTTTATGTATTCAAAATTGGTTTCTGTAAACCCGCTGCTTTTATCTACGCTGCCGCGAGACCTACGTCGGGTCTCCGTATTTTCCTAGCCTCATTCTTTATCCCTCTCCTTGAAGTAGATAATTTGTACTGAGAATGCTGAAAACTGAAGAATAACATTGAAGCTTGGAACGTTATCGATCGAGTCTTTGCTCGTGTAACGATGTGTCGGCATTACTGAATTGATGAGTATGACCGATTTTGGAATTGTGATTCTCCTCAGCCACACAAAGCGGCGCACCTCATAGGTAGGTACCTAGTCTCTATGTTATAATTCCATATTTATTTGGCATTATTGCATCTACGCGATATGCCGGACTCTAGTATTTCATGTTGTGACCTTGACCATCTACATCCCTAGGGCAGTAGGTTACGAGTTACATCTCTCCTCATCTTCGTTCGGGGTCGGCGTCATTTCGCCAAACAAACAGGCATAAAAACTAAGCTTACTTTGAACGTTCTCTTACCATAAACCAAACCGATCACTCAAATATATCAGTATGGGTGACCTACCGGTCAAGACGTTACCAGAGGAAGCACCCTTTCCCTTGACAGAAATGGACAGATGGGTCTTATCTCAGACTGATGAGGAATTCCACTACCATGACTGGGAAGACTTGAAGAAAATCATTGGTAAGGTGGAACATATTCTCCCGACATTCGGATGTCGTATTCGACGACTTACGTATAATTAACAGGTGGAAATAATCTCTCGGTTCTTAAAAGGAAGCCTTCTGACCTTCGGCGGTACATGGCATGGACTACCGAAATAAAAGCTCAGTATGGATCTATGACCAAGTATCTTCTGGCACATCGCTTGCCTAAGGCATGGGGATCACATCCTTTCACCCCAGCTTCGTCGGTTCCATTCGAGGACAAGTCAGACTACTCTATCCTCATCAATGATTGGCCCTACGGCCTCACTCCCGAGATCGCCCATATTGTGGTATGGTCAAGGACCATCATTGATACCGACTCGGAGACTGGAGACATGACTGTGGAGAGTCGTGAAGTTGTCTCAAATTTTGTCAGAAGGGTTTTCGTTAGCAAACTCGGTCCGGAAGGAGAAGCCAAAGTCTTGTGGTTCAAGAATTGGGTTGCATTGCAAAGCGTTCGTTCTCTTGAGCATATTCATATTATGGTTAAAGGCGCGAGCAAAGAACTCTTGAAAGAATGGACGCAACAGCCAGATGTCCACAGGGTAGAGAACTAAGCAACGGCGGAGGGAACTTGAGTTTGTGAACAGACGCCACGAGCCTCTTGCGTCTATCTCAGCAATAAGAACCTCCCATTTCTGCTCCCAGTGAAAAGCAAATATCAAGCGGCTCGTCTCTGCTTCCTGTTTCCAGCCGCTTGAGCACCGCCGGCTTGTTGCTGTTGTGCCTGCTGCATTCCTGCCATACCTCGAGCTACACCTAGCAGGCCATAACCCTTGAACGCGCCATATGCCGGTACAACGGACCACAGAAGCCAACCCCAGTTACCGAAGAGGGTGACCAGGGCCACGGAGGCCCAAGTAACCCAAATAACATCGAACATATATTCCGTAAGACCTGGGGCAGACAGATCCTCTCCAGCTGTTTTTAGAGCGTTGGTTGATGGTTCATATTTGGGACGGCCTGTTGATTCTAGAACAAACTCGCAAACAAAGCTCGGAATTGAGAGGAGAACATAGAGTAAGAGGGACCTCCTTTTAAAAAGTAGGTTGAAGAGGACAAATAAGGTGTTGACGATGAGTGTACCGATGTGGAGGTTCTTCAGGGCAGCCGTGTTCCCCTTTGCCCTGTCCTTGCGCGCCTTCTGGGCCATATTGATTTTATTTTCCGACTACACTCTCGCTGTTTGATGTCAGCTTAAGGACAAATACGACAGTATTATTTGGTCGCAGAAGGGAGTTCTTCGCAGATAATTCAGTTTGTAAGGCTAATGGCACGGAGACTGAATACCTAGGTAGAGATGGTGTGGGATTTCCAGCCACCTTTAGCCCTTCCCAAAATAAATGTGGCGGGTGCAGCTAGACACTCGATGCCTGGGGTGGAGCTGGGAATACGACCTTACCTAAGGCGTCGCCTAGGTAGGCACGCTAGGTACCTAGGCAGGTGGGCAGGTGGGCAGGTGGGCAGAGGTGGGCTCTTAGGCACCTAATGGTTAGCGCTGCGTTGTTGCTCTGCCAGGCCAACCAGGCCAACTCCAGCCGTACGCAGCCAATCAAGCGGTCCATTTGCCCCTTGCCAGCGTCACTCCACCATAACATACCAAAATCATGACCATACAGTACCTAGCTGCAACAATATTGGCAATTGCCTTCAGAGCCCTGTTGTTATTGTTGTTGTCATTCATCCCACCAGCCCACTCCCTTCATGGTACTGTTCCGAGGGCACTCTCTAAGCCCGAGAGCTGGAAAATCGTCGCAAAGAGCACCACGTCCCGTCCAGTCTTTGTAATGGATCCGTCATAATAGTGTCCAGAGCTGTCGCTTTCTGCCATTCACGCCTCGCCGTTCTATAACATCTTCTCACAGACATGCCCGTTCAGGACTGCCCGGATCTCTTCCACCGAACTTGCGTTTCTCTTGCCGCCCATCTCAGAATCTCGACTCACTCCGACACTATCCCTCAAACCCAGTGCCGTGTCTAATCAGCTTGCCTTAATCATAATAGTTATCCTCCTCTACCTTGACGTGTCGGCATTCATTGAGGGTGTGGTGTTGGCGTGTAGAACACTCTGTAGGTCGACAAGCACTTGCTCCGGCGCAGACACCGACCATTAACCCTACGCCTCTGCCTCCGCTACGCATAGAGCTGGCGGGCGCACGGGACGACCACATGGCTATTCGATAATTGTATCTGCTCTCAGAATTCACCGATCCGACTTTTATTGTCATAATGCCACCTTCGAGTGCCGCCGTTACGGCTCAGCTAAGACAGATAGTTCATTATCACCTCGATCATCACTCATACGATAACGCACACTTCTTCTCCGAAAGACTGGCTGCTCACGAACCTCGTGCGGGCGAATCCGCCTACCTGCTTGCACTCTGTCATTTTCGATTAGGGGACCCCAAATCGGCCTATGAGGTCAGCAAAGCCTCTGGCTACCGAGGCACTCATCTTAATTGCGCATACCTATTCGCTCAGACTTGCCTTGTCCTTGAAAGGTACAAAGATGGTATCACCGCACTTGAGAAGGCCAGGAGCCTCTGGTCTCATAAGTCAAATTTCGGGAAACATACAGCAACAACAAGAGCCACAACTCCGGATTCGGCCAACGTTTTGTGCCTGCTTGGGAAGTTATACAGGGCGTATGATGACAAAAAGAAGGCAATACTGAATTTCGAGGAGGCACTGAAAGCGAATCCATTCATGTGGGATGCGTTCGCAGCCCTGTGCGATATGGGCGTGAATGTTCGGACGCAGAATATCTTTAAGCTAAATGATGCCTTAATAGACGGACTGGGTTCCGACCAGCCACCTGGAATATTGGTGGAACAGAGGGATAACGGCGCAATAAATCCTCTGGAGCCGTTACCTAAGAAGTCTTCTGTTCGAACTGCTATTTTTGACGCTATAGACCCGTTCGACTCGCAGCGATCAGCAGCTTCGAACGAAATGCTCCTTGGCAATAACTATTTAAGCTCGGGTTCTGGGGAGAATGACGTTATGTCCAAAATCCACGCTGATCGCTCTAGGATGGCCGCCGCACCTGAACCTGTCCATGACCCTGTAGAATCGCCGACCGTAACGAACGGTGATACAAACTTTTCCAGAGTAGGCTTAGCCGTTGAGCCACCTCCAGCGCCTATCCGACGAACGAGGAATGCACAGCCTGCGGACCCGGCATCACTGGATGCGGCCCCTAAGATGGGGTACCGGCTTACTGCAAAAAGAAATCAGAAAGCACAAGACGAGCATTCTTCTGACTCAAACCCAACTATTTTTAGGGCTCCTACGGCTGCCGGGTCGGGCATCGAACGGAAGAGAACAGTTTCTGGTCACCCTGTGCAACCCAGACAGCCATCTAAGGAGCCTAGCGCTCCACAACGAAGGAGTGCGAGGAACATGTTCCGAGGCGCAAATGCAAAAACGAGCTCTGGGGCAGCTACTGTGGGTGCAGCAGCAACATTGAGGAAGGCTAGGCCCCAGATATCTCCGATCATGCGGCCCAATTCTAGCGGTGCTGGTGTTGGCAGGACTGTTAGTGGCAACAGAAAACCGCTAGAGGAGAATGGCATGGATGTAGATCAAGCCGAAGCGCCTAGGGTTAAAGAGGTACCCTCTCAACCCCAGGTAACTAAAGCCGTGGAACCTGACGTGGTTAAGACTGAGGAGGCGTTGAGGAGCTTGATTGAGTTACTGAAGAAGATTGGCTCTGGGTACTTGGCCCTTTCTCAGTATCGATCAACGGATGCTTTGACTGCTTACATGTCACTACCACGTGCACAGCAAGATACCCCTTGGGTGATGTCTCAACTTGGTCGAGCATATTACGAGCAGGCGTCGTATGCCGAGGCAGAGAAATATTATAGGAGGTTGCGGATCCTTGCACCGACACGCCTTGAAGATATGGAAGTCTACTCTACGATCCTTTGGTTTCTCAAGAGAGAGACAGATCTCTCCTTTCTTGCCCATGAATTGGTGGATCAATCTTGGCACTCGCCACAAGCGTGGTGTGCTTTGGGCAATGCATGGTCGCTTGCCCGGGATCACGAGCAGGCTCTCAGGTGCTTCAAGCGTGCTACTCAATTAAACCCCAAGTTTGCGTATGCATTCACTTTACAAGGGCACGAGCATGTCTCCAACGAGGAGTACGAGAAAGCTCTCACGGCATATCGATTGGCAATATCAGCGGATCGTCGCCACTACAACGCCTATTATGGCATCGGTCGAGTCTATGAAAAGCTCGGCAGCTACGACAAAGCTTACACGCACTTTCATTCTGCATCCATCATCAATCCCACCAACGCTGTCTTAATCTGCTGTATTGGCAATGTCCTTGAGAAGCAACGTCAAATTGTTCAGGCATTGCAGTATTTTAGCAAGGCGACAGAACTTGCACCCCACGCTGCTCAAACTCGGTACAAGAAAGCAAGAGCTCTGCTCGCTTTGAACCAGCTTGACGCTGCCCAAAAGGAGCTCGAGATTCTCAAGACTCTGGCGCCAGACGAGGCTACAGTTCACTTCTTACTTGGCAAGTTGTATAAAACCTTGAATGACAAGGGCTCTGCTGTCCGACACTTCACCATTGCGCTGAATTTGGATCCAAAGGTCAGTCAAAAGTTGCTACCCATGTTCTTCCTAAGCTGATTTAGAATTTAGGCAAGTCAGCAGATCAAAGAGGCCATTGAAAGCCTCGAGGACGACGATAGTTTTGATGATTCTATGATAGCATGATGGGGGTCATGACAGTCCCAAAGACTACACTATGACTCCATGGGGAGATGAGGTGGTCTGTTCTCGCGTTGGTTCAGGGAATGCGTGGCATGATGTTTGGACTGGAACACCCGGGAAAAGTTGAAGCGCTAGCGTCAGGAGTCTAGGCAGGTATATGGCGTGGTTCAGTGAGGCATTGCATTGGAATGGGCGTTAAGGGCATGATTTGCCATCCACGGAAGGCTACCAACCATCTGGAGATGGGTGTTTTTGTGTATACAATCAGGGTATGCTCTGCGAAAAAGTGTACAGTACAGCTGGCCTCTTCGCGGTCATCTAAAGGCGGCATCGTACAACTCAAAACCTCTAACTGAAAGTAATTATCTTTGATGCTTTGTTACCAGTTCTTCACCCAGAGAAAACGAAAACAAAGGCATGCCGGTTTTGACAGCAAATGCTGTTGATTCTATGTTGATGAATGCTGTATCTGACATAGGGCTTTTATATAGTTTTGGTCACCTACCTACTACTACGCAGATTATACTGGGTAGTGTTGCTGCCTACTCGACGGCCTTAGTAGCGAGTATATATAAAAGACATGTTTTGTCCTTAAGTTGACAGGTTGGTACATCGCAGTTGGTGCGACGAGTACGTAGGTACCTACATGAACCAGACTTTTGAAAGTTGCACATGATTGGGTGATCTCCTCATGTGTCTGTCCCGCCTTAGGTAGATCTAGCTGTACATATGTAGTAGTTGGATTCAATGGATCACGCTAAGCACATCGCGCCAAGCACGGACCAGCCAGGCTAGCAGGGGTCACGCCTCAATGGAAATCAGTCTCAAAACCACGGTAAAACGGGCAAGGAAATAGCGTGCCGTTCGCAAGCGCAATCAGGCCCTCTTTTGAATTCGAGAATCGGGAATTGAGCCGAATTTTCTGATTGGCTCAAACATCCATAGCCCATCCTATTTTCAATGCAACTGCCTACTTACACTTACAATCAGCAACTACCCCCGAACCAGAGGTTTAAATTTGCGTCCCCCATCCCGCTTTAACAACGCCTTTTCCCTCTTTTCCTCTCCCCATTTCTTCCCAATCCCCATACGCAACCACAAATCGCATCAACTTCAGCCATCAACAACACCACTTTCCATCGATTATTAACATCCACTACACTCATCAACATCATTCACAATGACTGGACGTAAGTGCATCTCTATTTTTATCATGCTGCAGCCTTTGCCTCGCTCTTGCGTTCTCGATGGCTCGCTTGCACGATACATCACCACTCCTTCGAGGTGGGGCACCGGCGGCAGCCTAGCATTACAACGCGTCGCGTATCCACCTCAGCATTTCACTATGTCTACAGCATCATGACATTGCCTTTCATTATTGGCATAGATAACTAACATGGTGGTCTCAACAGGCGGCAAAGGTGGCAAGGGTCTCGGAAAGGGTGGTGCCAAGCGTCACCGAAAGATTCTTCGTGACAACATCCAGGGTATCACTAAGCCCGCTATCCGTCGTCTCGCTCGTCGTGGTGGTGTCAAACGTATTTCAGCTAGTAAGTAACCTTGCTTTATATCCGTACTCGGTGGCATCATTCGAATGTAATGCTAACGCTTGTCCAGTGATCTACGAGGAGACCCGCGGTGTTCTCAAGTCCTTCCTCGAAGGTGTGATCCGAGATGCCGTTACATACACTGAGCATGCCAAGCGCAAGACCGTTACCTCGCTCGACGTCGTCTATGCTCTCAAGCGACAGGGCCGCACTCTGTACGGTTTCGGTGGTTAAGTTATGACGCGACTGTTGTATTCGGTCTATATCGACTTTTGCACCTTGCCCGTTTATACCAATCAACACGAGGGCGTAGATGGGTTTGCTTGGGAGTGGCGTAGGATGTGTCCTCAAACAATGGGCTTGTTTGTTTCGGTATTCTCTTCACACGGTTCTGCATGATATACACCATAGTGTGATAATAGGCGTTGGCGGTTCTACGGGTTTGCTCTGGGCTACGAAATGAATTAACTGCCCATGAAGGGAAGGCGTCTGGAAGAAGATGGCCTATGGTGCATAGCACGAATAAATTCTTGGATGCTTTGCCGCATCACGACATCAACACTAAACTAGTAAATGTTCTTCGTGATATTGTGACTTGTTGTCTTATTAATCATAATCCGGTCTGGTATCATGTGTCCACGGTTTACAAACTCCAAACGCCTCGTTGATCAACAAGATAGTCCATGTGTGGTCACATCACCCCAATTGCAATGCCGTAATAAGCAGCGGCCAGTCCCTTCACTTAATCAACCACCAAATATAGATATATACACCGACATTACTCCATGCTGTAAACCTGACTATGGAGCGAGAAGTATCACAAGTACTTGCGGCCGGCAGCCGCGACACGTTGGCGAAAGATGGGGCTGCTAACTTCCATGTTGACGTGGTAGAAGGGGCTCATGATGGCCTTGACCCAGTTCTCGTAGACCTCGAGCATAAAGGAGCGCACGGCTTCTTCAGTCTGCGGGCTCGTCGGGTTCGTGGCGATGGTGGAAGTCGAGGAGCGGGGGTTGGCGTTGCTGCCGGTGGAGGAGATGGAGGAGGAGGGCGGTTGGTGTAGGAGCATGAACTTGACGCTCCCGCCGGTCAGGAAACAGGATACGTAGCTGTTGAAGAAACGGTCGATGCACTTCAGATACCTAGACACACATACCAAGGCGCACGGTTAGCCCGAAATGTTATGCGAGGGAAAGAAGGGAAACGAGAGTGGAAGATGGTAGATAGGCATTTTGCATACATCTGTCCCGTCCCCCATTGGACCTCCTCTACGATGTCCAGACTGCTGTGTACGATGAATTGGTTCATGTGTCGCGCCTGCTCGGGAAACCGCGCCTGCCCGTCACCGCCAGCCTTTGAAGTCCCGAATTCGTGCTCGAAGAGCGGGTTGTCTTGCGTCCCAACTATGACGAAGTAGTAGGACATTTTTGTTGGTCGCTAGGTATCCCGGTATCTTCGGCGTTGGATTTAGCTTCGTTCCGAGGCAAAAGGATTTTAATGACCGCCAGCTTATTTGGTGACTTGGAGTTGCTCTATTCTTATCTGTCGATCATTTGTTCCTCGAATTCATCCATCAACTGCGGGCTGGCCGACGATTGCGCTGTGCTGAGAGTTGTTTGTTTGAATTGAGGTGTTGCGACAGAACGGCGCCCGAGAGCACCATAGCCCGTAGTTTACAGTGGGTCACTCACCCCGGCGTGCGTAGAGCTCTCTGTCTAGGTAGGGTGGGGTCGGCCTTGTCGGCGGCGCATTGGTTCGTGCCCCAGCTTAAACCCCGAAACTTTTCCAACTTCAGGGCATGTAGTCGAATTGTCGGTAGTCGAACGAAGCGAACGACATTCCTGCCCAACGCCAGCGCCAACAACGCACTCACGCCACAATGTTCGGCGCCTTCAGAGCAACAAATGCCCTGTCAGGCGGCCTTTTATGGTGCGTTAAGATCGCTCTCCTTCGTCATCGTCAACGCAAGGAATCGGGCTCTTGGAGCTAGCTATCGCCAACGATAGTTGAACCGTCTATCGAATATCTCTTATCTGGACCGGACTGAAACCCACGACATGACATCTCACTTTTGCTAACTTTGGGACTTGATGCTTTGCAGGAAGACACCGTGGCGACTCTCGCGATTCCAGAAGGGGCGGCAACGGGAGCGTCTGCGGGCTGTCGACGCGGTCGTGGCGACGATCGACCAGGCGCTCGCGAAGAAGGGCGAGACCCTGAAGGCCCTCGACGTGTGGAAGGAGACGATGCCCACCGAGGCCGAGATGCTGCCCAAGGACAAGTACACCATGTTCGACCGGAAAGAGAAGCGGTACAGGAAGGGCATACACAGTAGGTTTCTACTACTACCACTCGAGTGTCGGCACGCGCTTGTGTTGAGGACCTAAAAGTTTCGCTTTAGACGGTTTGAAGCGATGCTGATTTTGCCATTACAGAACTACCGAAATGGACGAGAGTTTCACAACGATTGAACCCACCGGGTTACTAGAGCGATTGGGATGCATTGGGTTAGGGTTACATAGCGAAATGGTTCCTACGAAGATGGGGCAAAGTATATTCTGAATGACTGCGATACAGGTTCAGGAGGAAGACATGAACTGGCCTGTCCGTTGCATAGCCGACCATGTGTACAACAATACTGTACAAAATAGCGGGGAAAGCCGCCCAGATATGACGCGAGCTACATAGCTTGCATGCAACAAACACAGTGGAAAAGGGCTATCGTGTTTATAGAGTGAACTCCTAAGTTTGCATCAAATTGCTGTGGGCAGTAGTCACGGTCTCTCCCGTTAGAAAGATGCGTGCGTAGTGTACATATACAGAGAGTCCTACTCAGTAGAGTCACGGCCACTCCTGCTCTTATCTAAGCCGTCCATAGTCCTCTTCGTTATGACCATCTTTCTCACGATTTCGCTCGGAGTCACGCATCCTCTCTGACTGGATGGCCCGACCCAGCCCGCCCCGACCCTCGTCAAAGTCATCGCGATACTCGTCGCGCACCTGCCCGCCCGACTTGCCGCGGCCGTACTGGCGGCCCTCTTCAAATCCAGGGTCCAGGTCAGTGCGGATGACACGCTCGTCCAGCTTCGTGCCGCCGATGTACTTCATGCAGTCGAGGGCGTCTTGGTGCGTGTAGTACTCCACGAAGCAGAAACCGCACGGCGTCTTCTGGAATCTGTCGAGCCCCATGACTAGACGCTTGATCTCACCGCATTTGGAGAAGAGCTCGTATACCTGCTCTTCTGTTGTGTAGAATGATCTACATATGTCGTTCGGTTAGCAATCTTGAATCTCCGGGGTAGTAAAGAGTTAGTAGGCAGACCGCTCTATCTTCAACATGAAACTTGAAAACTAGATGGTCAGACGAAAGGTACACTGACAAATTTCCAACATAGAGTGTAGTGGCATTCCTTAGAGGGTCCTCAGGTGGCTCCTCTGGTTTAGAATCCGGCATCTCTGTGTCGCCATCTTTACCGTCTTTCCCATCACGCCCATGATCATTGCGTCTTCTCTTGTTGCTCTATGGCCTCAAGTTAGCTTATCTGAATTCTTGGTGTGAGTCGGCGTGTGTGTAAGTGAGGATAGGTGAAATCAGAGCTCACTCACTCGGCTCTGGTAGTAGGCGCTGGATGCATCCAGCCGGTCAACGGTGGATCGGACGCCGATACGCATTTTGAATAAGACCTTTTCCGCCCACGACTCAATTCTTATACTCGTGGGTCTTATTACAGAGTGCCTGTGAGTTACCAGATTTGTGATGTAATTAGTGTAGAAAAGCTGAGATGGTGCTGCAGATGATGGATGAGAAGACCGAAGGACGGGCATAGGTTCCACTTTTTCCTTGCTGTACGTTGCCAAATCCCAGAGCTCAAGTTATCAAGTCTGTAAAGGTATCGCGCCGGCGACGCGCTTGCTGCGAGCAAAAGCTCGCGCTAGCGCAGGTGCTAGCTCCGGGCCCGCTTTTTTATTGACCAAAATTCCAGCAGAGCTACAACAGACCTTGTACACTACACTACCTACAATAGGCTACAGGGCAACAGTATCTCGGGGAGCTTCTACAAGCAACGGCCGGCTGGAAATCCCAAACCTGCGTCTTGTCCAGAACACTCTCGCCGGGACTGAATTTCTTGCACTTTGGGAATTTCCCACAATCCGCCGCGACCACAACCAACCAGACATGCACTTCTGAATCTGACGCCTCTCGTCCGCCTCATTTCTCTGTATTCCATTCAAAATGCCCAAGATAAAGGCCTACACCCCCGCCTGGCTTTCCAGTCCTTCGCCTGGCCACCAACTCTTCACGCCCAATCCTGACGACACCCAGAACATATCTTCCTACGCCTCCAGAGCTGCCTCCGCTGCTGGTCCTCGCCGCACGATCGCCACGAGGGGGACCGAGGTCTTCATCGCCGTAGGGAAGGAGATTCGATGGGCCGACCTAGTCTATCTCAAGGAACGGTGGCAAGAGAAAGCTGCTCAGGGTCGAGGGGCCGTTCACATAAAGCGCGAGGACTCAGACGAAATCGACGACAGTGATATAATCAAGGCCTCAGTTGAAGATGGGTGCGCTGAAGGCTTTAGGGTTAGCATCACCGTACCAGCTTTGCTAAGTGTATTGGCCTAGACTAACCCTTCGCAGACGATCAAGCCTCCGGCGATCGGAAGTGATATTCAGCAGCTCATTATATCTCCTCATGCGAACTTTATGGCCGTTTTGACTGCTCACACCGTTCGCATCATCCTCATACCCGATCCGTCTCACCTTACTGCCCCAAGCGTCGATGTGATCAAACCAAAGTCATGGTCCCTCGGTCCTACAACTCATGCCGATGATCGCTCGCCTATTGCCTCGGCCCTATGGCATCCCCTCGGGGTAAATGGGTCTACACTTGTAACAGTTACGAGAGATGCCATAGTGAGAGTGTGGGAAGTATCGCAGAAAGATCGCTGGTCGTTCGACACACCTACTCTGACAATAGATCTACAGAAGCTTGCTGATGGGACGTCGGTGGATCAAAATTTCTCCGCTAACGAAGGGGGAAAGAAGGGTTTCTCTCCCGACTGCTTCGAGATGAATGTAGCGGCGGCATCCTTCGCCGCAAGGGGATCCGGTGGCTGGTCTTCCATGGCCCTATGGATCGCCATGACGGAAGGGGATGTATATACCCTGTGTCCGTTATTGCCAAGTCAATGGGCTCCTCCCCCAACTCTAATTCCATCGCTCTCGATATCCATAGTTGGTAATTTGGCAGCAGTTGAAGATGACCCGAACGTATCTGAGCAAGCAAAATTATTGGCACAGCAACAGTTCGATTGGATGTCTGATCTCGATAACCAAGAACCTCGGGTCATTGAAGGCCCGCCTGGAGAACCACCTACCGAGATATATACGAGACCTTCGCGGCCTGGCATGGTGCCGCGTCTACAAGGACCATTTATTCTAGATTTAGGCCCGGACAGCGAGGACGAACTGGACCTTAACTTGACGGATATACATGTCATTGGTGAGAAACTGGACACCGATGAACTCATGTATGGCGAAGACGAGGAATTGGAGATGGAAGATACAGAAGGGGAAGGTCTTTCGCTATCAGTCATTTGTCTACTTTCGTCCAGCGGCCGGGTCCAGATCTGCTTAGACATAGACAGCACACAGGCTCAGTGGCTACCACCCCGAAATAGGTCGAAGACGATGGGTCGCTTAATAGGTTCATCGACCTTGTTAACGTTCTCGACCCTTGATACTCTAAGCGCCCTGGAGGTGACGGAAGCGACCTGGCCAGTTTTCAGCCCCGATGTCACGTCTCGATATTCGTTTTATATTACTCATCCTTCTAGCATAACGTATATTTCTTTAGCGCCCTGGGTTTTCCGCCTTGAGAGTGAACTTCAGGGTGATTCGGAGGCTGGCTCTGAATTCAGGATTAATCTCCTCGTCAACGGTCAGGTTTCTACGCGAGAACGACTCTACAATAGCCCAGCTCAGGCTGATTTGCAGCTACCTTTAAGTGCAGCAGTTGCAACCCGAGACCCTGACCTTGGTTATTTCCTGTTGTCTGCCACGCCATTCGAGCCAATTGCTCTAATATTTGATAGCCCTGAAGAAGACTTCGTCCCTATCAGATCTGCCTCACCATCCTTTGGCCAAGATGCCGAAGTCCGACCCTTGGAGTTTTTTGAGCCTCGCCCTGTTTATCAGCCATCTCACGCATTCGACGACAGTTCAGCACTACCTGGGTTCATCGAGAAACTCCGCACAAGTCGTTACAAGACGATCATGAACCAGGAAATCCGACTTTCGCCACTTACTCTACAGCTATTCACTGAAGCCCACCAAGCCCTTAGCGACGAGACGCACAGAATTGGGGTTGCCGCTTCGGAAGTGTTCCTGCGCTGCGTAAAGCTCCAAGATGAACTGAAACAGCAAATCACAAAGGCGAACGAAGTCAAGGCAAGAGTCGAAGCTATCACATATGAAGACGAGGTTGGGGAGGGCGAAGAGCCAGAGTCAAGCAATGCCGCCATCGAGAGGCGGCTAGCAAACGCTAGAGAAAATGGAGAAGCTCTGAGTCGACGTCTAGAAAAAATGAGAAAAACGATCAATAAGGCTACGAATCGAGAGCTTAGCAAAAAGGAGCAGGACTGGGTCGCGGAGGTCAAGGCTCTGGATGTCGGCATCAACGAATCGGCTCAAGTGGCAGACGGGCAAAATCGGGCTAAGCAGCTGATGGACAGGTATTGGAGGGTTACAGTGCTAAAAGATGAGCTTGTAGAGCAAGCTCAAGCACTCGAAGCCCCAGCCAGCGAAGAGGAGGACAATTCAAGTGCTTCAAGGGATGATCTGCGCATTCCGTCAGAGCTCAGGCGCGCAAAGATCGGTCAAGTCAAGGATCTTCTGGAGCGAGAGACAGCGTTGGTCGAGGCGGTCAAGTCGAGGCTGGAACGCTTAGCAGTGGTTGGGTAGAACACACCAAAGAACATTAAAGGTTGGTTTCATCCGTCTTTATCAAGGAATGTATATTTGTAAAACGATAATCCTATTTGCGTCAGCACAAGTGCAGGGTGATTGGTTGTCAACATAGTGTGGTGTTCAGCATTCTTCGAAGGTGGTCAGCGTATACACCGCCGTGGTGCTTCCTTCCATAGCGAATGCCTTGGCTACATGGTGGTTCAATGTACGCCGTTATCCCTACAATCAATTACGATCTTACGGCGTCGTGCTGCATGCTGGTGCAACCGATAATGTCGGCCATACAGCCGCGCCTTATTGACCTATGACATCTGAGTAACCCGTCTTATCTATTGGCTTTTGTCCAGATGCACATCCATCCAGCGAACCATACTACATACAGCATAGACTACAAGACATGCGACAAGTCAAATCCGCCTTATCATATCGGCCACCCAGGAGGGACATATAAATATGCCATCCCTTCTGAAGGGATGCCCTCGCTTCCAGAATTATCGTCGCCAGTGGTGTGGGGAGACGAGATGAGCTGTACGGGATTCCCAGGGATGTGTTATCAAAAACCGGAGCCCCCAACTCTCGCTCGCCTCACTTTTTTTAAGGTTACTCCGAATGTCATCCGCCTCCTCGAAGTAGGCTACATGCGCTGCAGGTTCTCTACACCTATCTCTAGGTTTCTATTATTCTCTTGAGTTCCATAGAGACGGCACCTAAATTTATCATTTCTTTTTTGCCTCGACGCGCGGCTCTATAGGAACTTAAGCCGGTACACTTTTGGGCCACTATGACGACGGGCATTTGCAGTGAGACATAGCTACATACTACATACCTACCGACTTGCAAACGAGCAATCCGCACCTATCCGATGTCACTTTGGAGTATGTCGATTGTGTGACTATCTCGCTTCTGAACCTGCCAATTCTTTCTGTGGAGGGTCAGGCCACCTTCTATACCAGTAGGTCTCACTTGAGAAAGCATTGTCAAACGCTGCCAGGATCCAGACAATGCCCGTATGTTGTTGCGTAGTACTTCGGTCATTAGTTTTCTTACATGATGTCCCCGGGGCTTGAGTTACGTTCCAAGAGCGTAGGCATAGGTAGGTGTATAGTGAAATGGTTACAGGACTGCGTCACGGCTTTGCGCCTTTCTGACTAGCAAAGTCTCGTAAGATGCCTGCTGCTGCCAGCCTCGCCGAATCAAAAGGTACCATCAAGCTTTGACGCACAAAAGGAGCGTGGCTGCAGGATACCATTATCACCGTGCACCAGAATCACTACTTAAGGTTTGGCCTCCGGAGTCTCCGGTCATGATCATTAAAAGCATATATTACAACTTCTCTCCCCCAATGCTTGTGTTCCTCCCAGATCCCCCAGATCCAACTCACACTCGTCTTCGCCACCTGTCGAATACTACGATGGCCCCTCAATCACAACCCTCCTCAGCTCTTGTCTTTGACAGTCGGACACAGATCATAGGTCAGTAATTCTACCTCGTTTAATGTAAGATCATAGCCAATTCTAATTAAACAATTCTAGACAACTGTGAATTCCTCATAAGCAAAGATGACATCGTCCAAGTGATTACCAGCCAAGATCCCACGGACAAGCTCTTCAAAGCGCACGCAATAAAATGCAATGAAGATACTCGTGAGCTCATACTGGTGTCAGAATCATGTGAGACTGCCCAAAAGGCAGTAGAGTCTCTACACGCGAAGTCATGCTCAGAAGTCCACAACTACATCACGGTACATGGCTTCTCGGCTCCCAGTGGTTTCAAGATAGGATTGCTGGAGTCCAACTTAGATGACGACGATGCCGCCTCTATCATCTCTGGTCATTCTGACTCTTCCACTGCCGCCCTTTCCGACTGGGGCAGTTCTGGTGATGAGGCCATGGTGCTACATGACGCCTCAGAGTCCAATGAAGCGCCCAAGGATAGACAACATCCAGCCAACTGCCTAGGGACAAAGCGAGCCGCGGCAGCAGTAATCAGTGTCCACGAGTGGGAAGAGCCCCCACGCACCCGCGTCGTCCGCCCTGGCCGGTCTCGTTCGCCCTCGTTCGCCTTCAGACAGGCGCCACCCCCGCCACCTCCTGGATACCCTGGACCTCCCAAATCGGATGGGCCTCCCGCTCCGCCGCCTTCGATGCGAGGCATACCCGTGCCCCCACTCCCGCGTCCCTATCCCGCAAGAATGGGACCTGGCCCGCACCACCCCCTTCGTCCGCAGAGTGGCATGAGCCCACCAATGCCCCCGGCACAGTCTCCCACGTGCTTTCGTCTACCCAGGCTCCCTATAGACAGGGCGCCCTTTCCAGCGAGTCAGGGGGGCGGCCGACCACCTATGCTACCTAGTATCAACACCAGTAACAGTGGCAGCATAAAACGCAGTGAGCATAGCAGTGACCGTTTCCGGCCAGGAACCGTCTACCACCCCAACGCGGGCACCTACACCGTCTGTCTCACGGTACACTGGGTAGGTCACGGCCAGCACCGCATCATATCCTCTGTCCATCCAACCTTCCAGGCGCTGCAGAACATGGCCATCACAGACGTACGATTGCATCCTGGAAGGTTCACTGGCGAAGGTCCCAGCATAAAGGGAGCTACAGGTTCCAGCAACAGGGATGGCGACAGACAGGGTCTGGTGGCACATGTGAGCAAGGTCGTGATCGCTGGCGAAAGGTATGATATGCACGGGCTCCACATCCCCGTTCTCACGGCCCTGCTCGATGTGCTGGCTTTGGATGGTATGCCAACTTTCGAGGTCGAAGTCAACGACATATCCAAAGACGTACCCTGCGACGAGGACGACGATGAGGCGAGCGTCCGGGTACGCCCCCGTTCTAGGACGAGCGATGAGTGGTAACTAGCTGAATCCTGATATCACGGAGCTAGTTTACTGCAGGCAGGACAGGGCGCTTGGAGATCCCAAGCGTTCAGGTTGGCAGGCAGGCAGGCAGGCTATGCGTATGGGCCAGGAATACGAGTGCCAGGATATCGATCTTCTTGGTTGAGTGTTTTTAGCACACGGCTATCTTGTCATTTTGCCTAACCCTGGTATCTCGTACTACAGGGTGACATACAGGCCGTGCGCAAGGTAGTCCCTTTGGGTTGAGTCTCACTGAATCTTCCATTTCCAGCTTTCCTTTTCCACATCTGAGACTTGTGTACAGTTTGGACTTGTCTGCTGCCCTTCATTTGCTTTTCTCTCCACCGACATAGTTTGGTTGAGCGGTAATAAAAATACTTCTTATATTGATATGTGGGCCTTTCTCCAATGTTTACGTACTGCGAATATTGTCATGAAGTAGGCAACTCTTCGCCGCACAGTCAGTAGGCAGGAACTACAAGCTTAACACACCACTTGTATCAAAATAACCTTTTTGTTGCCTGCTTTGCACTTCTGTGTACTACAATAGACCCTTGGATTTCTCCAAAATAAGCACCTGCTCCATCAGAAAATGCACTTTTGATATGGCTTCAACTACCTAACTAAAATGGTAGTTTGGGCCGATGGCGCATTAACCGAGCGCCTTGTTTCCCGAAGCCTAAATCAATATTTAGTATAGGTAGCATTCTAGCATTCCCTAGATTCACATAGTTTGCTTTACTATTATTATGATCTCTATACTGCTTTCCATGTTCCCGGTTCACACGTTCGCCCTACTTGTTATTTACGAGTAAGTGATCGACAGCAGTGCGATTCAACAAGACCTCACCAGAGCCAGCTAAACCAGGATCAGGGATGTTCTGAGGTTTCACTTGGGTGAAAGGCTTTGGTTGTGTCCTTGGACTATCTAGATTAGTTCCCTCCACATGAACCAATTAGATCACACTCTCTTGCCTAGATTGGGTAGGTAGGTAGTCAGTCACCCAACCAGAGAACACGGCTCAGACTCTCTTTTTTTCTCTCTCTTGGTCCTATCGTAGCTCGCAAGTTGGCTTGCGTACAACGATATCCCATCTACCTCTTAGCCTCGCCCGGTTAGCTCAATCGGTAGAGCGTGAGACTCTTAATCTCAAGGTTGCGGGTAGGCAAGAACTCAGGCTTTCGCGGAATCTGAATCGAAATAACTAATATTGTGCGCTTAGGTTCGACCCCCGCATCGGGCTCAAATCCTGATGTCCCTCCTGTCCACTGGGAGTAGCAGCCGACTCTTTTTTTTTTCTTCTGAGAAATTTTAAGTTCTTTTTGGCTTTGCTCTGTAATTTCTATTCTACACAAAAGTTTTGGTCTGGTGATGGATGGGTCGTAGTAGAAAAGATAAGAACAGGCCGGTATGTAAGGGCATCGATGATCATGACCCCATTAGATCCAATGTAAAGCTCTGCCGAGGCTGCAACGCGTGCAAGCTGTACCCGTGTATGTGTAGCCCTGCTTCTTCGATACGTTTATCATCAAGTGAATACGTACGTAGGCAAGTAGTATGGGGAATACAATGGTGCTCGTGACTGACATGACTATTCCACAAGCGCAACATGCATGTCCCATATTCACACGCATGTAACTGTATACTCTTCATTTTGGATGGGGAGCACAAAGGGCTCGAGCACCGGGTAAACTTCTGTTTGTTTCAATCCGGCCGCTTCGTCCAAGGGTATTAAGATATTAAATGCGAAGGTCTGACCGTATGATCCCGTCGAAGCCTTGAATTCCCTCACGGGCCTTGCCACGTCTGTCTCGTGTCACGTTAGTCTTATAGGCCAAGATAGGTAGCGTCTCCTACCACTGGATACAATGAGTGGTATAGGAGACTGCCATTGTCAGCGTGAATAGAGTAGTACCAATGAGGGGGTACTTACGCTCCGTCCATCACAGAAGGATTCCGGGGTGGTGGGACATAGCTAACATGGACAAGAGAGGACAGCCAGTCATTTTCACACTCTGTACTACTTACTACCTATGTGGCCAATGTTAGATGTGTTTTGAGAATGAGCAAGGCGGCCGAGCACAATGGCCCACCTGAGCAAGCACCGCAGATCATCGGCAAGGAAATTAGCTGTTCCCGTGTAGACTTGTCTTTCTCGGGAAACCGCTCCCGGACTCTTGCAGGGAGATTCGTCTTTCCTGCTCCCGCACGACGGGGCGATACAGAGATGTAATATCGTATGACTACATCGATGCCGAGGATCATACAATACACGGGACTGGATATTTCGGAAGTCATAGCGCGCATTGTGGATATGTAGCCACCACCACTTATTCACGAGGGATGGACACGTACCTTTATATGATAGGGCGAAAGCGGCCGCAGTAGAGGAAACCGGGTTAACCTGGATACAACGTATTTACCAAGGAGGCGGAACCAAGTGGGTATCCAACAGGAGCAAACGGAATCGGTTCTGCATCTCCTCCCTTGATCCCGGCGACCAATCCTGACATATCACTGGAAATGAAGTCGATGTGTCAGATCGGAATAGATACAGAGAGAGCCCTGACTGCCGTTTTCCCGCATGGGCCCGCCCAAGGCCGCTCTTGTACTTGCTACCTTCAGTAATGTGCTCCCGAAAAGCCGATGACAGGTGCAAGGGTAGCATAGAGAGATACCTATAGATGTCGGGCGCTGGGTCCCGAACACAGGGCTTTCGCTCTCACACGCCGTTCATGTTCCACTCTAGGGGGCACGCAAGAACGAGACGCTCTGCCCCATGGATGATATTCTCACCCCTCTCATGCGAATCTCTTAGGCTCGGGTGAGTCAAATGGCTATTCGTCTGCCATACTCGCGAAGAAAACCGGGCGAGCCCAGAACCACGCAAAGATGTCTCGGAGCAGACTTGTAGTACCGTGCCTTGGGACTACTGGCAGCGGGAGATGTGGTCAGGCCGGGCGACTTGGCCACCTGCAGTTGCTTATATGTGCTTACATTTGGGACCGTAACAAATGCGCCGGGAATAACCTGGAATATCACACCTCGCCGTTTACGGTAGATTCAAGAAGAAGCATCGGCAAGTAAAGCATCGAGTATCTTTCGTTTTCTGTGACGCCATCACTGGGCAAGAGACTAATTATCTTACTCTACGGCAATAGTGTCTGTGTCTTTCTCCCCTTATCACTAGCTTCTTCTTTCAACTGTCACCATAGCTGTCTGCTATTATTTCCTTATCTCGTGTCCCTCATCCTTCGTATTCGTAGTCATAGACCATTTTGACCAAAACGATTCAGTTCAAAAGATGGTCTTTCTGGCTACTATATGGTACGGCACAGCGTGCTGCGGCAAGGGGCTCTCTTCATTTTCTTCGTCGAGCTTGTTATTGAGTAATATCAAGCGAGAATTCAAATGTGCTTCTCAGACCAACTGGTCGACGCAATTTCGCACGGAATACCAAGTACGAAATATGAAAAGGAATCTCGGTTCGTCTTTCGTTTGGGAATTGCGAGCTATTGTTCCGGCAATGTCTTTCAGAACCCGTGCGTTTGGGCGTCTTGAGAGGTGTTAGTTGATCTTCATCTGTTTCTTAGGGGAAGCTGACATACTTGTCTACCGTGAATCCTATGTCAATGGCATGTGCTATTGTGTTGGCATAGAGCTGGGCGGAGAGGATTAATAAAGCGCAAAACAAAATAAATATGATATGAGGCAATAGTATTGGTTCATCTCTTCAAGGAAATAGGGGCTGATATAGCAGGCAGTTGGCCCTGGGTCGCAAAGAGATCGTCGATGAAAAGACGCCTGATTTTTTTCTGGGTATTTCTCGTTTCTTTGGGTACATTTCACTGGCTTGAGCTCCCGTCTCCTTACTGTTGCTGACCTCCTCATGATTGAGTTTTTTTTGTTCTCCTGTTTCTTCTCCTCGCCACGACCAGCGACTCCAAGGTGAGCAGAACCTTCATCCAGTTACATGTACAAAGTGACTACAAACACGTACCAGATTGAAGTTGCAACGTAGCTTAGTCAGCACTTGGAGGCCAATACGGAGAATACTCGCCATAGTTGAAACGATCGAAGTTGAAATTGGGTTGTTCCAGGAGTTCACTCAAGTATGGCGTGGGTTCCTTTTCCTCTGTTTGGGTGCCCATCATCTCAGCAGGTGCTGCGTCAGGAATATACATTGGAGACGAAGGAGAAGCAGGCGTCTCAAGGACTCTACCGTAGTCGAAACTTCCATTCTCTTGTGCTGGTTCGGGATACTGATAGCCCATAAAGGTTGGATGAGATAGGCTATCTTGTACCGGCGATGTCAAAGATCCAGGAGCGCCCGTTTGCTGATTCATCGGGTATATATCCTGTTGTACCTCAAAATGATACTGGTAAGCAGGTGAGGCCATAACCATGGGCGTCTCAGGTCTAGGGCCCGTTGGATGAATGCTTTGTCGCAGCTCAGCATGGCCGAAATAGGCCGGAGAGGTTGGGGGATAGGGTGAAGCTGAAAAGGTTGGGTTAGGGTGGCCATAGTAAGTGGGACTTGTTAGATGATTGTGCATGTCTACCTCTATGCCCTCGTAGCTCGGAATGTCGTATGAGTTGGATTGATGTACATTCATCTGCTCGTATTGAGTAGGCTGGGGCAATGGGGGCGGCGGAGGTGGGAGAGGAATGACTCCCGGCTGGTTCGAGTGACGATAAACTCGACGGGTATACTTTGGCGGAAGGATAGAGCGTTGAGGCAAATTAATCTTTGGGGCCGAGCCCAAGGAGCTGTTGATATTCGGGCCCTCCCGATTTCGTTGGGCGTATACGGACTTTGATATCCAGCCCCTTTCAATGTTGGGATCTAATCCCACATCCAAAATCTTCTGAATGCGAGCAGCGCCGAGAAGATAAGGGTCTGGCAAATATCAAGCATTAGTCTGACGATTCGAGTAGGACATGAATTGGCAAGTGAGATATGAATTCACCTTGATTGGGGCTTGACAAGTGACGACCGAAAGAATCGAGCCGGGATATCTCTTCGTCAGTACCGATGTTGGTATTTCGGCGTCTCTCCCTGCGCGTGATGGTCCAGTTGTAGAAGGCATCGTTAAAATGGCTACATAAGCGCTGGAACGCGTACCTCTTCGAGCGTGTGATTCGGAATGGGGTTGACTGTCTGCTAATATACGCCATAAAATTCTGGTTCTTTGTCTCGATGAAGTCCATGAGTTCGCACACATCAGCAACCGGAATATCGTGTTGATACTCATCGGCGCCGTGAAGAGCCTCATTCAATCTCGTGGCAAACCCGAGGGCCCAGTCTTCATCCGAGTGTTCGCCATTCATATCCCCGCGGCGATAGCGTCTTTTGAAAATCTGACGGTGCTCGTGCTGGCAGATTAGGGCGCACACCGTGTCGAGCTCGAACTGGGACCACTCTCGTACCTTGGGGCTTGGTACATTGGGGCCTGGCTCGGAACCGAGGGATGATGGAGGAGTCTCTTCGAAGGATGGGGATGATTCCATGGTGTCGGAAGGGTTCTCTATGGCAAGCACTGGTGTTGCTAAGGTGTGTTAAAGCGGCTGTGCGAGGGAAAAATCATAGGGTGGTCAGGAACGACAAAGTAACTTGGTTGTTGTTTCGAGCTAGGTAGTAGCTTGTCAATATCTGTCGTTTTGCCTGAGAAGGGGCACTATGAGGTTGAGGTAGGAAATACGAAGGGATGAAATAGCGTAGGTAAAGGTGAAGAAAGATATAATGATGTACTGGTAGACTGAGACGGGCGGCAAGACTCGAACATACTTGTTTCTGTGACTTACTTTCTTGACCGAAGGAACTATGTCAGTTGATAAGATCGCGAGATCGAGGAGTAGGCTGAAGGCAGGCCCAGCTTGCTTGATTGCGGCTGCAAATGAAAGACGGTCAATGATTGCAGTGGTTGCGTGGAGGATAGTGGTAGACTAGAGAAAAGAGGAGTGACAAGTTGTAAAGAAGGTAGGTAATGGATATAATAAGGCATATGAAGGCCTGGAGAGGCAGGAAGATGAGAGACATGCGGCGGCTGAGGGAGTGGAATGAGTGGTGTGTAACGCAGTCGCGAAGTTGAGATGTTGCGTACCTTGCTAGGAGTCTCTAATGATCTTGCAACAGAGAAAACGTACGAATTGGGGTTGTTAATTCTTGTATGGAAGTTGGGGAAAGCTGCGAGCTGAGCTGTAGTGTTTGGAGGAATGTGAAGTTGCAGTCTCGCAGGGGATATGGTAGGATACGCGTGGTTGAGAGATGAGAGATAACAAGACCAAATAGTTTAACTATCTGCAACGAGTGATAGGGAAAATAGGAATACATAATGGGCATGTTGCATGAGGAAAGCTATCATCGTTCTAGGAAGAGTCCCGGCAGGTCTATATGCCCTAATTTTCTGAATAACTATTCTAACTCTACGCTATACAGGGGAAGGACAAGAAGATGAAAGAAGAGGTAGGTTGGTTAAGTCTTGCTGTAGCTGCTAACCTCATAAGTTGCGAGTTAGGTACTCAGGTAGCATGTGTTGATTATACGGCCAGACCTCAAGACGTAGCATCGCGAGTTTGAGAATCGACTCGGCGTGGTTTTCTGCACACACTCACCATTACTAGGGCAGCGCTGGAGAATAAACTGCCTCAACCTCTCAGTTCCTAGCACGGGGGATCCAACGAGCCAAAGGAAAGCGCAACACATTTGTAGGCTATAACAAGGATACATACTCGGTTGAAGGAACGAGAATATCCTCCTACCTAGAAAGGCAACTAACATAACCTCATTGAGTTTGCACACGGCAACTACGCTGGCGAGGCAAGATTCTTAGGTTGGCAAATGTTATTTGGTTGATATGGGTTCTTTATCTGACAAGTCTCCAACACTTGTTGAGCCACTAATTTTCTCGCTATTGTATGTATGGTATGTATGGTATGTATGGCATGTAGATGATATATTCATAGAGAAGTCACTTTCGATTTTATGATGCTGGCAGTGCGAATCCACCATGATCCAGTAAATCATTTGTCCTGGGTAGAGATTATCCTGATCGTTAACTCTATCGCCTGCAACGCCGCCCAAATGCTGCAAAGTTGTCATATCTCCTCCTTATGCCCCCCATGTCGTTGTTGATAGCCTAGTATATACCCTGAGTCCGATATTGGAAGGTGTCATAACTGAAATTCCGTTAGTACGTTAGTTTGATAAGAAGGCGAGTTAACTCACAGTCGTGTATAGTAGCTACCAAGAGATTTAGCGACCAGATCAGTCTCAACAAAGTTTTCGGCTTCGTCGGCGCTCAAGTGTAACTGAAAGCGTTGCCTTAAAGCTGCTGTTGTTTGCACGATACCAACTGCATAGCATGGCATCTTGGAGTCCCTTCCCATCATGCTGACGAGATCAATTATGTTATCCGCAGATCGGCGAAGCGCTTTGTTGAGTTAGCAACATCCTCGCCGTCAAAGTTACTCTGTCAAACTTACCTTGGAATGCCTGTTTGCATAGTGTCTTATAATCCTCAAAATCTGTAGAACCGACCCCACCTAATACATCGACGTACTCCTGAGTAAGTTTGAAAGGGGCGGCTTCGAATCCAACTGATCCCGGCGAGTTCGAGAGCATAAATCCAAAATCAATGTGAATGATGTGGCCTTCGTTATCGATGAGTACGTTCCCGTTGTGACGATCCTTCAATTGAAGGATGTACTGTATTATGCTGTATGCGGCAAGCGAACGTTTAAAGGCATCTACGGCGCTTTTATATGGCTCACTGTCGGGTTTGCCGAAGGTCTTCACCCAATGATCCTTGAGAGTTGCGAAGCGCCTCCGAGGGTTCACACCAGAATCAATGGACGACAATGTCAAACTGCGCTTCAGGGAATGCAAAGAGACACCATTAGTAATCGTCTCGATAAGCCCAGAGGACTCGCCGGTCACTAAAATTTGCATGAGTTTGACCCAAACAGGCACGCCGGCCTCCACCCAAATTTTGTGACACACTTGGATTAGTTGGCACGCAAAAGCTTCTTGTCTAAGGTCAGACCCTGTCTTCACGATAACACTGACGAGATCCCAATTCTTCATCCAACCATATGGTGAACTCCTGCGGATGCGCTCTTTCTTGACGTGCCACGCCTCGCCAAATACAGCGGCACTTGGGTCATCACGGTCACCCTTCTTCTGGACACCGCCAGTCATCGCATCATTTTCCATCCTGGCGGCTCCAGCCGTTGGATTGCTGCCAGCGGTGAATTCATCGTCAAGGTCGCTCTCAGAAACTGAAGAAGTCGCGCTTGCTTTAGCGATGATCATATCAAAAGTAGGCCCTTGACCGTCATCCAGGTCGAAACTCTGCTCCTCAAGACTCTGCATACTGGCGATGATCTTTGATCGAATAGCCGCCACTTCGTGCTTAGGTCGCTTCCCACTGGTTGCATCTAATTGCGCTAGCATTTGTGAGGCCGTACGCATATGGGTTGCTAACGCTGAAAAATCCGGCTGCTCGTATGTATTGCTACGCTGCCCCGAGAACCCTATTTTCTGTAATGATCCGGGGCTACTAGATCTGGACATGGATGTGCCAGAATCACGCGGTGTAGATTCTGATGTTATATTTGGGAGACCGTTCGGAATAGACCTGCGAGTGACTAGTTTCCCAGGTTGCCTGTCAAGAGGGTCTTCGTCAAAGGCTTTGAGCATAGGCGAACTCCCTAGATCACCAGACGTTGGCTCGAAAACACTGTCAACCTTATCATTTTCTAGCGAGGCTGATCGTTCACTCATGGGCGTTCGGTGGCTGTCTGATAGATCAAACAGCCGCTTGCGATTGCTCTGTTCTGAAATTAGAGTGCTTAATAAGCGTTGGTTGTCTACTGAATTGGGATCGAAGGTGAAGTCATCTCGGAGAATTTCAATCATAAGTAGAAATGGCACTTTCTCTGCACTGTTTAGCACAGTAGCTTCAGCGGGATTAACCCTAACTATGCGATGATGCCGGCTCCTCGAGGGAGATCCATCAACGAGTGTCGGGGGACAGAGAACCGGAATGTCTAGTTCCGCAGGTAAGTCCCTGGCAATAAGCGCAAGTTCAGCACGCAGGGCGCTGAGACGAGCTGGCTTGGGTACTATGACAAGCCTATTCGAGATATCCTCAAGTGCTGACAGGAACATTGTCTGTGTCCGGAAATAGTTTTGTCGAAGCAGGCTACTTTTCTGATCCGCACCCATCTCGGCGAGACTGAGGACGGGCTTTACATGATGAGAGTGTCTGCGGGATACAGCATCTGTTGGGCGTGGCAGCCTGGCAGAGAGCGGCGTCGTAGGGCGGGTAACTATCCTGGGCGATCGTAATTCAGGTAGTGGAAGAGATGAAGAACTCAAACGTGCATCTAGTAATTTTGACTCGGTAAATCCAGGTTTCGTGCTCGCTGGAGGGGGAGTGACGTTGACTCCTGAATGGGTTGCTGACGGGGTTGCGGGGACCCGCGGTGAATTTTCAGCCGTGACCACTTTGGCATCTTGTGGATTTCCTCCTCTGATTCCATCTCGTTGACGTCGTGACCTTGTCGAGGACACAGTTACAGTTTGACTTCTTGCTACTCTGGATTGTGTCTGGTTCGAATCAGATATGGCGTCGCTGGTCGGCTGGGATTTCCGTGCTTGTGCGACGGCGAGCGGCCCGGCCCATTGTGACAGCCTGGGAAGGCCAACGCTTGCTAGGACGAAGCTTGCTAGAACGGTAACGGGCAGAACGTTTTCTTTGATCTTTTCATGCCTCACAGTGTCGGGAAGCCCGAACACGAGGTGTTGTACTTTGTTGTAAACTCTCCGACAGGTCTTGAAGGCTTGTGCTTGGGGTGTCGAGGCGAGGTCGCGCAGATACGTCTGGAAGAGCCAAAATGTCTGAGATATTGCTTAGCGATGCACCTGTGACGGCAGCTGTACGGACGACCACTAACCAGAAGAGCGGCACTGACGGATTCCTCGCACAAATCTAGCAAGAACTCTTCCAGGGCCATAGACTCGTTATCGACGCTGATGATGAGATGGCATAGCTGAGGGAGGAAGAACTCGATGTCCTCGTAGGGGAACTGGCGAAGCTTGGAGCATAGCACGTAGTGTATGCCAACATGATCTGCGTATCGGCTGCAAATTTACACGGGTTAGAGCGCGGTGTCGAGGCATTGCGAGGCGCCATTGACTCACGATAGGTAGGAGACGGAGAGGAACGGGTTCTGGTTGAAGACATCGCTCTCAATAAATCGCTGCAGCAGATCCCACGACATAGCGACCTATGTGACCAGCGATCGCGTCTGCTGCTACGGCTCTCGTTCTCTAAGTCGGAGGGGACAGGTACCGTGTCACCTGGATCGGGCTTGGAAGGGGAGCTCAGGAAGGGCGTCTACCATGGCTGCGGTCGTCGACAAGCTCAGCACAACACGAGAGGGCGTATCGACTGTGTGCGCATCGTAGACTAAGACAAGACGGAAGCGTGGACGAGGAGAATGGCAGAGGGAATTGGAACTGGAATTGGAATTGGTGTACTGAGTATTTGGAGCAGGTGTCAAGATGGGAAGTACCGTCCCGAGCATGCATACTAATGCTAAACAGGCATGCTGAGATGCCACACTACTCCCTGTACTACACTGAGATGCTAGCTACCCAGCCGGGTTAGTCTGTGATTTGACTCGCCGTGAATTCCGTAAGTACTCTATGCTTAGGCTGGTCGGAGGTATGCTTTACCCACCGGAACCACCGGTGTCTAAATATACTTATTGCTTTATTTTGACTATGATATCGAGTTGAGTCCGGCCTCGCCTTTCTTCATTGATTTAAGAGCATATTGTCACTAAGATGGCTATATGGAGAATTATAAGAAAATTGTTGCAAAAGCGAATTTAGGTTGACTACTACCATTCCATTACTTACTCCCATGTTTTCCTTTCTTTCAGGGGTAAATCATCAAAGCGGGGCGGCGGTCCCTCCCTCGAGGTACCTACATATGATACCCTCTGTACCCATTGATGCAGTGTGGTCGTTGAGCATTTGGTGTTTTGTTAGAACTAGGGTAATATAAACAAGCCAGCTTGTGCCCAGCACATCATCACGAAGCGGTATTACCTATTTACGTATACTTAGCCGATCAGATAAAATATTTACTAGAGCCTTCGTCCACCGAACGGGCCTGCTGATCCGAGAATATATCAAAACTGTAAGAGTTGGGTTCGCGAGAAAAGCGGAACAGAATCCCTTCTGTTAGTCAATTGTATGTACTGCAAAGATGAGAGAACGCCATGATCCTCAAGCCCCAGGTTTGCCCTGTAATGTCCCAAATATGTACAACCCTACTAGCTCCGTAGGTAGGTACTATAGGGTAGGCCCAAACCACAAACGCCGTTACCTATGATGCTGACACCACTTTCGCTCAACACTGCTGAACGCCGAAACATCAAACCAGCCGTCATAATGCCCGTAATCTTTGGTAAGAAATAGATATGGTCCATTGGTCGGGGAACCTTAAGCCGCCTTCTTCTTGCGGCCACCTCTTCCCTTCTTCTTGACTTCTCCAGCATCAACATCGTCATCGCTCTCGCTCTCTGCCTTAGTTCGACCACTGCCTTTAGCTCCTTCTTTCTCCTCGGCGACCTTGGCAACGATATCTCTCAGGAAGTCCCATTCGTTAGTGGAGTCGATTGCCTGTTTCAACATGGGCGCCGTGATGCGTTTTGAGTTCTTTTCTTTGGCTACCTCGGCACTCCTATGTACGAGTTGTACCATAAAGAGTTCTAACGCCTTCCCGACCGCGATCGGCGTCTGTTGCGCGACCTTCCCGACCTCCTCGTCCGCCTGCATAATGCGCTTGATGCGCGCTGTAGGGAATTTTGTTCGGACAGGTGAGTCCATGATATCGGGTTCCTTCGCCACTTGGGCAACAGCCTTGCCGCGTGGCATAGTGGCGTTATGGTAGTCGGCTGTGGTTGGTTGGTCGAATACCAGAGATAATTGTTGTTGCTGCTGCTGTTGCTGCGGGTGTTGGTGCTGCGGAAGGCTTTGGTTTGCAGGGAGGTAGCTCGTCGATGTAGGTGAATCGGTGTAGGACGAGTAGTAGGATGGAGCTTGTGGGAGGTAGCCTAGTTGATGCGACGGTGGATATTGCGGTTGCTGTTGCTGCTGCGGATAGTACTGCACACCAGGTCTGTGGAGGTATGGGGATAATGCGTGTTGGGAGGTATTGTTGTTGTAGGCAGCAAACGGCGGGTTTTGTTGTGGAGATAGACTATAAGCGTTGTGGTTGGTGATGGTTGTGGTCGCAGTTGAGCTGTTGCTAGTAGTACTCTTCTTATTATTATTATAGTGCTGAGCTTGGAATTGGTAGTGGGGCTGTGGTTGGCTGAAATTGTGCGTTCCTGGCTCGAGCTGTGGTTGTATTTGTGGTTGTACTTGTGGTTGTACTTGTGGTTGTACCTGTGCCCGTACCTGTGCTTGGGCTGGAAGCTGCAAGGGATAAGATGTAGGTGTAGGTGTAGGTGTACCAGAGTTCGGGAATGCGTAGTGGTTGAGCCGGGCAGGTGTCGAATAGACTCCTGGGCCTGAGTAAAAAGAGGACAAGTCGGGCGACTTAGGTGCATATGATGTGTTGTCTCCGGTCGCAGACATGGTCTCTAACTTATTATAGGTCAAAAGAATCGGAAATAAGAAAGACTTCCAATTAGGACAAAGAGACAAACAAACCACCGTTCTAGGAACTGTGGGGACTCCCGATGGCCTCGAGGCTTTTTCCCCAGCTGGGACTGGACCAACCTGTTTCCTTTTTGCTTTCGCGGTACAGATGTACGTATCTTGTATCTGTGCACCGGGGAGCAACGCTTATTTCTCCCTTCCTTTCTGAGTGGCTGGTTTTAAATCAACACGCAGATGGAGGGCGATGAACCCCTGCCTTCACGGGAGCCCGCTACCGAATATTGGATGACAGGAAGAACACACACTTGCTACGATTATACGAGTATGTGGGATGCAGCGACGCGATCCGAACATCCAAGACTGACGGTGTGTGGAGAAATGGCAACCTAGAGAACTTGGAAGTTTGAGGCTCTAGACACCTAGACTGGTCGGAAGGATGGATGGCTTATATGTCCAACCACTATACACATGCACAAACGGAAGGCTTAGTGCAGGAACACAGCCCTCTTGGACGCAGTGGGGGGTCAGCAGGATAGATATCCGGCTTCTTGGGACAATACCAAAAGAAGTCCTCAGATGAACTTCTATTGGTGAATTGCGTTGTCCAAAGTCAACAGTTTACGGTTTCGGGGGAATGGGCCTTGGCTGCGTCTAGGAAATGGCTGACGAGAGGAATGGGGATACAAGGCGCATGAGGCGGTGCTCAACGTTCGAAATCTTGAGGTGTCGAGTATAACTGGATCGAATATGTATTGAATTGCCGGGCGGTGAAAGTGGGGTGTTGTGTGTGATAAGATATGTACACTACAGCAGATTAGATAGGTAGGTCTTGAAAAGGTTTGGTTGGGTCCTTGGCTGGGGCGAGGTGGCTTAAGCTTAGACCGTGGTGACGTGCGCTTTTATGCTATTTCTGAGCCAAGGGTGCGGGTTCGACACCCCTTTTGAATCGCTGCACGGGCGGCGAGTGTCCACTGTTTTATATGCGACTACAGATGTACCTACAGTAGACACACCGAAACGAATCAGGGGGTCCCGTCCCACAGCTCCAACAGGTCCCAAGTAGCCCTAACACCCAAGCTGCTAATCCCCTTGGTCGTGGAACTGGTATTTACCTAGGTACCCTGGTACTACTACCTAATTCCCACACCGATCTACAGTTAGTAGGGAAGTAGTGATGTACTAGTCTAGGTAGCTTGGGCAGTAGCTTGAATACTAAAGGTACTTGTGCAGCCTAGTCCGGCACCTGGATAGCGTACTGTACAACTGTGACTTAGGTCTGGGTACGATCAGCAGAAAAAAATCCTTGAGGCCACATGCACTCAGCCCAAGACTTAGTCTATCCGAAAGTTTCTTTCTATCTACTCATAGATGCACAATCAAATTCCCTTATCGGCTTCTTGGAAGTTCTCAGGTCGTCAAGTTCTCCACACACATTGCATCTTCCTTTCTAAACGCACCGACGCTCATCTCCACTTGCTATTACTCATTACCCTACCAGTGACTACACCATAAACTCGCCGTAAGGTGGAATCGGACATATTCACAGTCAGACTATTCGTCACCCGCTCTGTCAAAAAGCATATTGGTTACATTATTCGCTGACTGCATGCACACGCCGAAGCCATAATGCAATCGAGGTGTCATCCGACGGCCTCCCTGCAGGTTGTGGCGATGTGCGCTCCCAATATGTTTGTCCGGCAGGCTTCTGCAGATTCCTAGGCTGCAATAGTAGACGGCAGATTGAACCAGACGGACAACGGGTTTAAGGCAACTTGCTTTTGGCATCCCGTTTTTTGACTAGGGTCTCGAAACCACATGTCTGATCGCACTTTGACAGCTCTACAGATGCCTACCTGGTAGGTATTTAGTAGGTATTCTCTACCTACCTACCTAGGGAGCACCACTGGCTGCTTATTATTGTTCCCTTTCCACACGTACACGCAAGTGCGGCTCCTGATACAATACGAATCATCAACTCATTTGATTGTTGGCATTATCAAGTGATATAAGCCAAAGCGACTCTCTTGTTATGGATGATGACAGCTATGATAAAGAGCCTCTCGAGACCGCAATCGACAGTAATCTAGAAGCCGGATGTCTCGACGTCAAGGTTCCTTCTTACTGTCTGGTCAATGATGTTGTTACTTGATCTAATCTGACATAACAATTCTTAATTAAGTCGTTGCGCATACCCTGCTGCATGAATGGACGATATATATTCTTCAAATCTTGTCCCTAATATCCCGGACCAGTGCCTTCAAACCCTTGAGCCGTTTGTTTGATTGGCTGAGGAAAAGAGAGGCGACCGGCCAGGCATGGATACCGCCAAACTGCCCACGACTAGTGATATCGACGCCACCTGTCTTCAGAAACTGTACAAGCTCTCCGATCTCCGGTGCGAAAACCTCTTCATTCCCATATTCCACGAATAACCCATGTAGCGGACAAGCTCTGTGCCACCACGAAATATCTCTGCACTGGCCTGGTGAAAGCAAACAATCATTTGAAGAGATATCATTCCCTGCGTACTCCTTAGCATATATGTGTAAGCGACTGGCGTCGAGATAGTCGCTTTTAGTGTTGTAATGCTTGTCCGACACAAGCATCACCCAGGGAGATATAAGAACAGCCAGAGCGGGCTTCGCTAGGCGCCATTTCCCAGTTCCATCCATCATGTCTACATGGCGGTCTATATTTGCCAGATGTAAAAGTAAACTGATCATGATTGTTGCCCCCGCAGAATCACCACTCACACAAACTTTTCCCGGGTCGCCCACTGTAGACAAAACATGTTCATATCCAGCAATAGCTTCTTCCAATTGTTTAGGAAAACTATTGTCGGGGACCAGAGTGTATTCTAATGCGAAGATTGACGGGTTCTCATATCCGGCTTTCTTCAAGAGATCCAACCATGAAAGTAAGAATTCCAGATAGAAGTATGATGAACCCATCGAAAATCCCCCACCTTGCTTAGGATCAGCCACCACCGCTAAGTAACGGGATTTTCAGTGGGTTTCCTCTTACCATGAGCATAGTACACACATAAGTCTGGCCGTTTCATCGGGTCGTGAATGGCCCAAATACCCCGGAATCTTTTCTATAAGCGGCTTTTGTGAGTCCTTTCACGTAGCATTCTGACTTTGTATCAACCTACGTCTTTATATTCATGCCAGTGGATCGGAGACCTGATGTAACCGTGGCGCAACATCCTAAATCTCAGGAACGGCAGAGCGACTGGCTTAGAGAAGAAGACCCTCCCAACGCGCGGAGAGACATTAGCGAAGGCATAACGAACACATCGGACGACAAGATCCTCGAAGGGCGACGCCTGCTGCACGAAGGGAGACCGATTCTCTAGCTTGGTAAAGTATCGCTCGCGAATGAAGCCATACGGTAGCTCTAGCACTATCGGTAGTTAACACCCGATTTCTAATGCCTAAATAAATCTGCTATATCACTCACTTAAAAAGGGAAGGCATCGCAACACCACCGATATTGTCTCGAGAACGCCGATGTGTATGAGAAGCTGAGGCGCTAAAAAGATGCAAAAGACAACGCAATCCAGGTAGGAGATTGGGTTCAAAATCATCTTGGTAAGAATTCAAGACTCATACGGTCCTTATTAATTAACCTACCTCCATGTGTGCCTCAGCGTTGGATGCGGAATGTCTAAGTAAAAACAAAAAACTTAGGCAACTGCATATCGGTGTTCACATGGCGTACCAGTAAACCTGAACAGAAGACACTAGTTAATTGGCCAACCAGCGGCTTGAAAGTCAATTGCCGGTCGGTGACGTCGAGGATTCATTCAACTGCGCTGACACGCGCTGACACGCCCGAGATGCGTTTGATCGGTACGGCTGGTGCCGTGTAGCCGATGTGAGATCGATTCAGCCACTAACTAGATCGAAGTTAGTTAGGTTACCCGTATCCAAAACATGGCATCTATAATCTGTAAGTCATCACGAGAAAACCATCGAATGAGCTTGCTTTATTATAAGTCATCTAGTGTATAATTTTTCCTTTTTCTTAAGTAAGACACTTCTACGTGTACCCAGACAGCGAGATACAGGCGTCAATACGATCAGCAGTTGTTAGTGCTAGATACCATAGGTTTGTATTGTACTAATTTGGTACTAAGGTATTTTGAATCAATAGAACGATCCAGCTACAAGTTCGAGCTGCGCTATTGTTTTACATTGCCTAGATAGTCACTCAGCTCTGGAGTATGTGTGCCTCAGCAAAATCTCCGATCTGGTATCGATCGCAATATTTTAAGAAACGAAGTAACAACGAAGCAAAGACGTTCTCTCTATCTTTTGTACTTATCAAACAACGTACGTCAAATCTTTCTACGCCTCCTCGCTTAGTTAGTTCTTCGCGACGCTTAAGACTCTATCCTCCATCTCCTCAAAGGCGCCCAGTACGTTCTTATACATGGCGTACTCCTTCTTGCGATAGCCGTCATCGACCTTCTGTATATTTCCCTCCTCCTTCCAGCGTGCGCCGATGAGCTCGTCGAAGCTCTTCTGCTCACCGCCGCTACCACCATCGCCGCGCTCGCACGCCCAGAGCGCCTTGTACGCGCCGCCCAGCGCGCAGGCGTTCCCGCCGACGTCGAGCCGGTACACGCCCTCGGCGCCGCCGAGCACGTCGCCGAAGGCGCGCGCGATGGCCGGGTTCAGCGACCCCCCGCCCACCAGGTAGATGCGGCGCGGCTGCGCCGGCAGGTCCGGCCTCCCGGGGATGGCGGAGACGAGTCTCTGCGACCGCAGACGCATGGATAGGGCCTGCGACTCGACGATGATCCGCGCGTCGGCCTCGGGTGTCCAGTCTGTCCTTTTGTTGCTGCTGCTGCTGTTGTTGTTGTTGTTGTTGTTGTCGTCCGAGGACGAATACTCGGCGAGCGACGATCCGTCGCGCCCGTCGCACGCGTACCGCCACGTCCCGGCCCGCACGTTCGGCACGATCTCCGGCAGCGGGAAGTAGAGTCCCAGCTTCGCGAGGTCACCGTCCTCGCGCACGTCGAGGGGCGGCGTCTCGAGGACGGCCCTGTTGAAATTCGCCCAGGGATCTTTCTCATCAGGAGGCTTCGGTAGCGCGTCGCGGACCTTTTCCCGCGCGAGCCCGCCGTTCTTGTAGCACAGCATGAACATGTAGTGGCCCTTCGTGGTCGGGTGGTTCATGAAGTGGTACGAGGGGTCGGGCTTGTAGTTGGGCGTGTTCATGAGGAAGGTGCTGGACGTGCCGAGCGAGACGATGGCGTCGAGCGGGCGCAGGGGCAGGGACAGGATGGTCGCCGGGTTGTCCCCCGTGAAGGCCGTGACGCGGCAGTCCCCGCCGAACCCGAAGCGCGCCACGAAGTACGGCGATACGTTCCCCAGAATCACGCCCCCGTCCAGCGGTACTTCCCCGAGCTTCGCGCGCAGCGCCGGCACCCCCTCCGCACTGCCCGCCGTGAGCTCCAGCAGCTCCTGGTTCCATGTCTCCGCGCCGATGTCCCACAGGTTCATCCCTGTCACGTCGCTGATGTCGAAGGGCGCGATGCTGCCGAGGAACACGGATGCGAGAAACGACGAGCATAGCGAAATGCGTGCCGTCGCGTCGTAGACGTGCGGCCGCCGGCGCCGCATCCGGAGAATCTGAGTTCCCGTGAATCGCTGTCGCGAACACGAATTCGTTAGCCTATAGGCCACGATTGTAGTCGGACGATATGTCAGGGGAATTGATTCATCCAGCGGTCATGCTTACATGATGCGCCGCGCTCCCCGAGACATCGGCAAGCTTCTGTGAGTCTCCGAGATGGACATCAAAGTCATCGCACTCCTTCTGGGTACTATGATCCTGCCAATTGGGCGCGAACTCGTACGCGAGGACCTGTCCGCCCAGCTGCTCGAGCAGCGAGCGGCCGGGGTCGAGGCTCGTCAGGGTGTTCTCTGCGTCGCCGTTCCAGTAGACGCTGGAGTGCTGCTGGCCGGAGCCGCTGACGCCCCTGATGCGGTCCATGGGACACCCCTTCTCGCGGAGGCGCGCGAGCACGAGGTCCACGGCCTCGACCCACATCGCGACGGGCTGGTATACCTCGCCCTCGGCTTCGTTGATGCGCACGCCCTTCTTGACGCCATATTTCGCCCCGAAGTCGGCGTCGAAGTCGATCTTGGCTTCCGAGACGACGGTCAGGTCTGCGGCGATGACGATTGCTGTTTTCGTTTCGCGCGCGTCAGCTTCGGGCTCCTTACATGTGTTATTCTTGCATCTAACTCCTTTCCACCTGTAATATACATCCCATGCCAGGGGGCCTCCACTAGAAATATGAACCAATAGACTTGAGTAGCTCCTTTGGATTACCTTTAAGCTGCTGCGTCGAGAGATCGAAACCTAGATAGAGGGGTCCGGAGCTCATCCTTGCTTGCTTACTCGCCCTGCTGTAAATATGTGACGCAATAGTTGGTTCGAAGGATTAAGGAGCAAAGTTGGTCTTCTAAGGAACTCTATCAAAAGTTGTTGCTTGTAAGAGCAGGAGTTGACGAGAGGGGAAGTTCAACATCATGTGAGCTGATAAAAAAAAGAGGAAGAATTAGAAAAAGAGAGCAACGATTAGTTTTCACGATAGCTACTGGATCGGCTCTGGAATTCGCTTCTGACGCAGCCTTGACGCCAACGACCCCACGATCCCCGAAGATAGCTTGACCCCGAAGCGCGGGGCAATTCGCCCGATAGCTCTCTGCATGGCAATTTAGCCTAAACGTCATCCGCGCCAATCAATTGGCGACCATTCGGATCTTGGCTCTCCTAATGTTTAAGCTTTAGGTTTACTTTTGAGTTAAATGATATTCTAAAAGTTGTTAATTAATAAGAAAAACCTTAGGTGATCTGGACGAAATATGACATGCGAATAGGCAGCAAGCAGTGATCTCAAAAGAGTTGATTCAATATTCTAACATAATGCCGTATATACTCCCAAGGCTCAATGCCAAGAGTATCGGCGGGGTGCATCTGCAATGACGAAACGCCGTCTAATGCATCTCTTGAGTATGGTACATTCAACCTCGTTCCAGAAAGTTCAGATGTCCAGTTGCAAAATACGCGAATTGGTATCTTTCGGCCGCCGAAAGGCTGCGCATATAAACCTGACAAACGCCCCAACGCCGCCCGTACCACCACTTTTGACTACTAATGTATTTATTTCGACTTGTCATGAACCCCATCGCCATTGTGGTGATGGTTTCCATCTTCTGTGTCAGGCTCAGGGCTCGACCTAGGACTGACATCGCCGGCAATGAATTCGGCGAACTTGGGTGCTACTGCTCCCTGCTTGGAGACGAAGCGGACACGAACCCTACGCACGCCTCGCACTTTGCCGCCAACTTTAGTTCTAATGACGTCTTCAACCTCTCTTACGTCCTCGACCGTCCAGGTACCCGGGACAGCAACTTCCAGGTCTACCAGATAGTTCTGTCCGGATTTAATACCAGAAACCTCGCGTAGTTCAATATCGTGTCCTTCACTAATTTCGGTCATGGCTTTCTGCGCCTGTTTTCTAATCGAAGATTTGACTTCATCATCGATGCCGCGATCGGCCAGTTCGAAGAGAGCGGCCAAGGTATTTTCGACGCCGGCCTTCACAACCATGAGTGAGATAAGAAGCCCACCAACAGGGTCCAGCCAGGCTGCGTGTTGGAATATATTGGCACCGAGGATTACTGCCAACGTGACAATACCGGTAAGACTATCGACTCGGTGGTGGATGGCGTTGGAGGCAAGGACGGATGACTTTCGTTCACGAGCCACCTTCATAGCTGAGACACAAGAAAGCGGTCAGTGACAACGCTCACGAGTTGCCATAGGTGAAACAATGGGGGGTACTTACTTGCACGGTAAAGCCACTCTTTGATGGCCACGGTGCCTGCCGCAAGCCATGCTGCGTGAAGACTTGGCAGAGCACTCCCATGGTCATGACTATGTCCGTGTGCGTGCGAAGCTAACTCGACAGCTGCTGCGGGGTCTAAGAAGAAATGGCCATAGAGTGTCAGGAGGCTACCGTATCCCATCCAGAGACCGCCAAACAAGAGCATGCTGGAGACACCCAAGGATCCCAAGCTCTCGATTTTGCCAAAGCCGGTGGGGAACTTGTCAGTCGGTGGCTTAAGACTCCAAGATATGGTGGCAAGCGTAAGGATATCAGATGCAAGGTCAGTGACGCTATGTATAGCATCTGCAACCATTGCCTGCGAATTGAAGGTATAACCACCAACTCCTTTGGCTATCGCCATACCTAGATTAGAGTAGAGACCAATTCTAGTGATGCGCACACCTGCATCGTTTTTGTTTGTCGATGTGAGATAGACATTGTCATGATGGTGGTGGTGCCCGTGGCCATGGTTGTGACCACTATGCGTCCTGGTTTGGGTAATGGAAGTCATTGTGGTGGGTAAAGAACGGAAAAGAGAACGTGAATGAATGTGAATTGTAGAGGAAGGGAGTGAAGGCGACAAGGCCGGTGAGGTTGACGAGGGCAACAGAGTCGTCGCAGGAGCTGCAATGCAGGAGGTCCGCAAGACACGGCGAAATAGTTGTGCTGGTAGATGCAGACAATGTGTCCTCGAACGAGAACCTTGGTGAGCCTGGAGAGCTTGGTAACCTTGGTGGTGGTGGTGTTGGTGGTGGTAGTGGTGGTAGGACTGTGTAAACGTTGCAGTAGTGGCGGTGGTATCGCGTGGCAACAGGGCCTTCGACCAACGAGAGCGCTCTGGACCAGCCGCAAAACAGTGGTGTAGGCGTAGGCGTAGGCGTGGGCGGCCAAATCTCGGCCTACATTGCGCCAACATAAGGAAAGATAAAGCTTCCCGCTTCAAGGGAGGGGCACACTGCTATCTAGGTACCGTAGTAGACACGTTTCCCCTTGCGCGGGCTAGGGACAAAGATCGCTGCTACTACTTGCTGCGGGAAAAGAACGGAAGTGCGTGTCCGGGACAGATAGTGCTCCTGTTCCTGGAATGTGGGAGGGGCTTATTGAGACGAAACACTCGACGCGCATGAGACTCGACGGAGATAGATGCAAATGTCGTCGTGGGACTACCGGCAACAACTGGAGCATAGGCCCGTAACCAGACTGCGACTTCGCTGTGGGGGCAACCCTGGCCAAGTTCGGTGTTGCGTCAGTGCTGCCGGAATGTGGACGGAGGTCTGGTGGGACCACTTCTGACAAAACATAAACTGTAAAACGGGAGGAGATAAACTTAGCGCAAATAGACAAGGTCTGGCGATCTAACAGCTTATATACACATTAACCTAGTTAACTGGCTTTATACGATCGCGTACAAACCTTTATATATATAGCTTGTAACAGTTGTATTTTTATAGAACTTGTATTACTTGTATTACTTGTATTTATAGTGCTGCTGTGTTTTGTTAGTTATAGTCCTAATAACTTTCCTGGGAGGTTTAGTAGGACTACTTTTAACAAAACATAAACTATAAAACGAAAAACAAAAAACGGGAGAAGATAAACTTAGCGCAAATAGCTAAAGTTACCTTACTTTTACTGCGTAATTAGCGTACGATTAAATAAATCAATTAAATTTAAAGCTATTAATCTATTTATTTGCTAGGTTTTAGTTTTTTACTATTGTACGAATAATAACGAAATTTATACAAACCTGCGCGTACGAACTAGCAACGTAAAGTAGCCTTGTTTGTTTGCGCCAAGTTTATCTCCTCCCGTTTTTCGTTTTTCGTTTTACAGTTTATGTTTTGTCAGAAGTGGTCCCACCAGACCTCCATAAATGTGGGCAAGTGCTGAAGCGTGAGGCGTTAGTGAATCGTGACCCATACAGTAGTCGGTCTCTTAGGTATCTACAGCACGGTAGGTAGGCAGGTACATGCATCTCCGGTGGGTATGCTATAGGTACATGATATTGGATATTCACCTCGGTCGGTATTCCCTATATGTTACCCGTTTAGCAGGTAGAGACTTCAAGTATTAGATGATCGCAAATAAGTCCACGTCTATCTTGACGGGTTACGGTAACAACGCTGCCTACAATCTTTGAGGCGTCCGTTGCTCTATAACTACAGCTCGTGGCGCAAGACTTAGATACCTTAACTTAAGTACATACATGACATAATCCTTAGATAGGTACATACATAAGGCTGGTAACAGTAGGTAGGGGTAAGGCTTAAGATGACAAGATGACAAGAAGACATGTCGCAAACTAAACTATCTGCCCAATGATCTCATCCCGAATGGTCAGAAATTGTTTTACCAGGTTCACTGTTTCCTTACCTACTCACACCACCCATTGACCAAAAGGCTACCGTATTACTCATACACACAAGGTAGGGTAACATTTGTTGCTTGGTACCAAGACGATCATTGTCCCTCAAAACCCACCCTTGAAACAATTGTACATAGTACACGTAACCTCCATTCGTCACATATAAAGGAGATGCGAAAGCCTTACATGCGTATTCCCTACACGGATGTGTTAGCGGCCCCCACGATCATCCCGAAAAGTGCTGCGGCTCTGTCTGGTGCTGTTGCCGCCCTGCACGAGTTCCTCGTTGCCCCATCGTCGTCGTCGTCATCTTCAGAGGCAGGTCCGTCTACGGTTGTTTTAACGGGCGCCGGAATCTCTGTGGCTAGCGGTCTTGCAGATTATCGGGGCACGAATGGGACTTATCGTGTCAACAAAACATATCGCCCTGTTTACTACCCTGAGTTTTTGCACAATCATGAGGCAAGGAAACGCTACTGGGCAAGAAGCTTTATAGGCTGGAACACATTACACAAGGCCAAGCCTAACGCAACTCACTTTGCCATAAAACATTTGAATGACTTGGGGCTGGTCCGGAGTGTTATAACGCAGAACGTTGATTCTTTTCATTCACAAGCGCATTCTAATCTTCCTATTGTTGAGCTGCACGGCTATCTAAGGTCATGTGTTTGCACATCGTGCCACGAGGAGCTTCCCCGAGATGACTTTCAAAATGAATTGGCGAGACTCAATCCCGCCTGGGCCGTTTTCCTCCAGGAGATCCTAGCATCGGGTGCCCTAGATACAGAGAATCCGGATGAACGCCGGGCCAAGGGTATGAAGACGAATCCAGATGGTGACGTTGACCTCCCGGGTGCACCCTATACAACATTCCGATATCCAGCATGTCCAAGATGCCTCACGAATCCTCCACCCACGGGAGACGGGACCCGTACAACCGTCGAGGTTGACTCAGACGGCGCTTGGACCCCCCCTAGTACGGCAGGGATTCTCAAGCCGGCGGTTGTCATGTTTGGAGAGAGCATCCATCACTCTGTCAAGGCTGCCGCAGAGAAGATGATCAATGATGCCGATCGGCTTCTTGTCTTAGGCACATCCTTGGCCACATACTCGGCATGGAGACTGGCTAAGCAAGCCAAGGACCAGAAAAAGCCTATTGCCATTGTCAATATCGGAGGTGTGAGAGGCGAGGATGCGTTCTTCGTTGATCTCGATCCAAATCAACCTGGTAACCAGGGCGCAAGAGTGGAAATATCCACTGATGAGTTACTACCCACCCTAGTAGACCAACTTAAACGATCATCTACCACCCAGCCTGCTCATGAGGCCTCTGATTATATCGCCGAGGCACACAGGGCTTCCGTCTTCAAAGATATGTTGTCCTAGGGGACTCTACATGATACCCTAGTTGTGTACACGTATTGATAGCAAACGCGACAACTTGTGTCGAGTAGATCTAAAAGAAGTTTGAATAAGCTGTCTTCGGTTTTGTCGGCTCGGTATTTGGTGTCGACGTCGATTCTAGTCTTGGTTCTGTTGGGGTGGGAGAAGGCGTGGCCGGCTTCTTCGTATTTTTGAGGATATCGTCACGTTCGATTTCCCGTAACACGTCCTCCCATTGCACCTCCTTCTCAGCATTCCCAGTACCTAAAGCCTTCTCGACATCCACGTCTTCGCCTCTCTGTAGTTTCTCCACCACTTCGCGTAGTAGTCCAATGCGGACCTCGGCTCGTCTCATAAACGTAGCATAGTCTCTCTTTAAGGCTATCATCTGGATAGACATGGACCCAATGAAGAGAAATATGATTATGAAAAAAGTGGCGGGATTCCATTCCTTCGACTTGGGCTTCTTTTTCTCTGGAACACCCCAATCAACGGTGGATTTAGGCTTAGGGCGAAGGGGTTTCGGTATCAGGGATTTCCAAAAGGACGCTTGAACGACGGTAGGGGCCGAGCTTTGGTGACGGATGCGACATTGGTTGAGGAATGAAATGGGCTTTTGGACCCTGGGCGCTAGGGTTGTCGCATAAGCTCTGAGAGCTCCTCGCTGTAGAGATCGCTCCATTACGCTTCTAGAATATTGGATCTATGAAGGAAATATACTGATAGGTAGTGCGACAGCCGTCTATATTCGAGATGGAAGGGAAGAGCTTGGCTCAATGAATTTGGCCTGTGAATAAATGAGTTGGAAGACATGCGACTGATTTTGGCGTTGAAATTAGAGCACAGACCTCATTGGACAAGCTTTTCCATCAGGGTATGTACAATGATCCATGTAAGAGAAATGGGGCTACGTTTTGGTTGCTATGTCAACAGGAGCTATCCTGTTTGGGCTAAGTATCTACACATACAACAAACTCTCGGGTCCACCCGCCAGATACAGCCTGGTCGGATGTGATGCGCCGATGTTAGCTCATCTCAATTGCGGTACCTACGCCTACTAGGTAGTGCCCTACGTATAGATTGCGTCTTCAACAGTCCTCTACCAAGTAGCGCTGTCATGAGTTTTCTCTTTTGCTAATTCGCATTCATGGACATGGTGTTTTGAAATCTGTATTTGCAGTCTTTTTGCCCACCACGACGACATGTTTACAAGAGCCTACATGAACGACACCCGTACACATACACATATATATGGCTTCCATCACCGCCCAGGCCGATGCCATTCGGTCTGCCATTGCATCCGTATCGACATGCACACCAACAATCTCTGCCTCATTAAAAGAACTCCTTCAGGGAAGACAGGACAATAACGATGAATCTTCGAACCCCTCTCTTAAACCACCACGAAAAACTACACAGGCCTCTGCCAAGATAAAATCTTCGACGACGACAACAAGGAAAACGGTCAAAACGGTGGGAGATGCACGCCATGGCTCCAGTGACATGAGTCCAAAAGAAAAAGCCTTGCTAGCCACACACGTCGTCAACGCCGCGCTGAAAGCCTTAGGAGAGGCAGCAAAGACACCGCAAGTTTCGAACCCGCGACGATCGCCGGCAAAGAACAACGCAGCCAAACCCGCCTCCCGAACACGCCTTCGAAGATCAGCCTCGGCGCCGACGACTCCGTTACAGCCCCGGTCTCTGAATAGAGTCGAGGCGTCTCCTCTCATGACAAAAGCAAGTCTGCTGCCGCCGCCGACATCTGCTTCGACTAGCTGCTTAGCTCTTGTAGAATGCGCTCGGGTAGCTTTCGCAACACTCCGGAGTTTACAGGCTTCTGGTTCCGTCACTCTTCCCGACCTCCAGCTGGAATCTGGAATGTCGTCTCTTATCGCCAAGCTTATTGCACTGAGGATGTTTGATCACGCGGTCAAAGAGCTGCGGATACTAAAGAGGCGGCTAGAGTCTATGGCTACTGGGAATGAAAATAAGAAGAGCGGCGTGCCACCTACAAATACGGGTACAGCACCCAGGACACTCTCGGACCTGTTGGACTATCCGGCCGGGCCTTATCCTGAACATGTTGTTGCTTTCCTTGTCACTGCCCAACTACAGGCCCTTCGAATTTTCCACGAGCTGAACAAGACGATGCATCTCGATGCAGTATTACCCTTCTTGCAGTCAACCAATTCGTCATCACTATTGAATCTACTTTTGTCCTGCGTTCAGAGTAAAAAGGCAGACTACGTGAAGACAGCAAGACAATTGGAAAGCTTATCGCAAACTCTGTTATCCATGACTCCAAGCTTAGCTTCAAAGGATGATAATATTGCCCTTGAACCGAGGCTCAGTCCTTCTCCCGAAACAGCACTAGAAGTACAGACACTGGGGCTCATCACCCGATTGGAATCATGGAAAGTCTCCGGTCACAAGGGTGATATCGACAAGGAGATATTACTACCCTTCTCCAGGTGTTTGGCCGCTTTCTGGAGGAGAACTTCGCCTGAGCACAGCTCCATCCTTACGACCTCCTTTAAGCAAGTCTGGGGAAAAATAGATGAGCTGGATTTTCAGGCCTCGCAGTCATCACAAGGATCTCTATCTGCAATTTATCAGTTATTGGCTAAGGCCTCTCAGGAGGCCGGAAATTCGAAAGAAACAAAAAAGTGGACATCTAAGTGGAAGGGTATTATAAAACCAGATGAAGGGTCTGCTGCGAAATCCTGCGCAGTTACTGCACAACTCCTTGCCTTATCTCTGGAGGACCCGTCGGAGGCTGATGAGAGTCTAATTATGCAAGTGTTGGATGGGATGCAAGGACCTCTAAGCGGCAACGTCGTAGAACTGGATGATCTTCTCGTTAGTCTCTGCCTCCTCCGAAAAGTCGCTTTCAAAATTGGTATGAAGGAGGCTGCTTGCACCACGGAACAAGAACCACAAAAACATCGGGAGCTCCTTGAGAGTTTCATCACTCAATTACCTCGCTTCGCTCTTCGATGGTTAGGCAAACCTCCAGCTGCAAACGGCGTGACTAAAGACCTCCTTCGATTTGAGCAGCGGCGTCAGCTACTGTCGAAGTACTTGCATCAAATACTCGAGACAGCTTTGTTGCTCACCAAAAACCAATTGGATGCAGACAGATTTGCATGGGAAGCCAGTGACCCCATGCTCCAGGATAGTTTGGCTTTATTGGAATACATGGATCTTGGACCGTCTGCTCGAAGTAACCCATCTGCTTCATATCACGTCAAAATCTCCCATATCTACTATCTACAACACTTAGCATTGTGCAAGTCTGCGGCAAAAGACACCGAAGTTGCCTCGCTTCGGGCCCTCAAAAGATCTATCGACAGTGTCAAAGAACAACCAGAACCCGTGCAGGCTCGTGCACAGCTCTTCAGGAAGTGGGAGGCTTTTGTCGAACTGTGCAAAGCTTCTAATCGGAGGGACGATGCTATCGATGCACTTCGCTCCATAAGAGACCACTTAGTTCGTTGCGATACCGTTCAAGCCATTACCACCAGTCTAGCATCTAAATCAGTTAGGTGTTCATGGAATATCAGTACCGAAACGGAGCTGCTCTCCCGCACAGTCTGCAACCTGGCAAAACTCGAGCGAAGACCGAATGATTGGAGTTGGTTGCTCCCAGGTGAAGACAAAGCGACTGCATTAGAGCATGACCTAAACTTTATTCTTACGAATGACAATCAAAAGCAGTCTAGGGTGGACTTGACAGATCCAATCATGGTTAAACTTTTGCAGTTATATTCCGCCGAGCAGTACCCCGTCAGACGACTCCGATCTCTACTGATCGTACTCGCCACTAGTTTGGACTCACGAGATCAAGTAGACAAGCTGCAAGCGGAAGTGGAGGTGGCTTTAGTGAAACTCCAGGACGGTTGCTTAGGGAATGATTCAGGTCTCGCACGCTATGTTCCTCACCTACGCCGATCTGCAGTGTGCATCCGTGGAATGGGTTGTGGCGAGTTCAAATCATCCGAGATCCAGCAGGCAATATCCGCTTGGAAGACGATGGCGGGTACCTGTCAATCGGCCGACGAGTTAGCTGAACATGTTGACGATCCGCAACAGCTTCTTCAGACCCTTCGGTCCCTAGCAGATCTTGCGAGAATGCAAGATCAACAGAGTCTCCTAACAGAGATAGCGGAACTCTCCACCATGGTTTCTCAATTGAGCATCGACGATAACATTGAGTCGCATATAATACAGAGCGCGAGCCTTTCTCTACAATACCTAACTCTTGGCCAATCCACCAAGGCTGAGAAGGCCTTACAGGTTATTATGGATAGAGTCACTCTATCTGAGATCTCCGATGATATATTCTCTTATTTCCACCTGTGTACGGCGGAATACTACCTCGCTGTTGGAAAGTCTGATGAGGCCGAGAGACACTTAGAAGAGGCTCGCAAGGCGGTCGTCTCCACGAATCAAATCAGGAGAAGAAATACCCAACTCAACCGCAAAATTTCCATCGCGTACGCATCATTCCTGACCTCGTGCCTTTATTTAGAGAGAGGCGAGAACCATCGCGCTTTAAGGCTTGCCAAGACTGCCGTCAAAATTCTGTTCCATGACTGGTCATACCTCGAACAAAACAGGAGCTCGTCAGCCGATGTTAGTACGGGGGACTTGTCACCAACCGACTCTTCAGAGGAAGATTCTAGTCTAGATAGCTCTCGCATGTCTGACTTGGACATTACACGAGCAAATACTGGGCCGTCGTATTGGACTTTGGTTTATCCATTATACCGCTTCACTCGACAACTTTCCTCGACTTACGAGCATCTTGGCATGTACCAGGAGACGCTTTACTATGCCGAACAAGCTGAAAAGATCGCCAGGAGTATGGGCTCGCCAGGCTATCTTGCCCAGGCTACCACGTATGTGGCATCGGTGTCATTGATGGCCGAAAATATAGCCAAGTCATTAGACCTGGTAACAGAGACCAAATCGGCACTGCTCTCCACAGAGCCAACATATCAAGCGGTTACTGCCTTGTGCAAAGCTGCTTCCGTCTACCAACAAGCTGGGGAGGCGGACAACGAGTCGCTACTCTTAACAAGCGCAGAGACAATGCTCCAGAGTTTACAGCGAAAGACTGTTTTAGGAGGCGACGCGGTTACGGACAACTTTAAAGACAAGCCAACACAAATTCCTATCAGTAAAACATTGCCATCAAGATCTAGAGGACGAGCTACAACTGCTACCAAACCAACGCCAGCATCAAGAAAAACAGTGGCCAAAAAGACTCCAGCTAAAAGAAAGAACGCGCCGGTGAACATAGCCACGCCAGTCTGTATACAGGATACTCAGCTTAAATCATTAAAGGCATCCCTCCTCCTCTCACAATCTCTAGCATTGGTCAGGCAACAAGACTGGGCAGCAGCTGTCACCGCACTTCAAAGTGCAGCTCAACTCTCGAGTTTATCCTCAGACCTTTCACAACAACAACACTTCCTACTTGGAATAAGTCTCATGGGCCAAAGTCTAACACAAATGGGTAGTGACTCAGTCTTCTCTTTCATCCAAGATTCCACATTATCGTTTCCTTCAGTGGCTATGACCGTTAGGGATAAGGACCCTCACGGACAGTTGCTCACAGGCCAGGTCTCGCCAGTTCGTAAGCCTCGCTCAACCCCACAGGATACACGAGAATTCGTGGAAAACTTGCACGATGCTCAAGACCATCTATTGGAAGCCCACTCGATAGCAACGCGTAACGGCAACGGTTTTCTGGTTCACCGCATCGCTGCAGCCCTACAGAATGTAGTAGTCTTGCTAGCAAACACAAGCTCGTCACATATCCGCGCAAGTCATTCCGCATATGCCACTTGCTCTATTGAACTGGCACGGAACCTGACGTGGCGTCGTGAGCGGAAGGCAAATCACTGCGATTCAGCAAAAGACAACAAACCAGCCTGGCCAATAGTCATGGATAACGCCAATGCTAGACGGTCCAGCCTCGGGTTCACTGGCGATATGGATCGATTTCAGAGAGAATATGTTGATATTATTCCTAATACGTGGAACGTCGTGTCGCTATCGCTGAACGAGACCAAGAATGAGTTGTGTATTACCAAGCTCAAAGCAGGATCCAGTCCTTTTGCATTGCGCCTCCCTCTCGACCGAGCTTGTTCGAGGGATGCTGACAACGAAGTGTTTGATTTCCCACAGGGACGATCTGAGCTTCTCGAGCTCATACAACAAGCGAATCGCACCTGTCATGATGCACGGGACATGAGCCAGAAGGGAGCAAAGTTAGAATGGTGGGCGGAGCGCGAGGAGCTGGATGAACAGCTAAAACAGCTTCTTGGTAATATCGAATCGACATGGCTCGGCGGTTTCAAAGGGATTTTCTCGCAACATTGCAAGCGTTCCGATCTCCTAGCGAGATTCCAAAAGACTTTCCTGCATGTCCTAGAGAAGTACCTGCCATCCAGACGCCAGGTCAGGGGTAGAAAGACGAAAAAGCCCACCACCAAGGTGAACCTCGACCCAAGAATCTTAGAACTCTTCATCGGCTTAGGTGATACTACGGTTGCCGAGGCCGAGGCGTATGAGCCTCTGACAGACCTATTATATTTCGTCGTGGATGTCCTACAGTTCCACGGCGAGACCAATGCCTATGACGAGATCGACTTTGACGCCATGGTCATCGACACCCTTAATGCACTACACGCCTACCATGCCGCGGCTAAGGAAACGAAGGAAGCCCAAAAGACGACGCACACCATTCTCATCCTTGACAAATCTCTCCATGTGTTTCCCTGGGAATCCCTTCCGTGCCTGCAAGGGCTCGCCGTCTCGCGCGTCCCCTCCCTCGACTACCTACGACGCGCGATCTTGGAAGCAAAGCCGCCACCGCCCCACGAAGAGGCTGCGGAAGCAGAATCAGACGGGTCTAGCAGCAGCACCACCCCCCCAACCCACAGCGGCCATTACGTATCGATCAACTCGGGGACGTACATCCTGAACCCCAGCGCCGACCTGACCAACACACAGGCGACGTTCGGGAAGGCGCTCTCCTCGCTCCCCGCGGCGTGGGGCAGCATCGAGACGCGGGCGCCGACCGAGGGAGAATTCCAAGCCGCCCTCACGGAAAGGGACACGATGCTGTACTTCGGGCACGGGTCGGGGGCGCAGTACGTCCGGGGACGCACCATCCGCCAACTCGAGAAGTGCCGCGCCGTCGCGCTGCTCATGGGCTGCTCCTCGGCCTCCCTGACCCACGTCGGCCAGTTCGAGCCCTACGGGCCCATACGAGACTACATGCTGGCGGGGTCCCCGGCCGTCGTGGGGACCCTCTGGGACGTCACGGACCGCGACATCGACCGCTTCGCCGCCGCCGTCTTCGAGGACTGGGGCCTCTTCCCCCGCGGCACCTTCGCCGCCAAGGAGGATAATACGAATTTCGGGAAGGCCGCGGCCAGGAGAAAGGGGGCTCAGAAGAAGAAGAAGGCGGGCGCTGCTACTACTACTACTACTAGCGTGGTGCGGCAGCAGCAGGAGAAGGAGGAGGAGGAGGGATCCGCCAGTCTTGTGCAGGCGGTCGCGAAGGCGAGGACAGAGGCTTGTCGGTTCAAGTATCTCACCGCTGCGGCCGTGGTCGTGTACGGCATCCCCGTGTACATCGGCAAGTAAAAAGGGGGGCGTTTCTGTCTATTAACAATTCCTTCCCGGGGCGTAAACATGGTTTGTGTGCGCATATGTCCGGAATAAAAAGCCAGCGGTGTTTTTTCTACATTGCGAAGGAGTTCTTCTACATCTTTCCCCCCCCTTAGTTCTGGGTTCGGGGGGAGGCATTCATGAGAAGAGACGAAGGGTCCGGAGTTGACTTTTCGAACTACGAGTAGAATAATGTGTACCTACCTGGCTAGCGTTTTGGTTGTTATTAGGTTTTGTTTAATACAGCTCTGCTCTGCGAATGTAGAGCGACTGGGTGTTGAACATAGATAGATGTTAAGACATGCATGTATGTACGGACTACAAAATTCACACGCGTAGTTTACGCGGTTGCCTATCGATATATCTCTCAGTATGCCCTTGAGTGCGCTGTTCCCTCTGCTTAAGCAATGTTTCACGTGTACGAGAACCTGATTGTTTCCTATTATTGCCCGGTTCGGGGTTTCTAGTGTGTTTTATTACTCCTCTGAGCTATATATGGGCATTGAACTTGAAATAGGTTGCTGTCACTTAGATGGTCAGGGCTCCCTTTCAATTCTTGTCGGCTTCCTCACTATTGTGGATTCATATTTCTTTCTTCTAAGAAGAATAATAAAGGAGGCGGAATAGGGCCGCATAGGTTATTTTATGAAATATACAACTTATACAACAGCAGACAGAGTATTTTGTAGCGTTTAGAAGAGCACATGCGCGCATATGAAGTCCAGAGGGGATTGTCCACTACAGAACTTCATTACGTTGTGACTCACTCCCAGCCTCTTGTGGCAAATACTGTTCCCCATGTTTCAAGCCGGCTGCTTGAACTACTCGAGAGTAAGTTATAGTTGATAATATGCGACGTTCTCGGCTTCGCGCCAGAATGTCCACTGATAGAGACAATCGTCACGTGGTACAAGTGGTTAAAGAGTACATGTCTTACCCAATAATACACTATTCGGCAGACGCAACAAGAGGACTTTCGCGGCATGAAAGTTCATTCGAAAGCCTCGGGAAGCAGGCCGCCAACAGATTGTTTGCTTTCGTTCATGCTTCAAGAAGCGGATGGTAGAAGCACCTGTACCACGGATGGAGAAAGTAGGGCTATTGATTGTGGAGCACTTCACTACTCGCCTCGTGACAGAAATTGGTGATGCCTACAAAGATTTGTTGGCAGGACTGGTGTATGTCAAATCTGCCATGGTGTTCGATAGCGCCGATGGCCGTGTCTCTATAATAGGAATTAATCATTACACTCGAGCTTTGTCGTGCCCGGTACGACCGTTAGTGACTAGGAGTGCTTCATCATTTATCGGGACGATTCCTGTCTCCCGCGGCGTAGAGGTCTTCGATGTTCGGCTACTTTTTTCTCTCAAGGGGTACTGTGTACATATTTTAACCACTGAGTAAATGCCGTATATTGTTCGAGAGAGGCTTTATGCTGCAACAAGGCATGTAGTCGACCACATGGCTCTCGGATTCGTCCCGGTGCAAAGAATATAAAAATATTTTCGCGCACCATATAGTTCGCTATGTGCACGTCATTCTTAATAAGTCGAGCCACCGCTTCTGAGTGTTTTGGTGGTCCTCCTTTGCGTGAAAACAAGTAGAAAAGGGCGGCAAAATTCATTGACACATTAAACGGAAGAGCTTACTCCCCTGGGCCATTTCGGGAATTTCTCAACCCCAACCCAAGGTTTCTTGCCAGAGCCGTTACCCTAACGGGCCGAGTTCGAGGCAGGATGATGTCTCCGATGCCTACTCATCTATGAATGCTTTAAAGTCAAAATAGGACGCCCAGGCGCTGTTGTTAGCCACAGGTCTTGGCTGTCCCCGGGGGAACGTTATGCCGTGAAACCACGCTGTGAGTAATATCTTGTCTCGTGATAGGATGCAGCGTTTAGGTTTGTTTGACGTTAGTTTAACAGAGCATTTCTCATCGCGTCGTTCAAATTGCGAAGTAAAACATCGGCGGTGGTTTCCTAGCCGCGTAGAACAACGTGAAGCAAACTTGCGGAAGCCATGTGCTTCAATGGTGAAAGGAAGACCATCACCACGTAGTAATTATGATTTTCAAGAGCAAGTCCAAGATGGACTCGCGAACCCATTACGATGTAAAATATCACCTTACATGGTACAGTTTCCAAACGGTGCCTGAGTTAGGCCCAGTTTCAACTGCATAACCATATAATGATACGTAGGTCGTATTGGAGTCGTTAGCGCTTGGTACGAGCCGCTAATTCGGGTGTTCTGGATGCATTCATCAAGGTATCGCTGACTATTCGCTAGGCGTCAAATTAGAGGAGGCTATCGTGCCGAGAAGATGCGGCAACTATCCGCACCAATGTGTCCTCCTTGTACGTGCTTGTGGGGCGGAAGCAGGATGGAACGGCCGGGGACAATGGCCCAATGGACGCAAGCTATGAAGTCGTGATTCTCTCTGCATCAATTGGCTCCGGAAGGTAAGCGACCATGGCCAAACAGGATGAAGTGATCGCCGACATATATCATCCTGGACCAGCACCGGCCACTAAGCTAGGCCTTTAGAAATTGTATAGAGACCTGAATTATCGGTTAGATGCCCCCCCGAGCTCACGTTCTCGGCTCACTCTGGCGGATGTAACGGAGCAAGAATTCTTGTGTGTCTGTTGTACAGTATAACTCCCAGATTGAAGCGATTTGGGATGGCTTGCTAAGAGGATGGTGGCTGCTTGCCCCTACCCCAGATTTCCACTTATGATCTACCCCAGGGAGAATTAGCCCGGAAATTGTTCTAGATGAACGAAAGAAGTGCGTTCTCGGAACAAGCCGCCCCTGAGGGGTCATGACTGTCCGCTTAACACCGCAACAACATTTCATCATAGCTTAATCACCAGGCTGACGGTGTCATAAGGGTGTCATGCTGCAATCTATGAGCTAGAAATTCAGTTTACCATGGCGTGGGAGAGGTTGAAGGTTGATATCGAAGTAGAGTTCATCACGGCACGTCGCAAACGTGCATGAGGGATATTGGTGAGGTTGGTGAACCCCAGAAAAGTGGTATAATAATCGTGCCGTTGCTCGCATCTGCATTCGCAGTGCAGGCAGACCGTCCAATGGCAATTTACGAATACGGTCGGGCTAGGAGAGGACCTGCTGGTAGGTAGTGAGCAGAGATAAACTAATAACCCTATAAAACCCCAAAGATGTGTGAGAAAGGTTAGGTGGCAAGTGCATACATCATCGTGAGCATGGGAATAACATGTAGCCTGTAGCTTGTAGCCTGTAGCTTGTAGCCTGTAGCCTGTTGCCTGTTGCCTGTAGCCCTGGTCTGATAACGTACGTAGTAAACAGGTACCCTGGCTGGTAGACTCATGAATGATGTGGCATATGGTGAAAAGCATGCCCAGACGAGGTGATGGGTTGTAAATGCTTCCCTATTATGCTGATTCCCAGGTAGGCACGGATCTTGGTCGCAGGGCGGCTTCTTTAAAAGCGCCGAGCGAATGAGGCACATGCATGTAATCCTTTGGGGGTCAGGAAGAGTATAATCAAGACCTAATTAGGCTAGTCTCACATATATTCGCACTTTATGTACTCTATCTACTGCACACTCAGAAGGTAGTCACGATACTTATCTATGGAGAGATGGTTGACGAAGACCTCACAAAAATATAAACATCCAACTTGTACTTAGCGACACCTTATTTTCTTATTGGTAAGGTAGTTGGCAAGGCAAGGTAATGTCTTGTCAAACCTCTGGATATCATATAAACATCGCGAGAATATAATGCTTACTTAAAGTACACCAAGCCAGACTATGCACCCCAGATTTTGCTTGACATTTCTTGGTGCCCCGCGTGTTATTTGCACTTTGGTGTACCACAGAGAAGGGGTCAGTTGTCCTACACATATAGCAAATAGGGCTGTAACTGATTGATTCTATAGGCCTGAAAACAGGATGAGGACAGCTGGTTTGTTTAGCGCACATGAAATATCATTGCCTTTTCATGATGCGATGCACTCGTCTAGGATAACGTTTTATGTAACTGAGCTTTTGATACTGCACTGCCGCACCTCGCGATATACACTGGGCAGGTAAATAAGTTCTTATTAAGTGGCAAGATACGGCAGAGACCGGGGGGTGGTGTTGCAGGAAAGTTGGAAAGCAGCCAACCAATCTGTTGATTGCGTAGGCGGTCTCTAAAGACTGGTGATTCGCGATTCATTGATCATAGATTATACACAGGACGTCCACTGGTGCATCCACTCGTAACGGCTTATTAAGGAGAGGGTTGGTATAAGTAACTGCTTTGTGAACCTTAAATCCGTACATACTCCGTACTTATGTCTGACAACCTGAGTTAGTTAGAAAGAGAACAATAACCGTGTCGGTACTTTTACCCTAGTTCGAACCCACTCGGTTCAGCCGGCGCCTTGCAAATCTCACCAATCTCACTGGCCTCTTATCAACTGAATATGGACTTGTAGAAAGGAGATTTCTCGGAGACATCCATCTTCCCCATAATACTACACCAAGATTACCACGCTAGACTAGACTAGTGTACAGCATACTGTACGCTAGTTCAAAATACGGGATCCAGATAATTCAAACCTCGAAGTTGAATTCACCCTAAGTTAACTACTACCTACGTACTACAGGTCTAGGAGTTGTCATGATCTATGTTATAACTGTCCCTGCACCTGTACTAGGTACGCCTCGTCTTATTCATCATGGAGACATCGACGCCCTGTATAAAAGGTAGTGTAGCAGAAAGATTGGAGCAATTGCATTGATGGCATGCCGCCCCTTGCCAATATCTGACAACCAACTCGAACCGCACCGTACCGTACCTTACCAGGTCATCCAAGGTACATACATAGGCAGGCATGCATCTGCCATAAGCGCTTAGACAGACAGCACACATCACAGTCATACCTAAGGTAAGTACGTACATACACATACCTACATACATTACGCATACATATACATATTTATTCCAACGCGCTTCTCCTACCCAATTGAGCCCGTCGACCCGTGACTCCCCACGCGTGAGCTCTTCCTTGTTCGCTTGTGTTGGCGATCCTTGTTGGTGGGTGAGACTGACGGTCCCATCTTTTTCTCCAATTCACCTACACTACTCTACTGCCAACCATAGTACCTACTGTACCAGTACACGCCATCCTCTCCCAGACTAACTTAGTTAGACTCCATCTCTTTTCTCAGTTACACTACTATGTAGTTCCCCCATCGCGTGGCTTTCTCCATCCAGACTTGCCAGCCGACTGTAAGACATCTTGTCCGTGCTGCTGTTGCTGCAGAAAGACCGTTCGCTCAGTCCGCTCGGCCGGAAACGCCAACAACGGATCGGCGGGGAAACAAGACGTACAGACAACGAGACGCCGCCTGCATCCTGCTAGTAACTTATAGAGTACTGTATCGTCTGCCGTATAGCTGGGTATATATATCAACTAAGCCTACCGAGGTTAATGCGGTGATAACATAGGGCTTCCAGGGTAGGTAGTCTCTTTTTTCCTCTCTCTCACACCTCCAGTCGCCCAATGGTCTTTCATTATATTCTCCAGCATAACTCCGTACAGCAGAACCTGTTAACACCACGTCCTTCTAAGCCTCTCCCTTTACCCCACAAGATACTACCCCGACGACGCAATCCTTCCGCTAAAGGCTGCATCCTACGTTAGATTTTGAAGGATCGCCCGTGGTCGCCCAGCCGCTGCACCTCTGCTCCGGTCAATCACCACCACCTTCTTTTATTTCCCTCGCCGAATCCACGACGCCCTCCTCCCTGATCCTCTTTTCCGCCTCGCCCGCATCCCGCGAGTGAGCATGCTGCCCTGACGATAATAATTATCGACTGTCATGACACGCTCGCTTATCCACCTACGGCACCTGGTTTCTTGCGCCCGGCTGACCGAGAGGGTAACGACTGATAATCCAGTCGTCCCGGGCCAGTTCGACAGTTAACGGCGCCTTTTCGCGGGAACTACGCATCTTGGAAGTTTGAAGGGGGGCACACAAGAGTTCACTGTAGTGTAGGAGCGCGCTCGTGGGTTTACTCTCAATTCCATCCCGATGACTGAACAGGGTGGAACTATCTATGTAGCGATGCCATCGGACCAGTCATGCCGCAAAAGCTCGTCGTTTGCTGGGGGTGCAGATGGTGTGCAGACTGCCCATGAGCCCGAGTCTCAGTCAAACCGGCTCGATCCAACCGATTTGAATGGTTTCTCGCTACACAGCGAACATGATGATATGAATGGTGACGTGGCTGCACAGGGGTTGCTTCAGGCCTCGCAATTCCCGGACTTTCCCTTTCCCTTTCAAGAGCTCACCGAGGAGGGCCAGATGATCTCCCTTGACGATCATGCAACGGATCTGTTTGCTACCCCTGACCCCAGTTCAAACACGTCAATCGGAGAAAAAAAGGATTCGACGACGGTGGGCCGCCATGATACTCCAGCCGCCGGGGCTCAGGCCTCGCTTAAGCGGCCTCGCAGCATCGATGAGTCAGAAGACGGCAGCCAGGAAAGTCCCCACGATGGACACATTTCTCTTGAGGATAACATGTCGGATGATTTCGGTCTTTCCGTGGCCGCAACTGGCGATGGCACCGAATTGGGAGGCAAGTTAAAAGAAAATAAAGCGGACCTTACGCCAGCATGGAGTGAATTGAAGACCAAGGCGGGTAAAGAAAGAAAGCGGTTACCGCTAGCATGCATTGCTTGCCGAAGAAAAAAGATCCGCTGTTCCGGAGAGAAGCCAGCATGCAAGCATTGTCTTCGCTCACGTATTCCATGCGTATACAAGGTCACGACTCGAAAGGCGGCTCCGAGGACCGACTATATGGCCATGTTAGACAAACGACTTAAGAGGATGGAAGATCGAATCATAAAAATAGTGCCGAAGAGTGAGCAAGATACATCCGCTAGCAATGTAGTCCGGGGTGTGGTCAAACCTGTGCTACCCGGGACCCTCTCTCTGAGCAAACAATCAAGCAAAAAACGTGTGGCGGATGAGGCCTTTGGTGCTGAACTAGAGCAATGGGCTCGTGGTTCAACGAGGCCGAGGTTGGACAGTTCGGGTAAACCTACGTCGTTACAGGTACAGGAGGCAGAAGAAAGCAAGCTACTTTTCGAAGGCGCAGAGTCATTACCCCCTAAAGATATTCAAGAACACCTGGCCGAGGTCTTCTTCGACAATATCTACGGACAGGCTTATCATTTACTACACAAGCCGAGCTATATAAGAAAGCTAAAGTTTGTATATACTCTTGGACTTCCTGGAGTCACTTCACTAACAAACTCAATAGGGCGGGAACCTTACCGCCAGTCCTGGTACTCTCCGTGTGTGCCGTCTCAGCGCGGTTTTCCACACACCCAAAATTTGCAATGACGAACAACTTCCTTCGCGGAGAGGAATGGGCCGCGCCAGCCCGAGATATCGTGATCCGAAGGTACGAATGGCCAAACATAACCATCTTAACGTGTCTACTCCTCCTTGGCTTGCACGAGTTTGGAACATGCCATGGTGGAAGAAGTTGGTCTCTAGGTGGGCAAGCCACCCGAATGGCCTATGCACTGCAGTTGCACAAGGACTTAGAGTATGATCCTATGCGACCGAACCCATCTACCCAGCTTAGTTTCATAGACAGAGAGATTAGGAGGAGAACCATGTGGGCCTGCTTTTTGATGGATCGCTTTAACTCTTCTGGGACGGATCGACCAATGTTTGTTAAGGAGGAGACGATCAGGATACAACTTCCTATCAAAGAAAAGCTCTTTCAGCTCGATATGCCAGGCCCAACAGAAGATTTACAAGGTCGAGTCCCTCACCCAGTGCCCACGAACGAAGGCCAACTATCTGACGCCAAGGACAACATGGGCGTCGCAGCCTACATGATACGTGCCATTGCGTTATGGGGGAGAATCATCAATTTCTTGAACCAAGGCGGGAAAGAGGTTGATGAACGTTCAATGTGGGAAACTGACTCTGGGTATGCCAGCCTTCTCAAGCAGGCCGAAGAATTTCCGGAGAATCTCCCAGACGGGCTGAGGTATAATGCCGAAAACCTCCATTTGCACAAGACAGAGGGGATGGCGAATCAGTTTCTCTTCTTACACATATCAGTTCAGCAAAATATTTTGTTCATGAACCGCTTCGCCGTGTCGTCTCCGAGCGGCGGTTCCCAGACCGATGTACCCCAAACATTCGTGACACAAGCTGGTTCGAGAGCTTTCGCCGCGGCAAACAAGATTTCCGAACTACTCAAAGACGCCGAACCGTACATAATAGCAGCCCCTTTCGTCGGGTACTGTGCCTTCCTATCTAGTACTGTACACATCTTTGGCATCTTCTCAGGGAACGCTACAGTGGAAACAGCAGCAAAGAGAAATCTTGCTACAAATGTGAAGTTCCTCACTAAAATGAAGCGTTATTGGGGCATGTTTCACTTCATGGTAGAAAACCTCCGCGAGCAGTATCAGACATGTGCCGACGCAGCAAGGCAAGGAACACCAGCGAACGACAAATCTACTTCTTCCCCCATCTTCCAATACGGCGACTGGTTTGACCGATACCCGCACGGCGTAACGCAAGCTGAGTATGCGGAGCCTGATTTGGGCAAGAAGAAGGAAACAGGTGACGACGCGGTCCTGGAGCAAAAGCCTGAATTGCACACTGTTGAAGAGTTTTTTACATCACTCTCACCACCACCTAGTACTAACGAAGTGCGAGATGCTTCTGGACCCAGTAGACCACCTCTTGCGAAGCGGAAGTCACTTGCTAGGAAAGGAAGCAACGCGCGAACCGATCAGCAACAGCAACTTGAGCCTCTCCTCACTGACCTAAATGGCACTAGCTTTCCTGAACAAATTCAGCAACGCATTCAGCAAGCACAGCAGCAACAGGCCCATCGCAACTTTCGCCTAGGTGCCCAAACCAACGGTCCAGCCGCTTTCCACCATTTATCTAACGCACGAGCACGGTCACATTCTGCTGCCGCCGCTAACTATCATGCGATGTCCCCAATCTCACCTGTCATTGGCGGGTTTCCACATGGACTCCACGGCCACGGCCATGGCCACCATTACCCTGCAGGGCTCTATAACCCAGACCTTTTCTCCTTATCGCTCGCAAATCAGTCTGGTTTACTACCGCAACTGGACCGACAGCTGGTTTTCAATGCGTATGGTGGACTCGACCCTACCACTATCAGTGGTCCTGAGGCGCTGATGGATTGGGACGCGTTGGCGGGTCACGCTTCTGGCGCTGGCGGAGGTGGGAACACGAATGGTGCGAGTGTCCCTCGCGACGAGCCAGGCGGACACGAAAATCTACCCGGTGGTTTCGTCCCGGAGCCGAGTTCTGCGTGGTTCATGCCATTTAATATGGAACCACCCGAATTGGGACAAGACTTAGGAAACGGGATGGCGGATACATTCGGTATGTTCAGTCCAGGAGGTTCATTGGGGCTGCGACGAGGTGGCCGCTAAGCGATTTCGCTCGATACCCACAAGAATGAGTTGGGCGGTTACGGTTATGGTTCTGTTTTCGTTCTTGTTATCCTGTGCTGTTTGGAGTTGCACACATTATACCCTTTCTTGTTGTACGCAAAACGTCGGTTTTTCTCTGTACTATCAGGGTTGGTCGCATTTAGACTGGTGCTGAATCATTATAACCCACCCTTCGCGGCTTTGCAGGCGGATATCGTGTCTGAGGCTATGAGCGTTGCTTTGCGTTACTTTTTACTTACCTAACTATCCGGTTGGATTGGTACGACCATACGAAGTCATGAAACGAAAGTGGACAATCGTACGAACGGAAACAAGGGACGCTTTTGCGAAACATGTCGTTCTTAGAGATCAGGGTCTTGGAAATAAAGTCAGGATCTCGTAAGGATTATGTGTAAGGCCGGATGTATGTATATATAAAGGCAGACAATAATTGAACAAGCCGATGGAAATGGTCAAGGAGAAGCTTCAGTTTCAACCGCCAGAGCATGGGAAGGGAAGAAACAAATGGAATATTCTTCTCTTATTGCCTTATTGCTTCTGGTGGGGTTTCTTCCTTCCTCGTATTTATTTATTCAAAGTAACCAGACGAAATAGCACCAGAAAAAAATACCGAAATTATGATGATCGAACGAAAGAATATCGCATTGTAGAGTGAGCAGTGCAGTACCGGCGCCAGCCGGCGCCTTCGTCAGGCCGATTATTGATCCGCAGGTCTCTCTCTCTTCCGGCTCTTTTCTCCAGCTGAAAACGAGATCTCGCGACATGATTGCGATCGGACGATGCGTGATCAAGAATTTAGGAATCTCTTTCTACTACTTTCTGTTAATTATTCTGCCGAAAAAAGCGAGAACAACCGAAACCAGAGGCGTGGAATCGGCATTGCGGTGGTGGGCCTATGCTGGCATGCAATGGTACGATGAATGAGGCCATGGGGTTTCCTCCGCGTCCTCGGCATGGCGCGTCGGCTTTGTCGAATAACTTCGGAGTGTCGAAAAACGAACGTCAGTCGCGAATGTTTTCTTTCTTTCTTTCTTTCTTTCTTTCCGGCGGATTGTCGCGTCGTTGCGGCGGAATGGATCGGTAAAGGCGACGGCACACGGCGTAGCTCGTTCGGCGCATCGCGAAGCCTTCGATGTTGCACGTTCACGATTTCAAGGTGATTGATTAAGTAGGCCACTAACGGCGTTTTGCTAAGAACGAGTAGATTCGGTGCCGAGTCCACCGCCTTGTCGTCCTTTCATTGGGTATCTAAGCTTATAACCAATACATGCGGCTAGCTACCTAGTTCATAGAGTTGTTGTTGTACATGCTGTAAATGTGAACCTATTCCACACGGGCAATCTCTTTTCCCTTGCCCTCCTTCTTCGGCCGCGAGCGCTTGCGCTTCTTTTTCGAGCCCTCGACGATATTGCCACCGTCCTCGCCATCGACGGCGGTCTTCTCCTTCTGGAGCTTGCCGAAGCTGAGTGCCGGCGGTTCCCGCTCGAACTCGGGACCGAACGTCTCCTTGCGCCACTGCCGTAGCCGGGCCTTCTTGCCGAGCCTCTTGCGATCTTTCGACTGCTTTTCTGGATCGCGCCAGTGCGCGAGCTTCTTGAGGCCGACGAAGCTGTTCAGGTCTGCATCGGACGCCATGAGGATGTCGCGCGTCGTAAGGCCGAATGACTCGGGCTTCGTCTCAATATACCCGAAGCTGGGTGCGCCGGGTTCCTTGGATGATGTGGCACCACGCAGAATCTCCGGGTCTTCTAGATTCATGTGTGCGTCAATGATGGCCTCTAGCTTTGCGCGTTCCTTGCGCGCATCTTTTTGGCTTGCTAGTCGCTCCTTCTTCCGCTCCTTCGTAGTCTTTTGTCGCTTAGCCGCTGGAACATCTTCGTCATCCTCCTCTGGCTCCTCCTCGGCTGCCTCATCATCTGTAAGCGTAAACTTAGGTTGTTCCTCTTCGTCGACATCAGGAACCAGGTCCTCGATGTCAATGTCGTCGTCCCACTTTGGTTTCTTCGCCTTCTCTGAACCTTCAGCGGTGTCCCCGCCATTAAAACCTTCGTCAGCTTCGGCGTAGTATTCATCGTTGAAAAATTTGTTCATTTCCTGCTCCCACTGATCGTCTTCCCAAGCGCTTTCGAGCATCTTCTGCCATTCTTCGTCCTTTAACACCCTGCCCTTAAGACCAGCAGCCTTTTTGATCTTTGCTAGCTTGCTGTCAGCCTCTTCGAGCTTTAGCCGTCGTAAACGTGCACGTTCTTCTTTTCTTTGTTTCTTCTCAGCTTCTTGCCTTTCCTTCTCGAGCTCTCGGAGCCGTTTTCGTCCCGTTTTCTCTTCCCTCCTTACTGAAATAGAAGCAGTAACATCACGAGCATATGACCTCAGAACTTCATTACTCTTGCTGGGATCCTCAAAGCGCATATTGTAAGCTGTTTCCCATTCATCGGCCTTTTCATCTTCGTCTTCGTCGGATTCGAAAGGCTGCCATCCATTGCCCTGCCCTTGAGCCCAGGCACGAGAAGCCAAGAAGTTAGAGAGGAAGAGCTCAGGATCCTTGTCGGCCTCCTTAACATCAGGCACCGGAATCTTCATCTTCTTAGCTCTTGACGGATGAACACTATTCGTGGGCGCGACTATAGTTCCCTCTTTCGCCTTCATGAAGGCTTCGTCTTCTTCATTTCCTTCGTCATCGCCAGCAGCTCTCAGTTGTGCTTGTATTTCATTTTGGAGAGACTTTTTTATATCATTTTGTTCTTCTGCATATGTTTGCGGCTGGGCTTCTTGGTCCTGATCATCTCCGCCCGTATCACCACGCATAAGCCTTTCCCGATGGTAATCTTGAAGGAACACAGGCTTTTCTTTCTTCTGCTTCGAAGTAGTGGACTGGACGGTCGCATCTTCATCTATGGGCGTGTAGAACGTCGATTCTCCGTCGTATAACCGGGGATCTTTGGTTTTGATGGCTTGAAGAGTAGCAGATATTTGAGCGTCGAGTTCTTCAGTAGCTAGGTAGGCGTCGTCGTCCTCGGTCTCGTCTGAAGAAGACTCATCTTCCTCATCGTCTCCCTTGCCCTTCGAACTATTGCGATTGGCTTGCTTTGAGTTGTACTTCTCCTCCACTAGCAGCAGTTAGCTAAACAGAAAAGCGAAGACCGGCAATAATTGGACTAACGTTTGTGAAGCTCTTCACGCTTCTTGTTGTGTTCGAAACGTTTCGCAAATTCATCGTTGATCTTGAGGTCTACTCCGCCGTCGGACTCGTCATCGCTATCGTCGAATAGGGCCTTGCGGGCGTCTGCAGATGCCATAGTAGAGGCAGGGCGCTAGGCGCAAATTCTATAGTATCTTAGTTGTCCCAGGAGAATTCGTGAAGATGAGATTTAATGGAGCGAGGGACCCAGAGAAGTATATAGTCAGCGTCGTATCCAAATCACGCCCGCTAGTGAAGGTGCAGTAGAACTGGGGCTTGAAGCTCTCTTAACTTTTTTTTTTCTGCCGCTGCTCTGTTGGCGGGGCTTCTTGGCTTTCACGGCTGCCAAGCTGCGCTATCCTGGGCGGTGTCGGTCCGCTAATGTTCCGATACTGCCCGCACTACCCATTTATGCTCTAGCGCCCCCATTGCTATCCTTTGCTGCTTGTCAGGCGGCGACTTAGGCCCGTACAGCCCCTACAGCTGTACCTATCTCCTCCAAATCCAGTCCCAAGCGTCGTCATTCGACATCTGACAAGACCTCCCTCCCCAATCTTTCTCGTTTAGCTGCCTGCCAGATCCCGACATATCCTGTAGCCTGTCGACACCTCGGCCACACCTAACCTGTTGCTTAATATCTTAGTGTAGACCAGAATCACACTACCTATTCTCTTCAAACATCGCCCATCTACAATTAACCTTCTCCTCGCTGGCGGCCGTCTTACAATTGCATTAACACGATGGCCGATTCAAATGCACCTAAACCAAGCAGCAGTGTGAAGCTCGTGTTGCTTGGCGAAGCTGCGGTCGGAAAGGTATTATTAACGCTGCAATTACAGCTCTCTTCGATGCGTGAATACTGATATTGCATTGTTACGCTAGTCTTCACTGGTGCTGCGATTCGTCAACAATGATTTCCAAGAAAACAAGGAACCCACGATTGGTGGTACGTTTGCTAATCTGCCATCGAGCCCCTGCATCTATCCGGTTGCGCTAACATGACCATCTTCTCAAGCCGCCTTCCTGACCCAGAAGTGCAACCTTCCCTCAAGGACGATCAAGTTTGAGATCTGGGATACCGCCGGACAAGAACGGTTTGCCTCCCTCGCGCCCATGTATTATAGAAACGCCCAGGCTGCGCTTGTTGTCTACGACCTCACTAAGCCTACATCCCTTATCAAGGCCAAACACTGGGTAGCCGAGCTCCAGAAACAAGCATCGCCTGGTATTGTCATCGCTCTAGTCGGTAACAAACTCGATCTCACGAACGACAGCGAATCAGGGCAGGGCGATGATAATGGTGACGGTGTCGAGGGCGAAGACTCTGGAGATGCTCGAAAGGTGTCAACTGAAGAGGCCAAGTCGTATGCCGAGGAGGAAAGCCTACTGTTCTTCGAGACTAGTGCCAAGACCGGTTACAATGTCGCAGATGTTTTCACAGCTATTGCAAACGCCATCCCAGAAACATCATTAAAAAGCACGAGGGGTCCCGGTGCGTCGAACGCAGTTAGAGAGGAACAGCGAGTGAATCTCAATGGGCCCAGAGAGGCCGCCAAGGAGGGGTGTGCCTGCTAGAAGAGAATGGGTGGATGAGTCGCTCTGTAATAGAGGAGCATGTTGCCGCTTGGTCAGGGGCTTTCATCATTGTCGACATGTAACATTGGAGCGAAGGTTGCTTTTGGGGGACTCGGTATCTGGGGTGTGTCCTCTCTTGATGTATTAACAGCACGTAAGGAGTGAGTGAAGCACACGAAGACCGCGCGTATTCATTATTCAATACCCATTATACTCTACATGCTCTCGTAATATAAATCTTAGCTGTTCGTAAAAACAGTCGCTAATGCCCTTTTTGAATGAAGAAAGATGTTGGCAGCATCGTGCTCATTCAGATTATATACAGACCGTCTAATTATTTGCGATTTAAGGCGCATGATGTTCCATAATGTAGATCCCGAGATGCCGGCGCAACCTAATATTCATATATGCGGAGAGATATTTAGAGGGTGGGGTTATGGCAGTTTAACCAATAACCTAGGATATATGCAAACACCGCTTAAATCCTTCCCTCCAAGTGGCGCTCTCGCGAGTTTGAGGTTCCACCTCTCAAAACTTCTTCGGCGCATCACGCATCACGTATCTCGCAGCAAGCACCACGCACAGCATCCCGTTGCTCGATTGCGCGTCGAACAAACCATGGTGCAGTCTATCCCCTGACAATCCACACCAGCGCCATTGTGCCTCTATACAAAGCCCCTCAACCGTCATTTGTGACACGTCCGTCGACGCATCTATCAAGTTCGCTTCATGAATGGAAATGCCAGTTGTCGCATAGACAAGCCCATTCACAACCAGTTCCCAACACATATCGCAGGCGACTCGCAAAGGTTTTTCTCTCCTTAGCCTCCGCAGCTTCTTCCCATATGTGTTAGGAGAGTTGCGACGCCATTCGCTTCTGGTATGGCGACTCTTACTCCCGCCCAGCTTGAGCTGGCAAGGTACGCATGGAACCGCCGAATCCCTTCGAGTATCCAAGGGAAGCCGCATACTAAACCGTCTACAGTTCCCTTACTCAGGATGAGTTGCCCACGAAGTTGCGATGCGCTATATGCAGCAAATTGGCTGTTAATGCCTTCCGGCTGCCATGTTGCGAAACCGCCATCTGTGAAAACTGTACGCTCTCTCCATCTATTCTGCCGTCTTAACGATGCAAATCCCGTGCTAATGCCTATCATAGGCCAGGCTACATTGCCCTCCTCATGTCCGGTTTGCGAACATACTCCCGTTTCTGGCGCCGATTGCACCGTCTACAAATCTCTCCGAACCACCATCAGGGTCTTCTTGAAGACGGAAGAAAAGAAGCGCGAGACTACGCGACCTAAAGCTAACGGCTCTGCCCCCGTAACCCCTATTCAGGTGACCCCCACACCGACACCAACACAAACTCAAGGGCCGGTAGATCCTCCTGTCATGGAGTCGTCTGCTCCAGAGCCCACCAACTTAGAACAGCCGCCAGACAATGCACCGCCCGCAGCTACCGAGACTCCAGTCGAGACTGAGAACAAGCCGGTCTCGGACGACGTGACTACTACCCAGCCAGATGCAGTAAGCAGCTCTTACATTTGAAACCGTGAACAAGGCTAACAGTTTTCCAGGCAGAAGCAAACGATCATCCACGTGAGGAGCAAAATGCTGAAAATGAGGAAGCAGAGGAATCTGGTCCGCAGGGTCATACGGCCGAGGAGAACACGGGTGAAGACGGAGAAAAAGGTGATGCTGTGGCTGAAGCTGGCGCAGATCAATCGGAACAATCTGGCATGAATTTTGGTTTCGACCCCATGAATAATAATTTCAATATGAATTTCGGCAATGGAGACATGACCCAAATGCAGATGATGATGGCAATGCAAAATGGCATGAATCCCGCCGCATTCGGTTCATTCCCTATGATGGGTTCGTCTTTTCTCGCTATGCGAGCAAACATCAGTCGCTAACTCGCAGTGTACAGGCATGATGGATCCAATGATGATGCAGAACATGATGATGAATGGTGGCTTCGGTGTGCAAGGCATGGGCATGAACGGCATGAACATGAACATGGGCATGAATGGATACAATGGTGGCGGCGATGACTGGAACGGACAGCAATCATGGAACGTCGGCCAAGATAATTTCAATCCAAATGCTCCTGGCATGGGTAATGGTGATTTTGGCAATTTTAACGCGAATTTCCGTACAGGTAATTACGGCCATCACAACCAGTTCAATGACCATCGCCGAGGCAATTATGGTTTCCGAGGAAGAGGTCGTGGTCGTGGATACTACGGAGGTTATGGTCGTGGATTTCACCATAATTATAACCACCAAGGCAACACATGGGCCGGTGACCAGTTCAATGATACAGTGCAGGCTGTCGACACCACATCAGGCAATGTTGATGAATTTGGAAGGACAATACGGGCAAACCAATCCCAAGACGGACATCCAGTGGGTCAAGATGGGCAGAATGCTGTTGCTACAGAGGAAGGCAACGGGGCATCAGAAACCCAAAATCAAGTAGTCAAGGAGCTTGTACCTGGATCTGAAGAGACTCAAGGTGACAATACGAATCCCGATGGTGATGTGTCTGCTATGCATCAACAGGCAAATGGCCCTGGGCGCCTGGGTTCGGTACCGCCGCAGCGGGTTATCCCTGATGTCCCTCTAAATGCACCCACTGGTCCCAAAGCCATGCGCCAGGGTCTCCCTAACACTAGCCTCTACCATTTAAGAGCACGTGGTTATATTATGGATGAGAAAACACCCAGTATAGGCACTAATGAGCCCATTGTGGCCAGCCCCCTGAAGGAGCAGTCCAAGTCGCGGAGTAGTTCTCCGCAGTCCCGCAAGGACAAAGATCATCCTCACCATGACCAGCCCCAAGAGCAGGGCACAGATGATAAGGATAGAGCAAAAGATCATGATAGAGGTCGCGGACGTTCCCGCACCCATAGCATATCAAAAAGTCAAAGTCCCGCCCGGAGTCGCAGTCGCGAGCGTAAAGAGTCCCGCAGGCGCAGACGACACCGCACTCCATCTGTCTCGGATGTTAGTCGCGATGGTGACCACCGCCGTAGAAAGCATAGAAGCAAGCGGCAGTCTACCAGAGACGACGATGATCACAAAAGCCGTTCGAAAGGGGACAAGTATGAGGAGCGGTCTAGATCAACATCACCCACAGAACGCGAGCATAAGCGCTCAACCCACCGCGGTCATCGAGACCGAGACCGAGACCGCGACCGTGACCGTGACCGAGAGCGTGAACGCGAGCGCGATCGAGACCGAGACAAGGACAAAGACCGCGAGCGCGATCGCGATCGCGACGAGAAACGGCGGGAACGCGATAAGGATAGAGGCAAGGACGGCGATCACGATCGCTATCGGAAACCCAGTCACCGCTCGTCTCATCGTGAGCGTGATGATGATCGAGAACGGGACCGGGAGCGCGAGAAAGACCGCGATCGCGATCGCACTCGAGACAAGGAGCGCTCTCGCGAGTTTAATAAGGAGCATCGAAACCATGACGGTAAAGTATCTACAGCTGAGCCTCCCACTGCAGTAGAACCATCAGAGAAAGCCTTCAACCCGCCCACCGGCCCTAGAGGTAGCCTTTCGATTAAAGGCGCTGGCAGTAAACCTAGTCTTGAGATTAGAGGTGCGAGTGGCCGTTCATCCGACCTGCAAAGACGTGAGAGCGACGTGTCGCGCCGCGCCTCACAGTCATCAGCCGCTGGTGGTCAAAAGTCAGCGCCCAGTGCCCCAGCAAAAGATCCGCATACACTTGAGCGAGAAGCTCGCGATAGAGAACGCCTTCTGAAGGAGGCCCAGCGAATTGCCGGCATGGCCGGTCTCGCTGGTCGAAGTAGTGGGAAGCGCAGCCGCGATACCGGCGACGACCGGGGCGGCCGCAGGAAGAGCCGTCGCGAGGCCATTAGCAATAACGATGAAGAGCGCATGAGGCGCGTAGAAGCTGAGCGGGAGGGTGGCCGCTGGGATTAGGTCTAGCCGCCCCAGCAGCTGTGTAATAAAAGAAACGCCAACAAGAGATTTATTCCAGGCGAAGAACAAATAAGATGGGAATTGGGTCTGTGGTCTGGGCAATACGACTCGTCCTCATTCGTGGTAATCAGTCAACATTGAGGGAAATATGAGAGATGCCAACAAGCATAGTACTCGCTCCATCAAATTTTCTCAGCACTTACTTGATGTTCTCACAAAGTTGATGGTTTAACTGTTCTTTGTGCTATATGTTGTACGTCACGTTTGGTATGGGAGTTACCTACTCAGCGGAGGCAGGGGCTATCTACCCAGGTATGCTCCAAAACGGGTTGTCTGTCTTTACTGTGGACTTCAGGGCGCCATACTTCAAGGCAAACGCAAACAGACCCATGGATAGATAGAGTAGAGAAGGTCAATCACTCTCCATCAGCTCAAGTGTAATACACGCAGTCAATTTAACATCTTGTCGATTTATTATTCATTACGTAGTGGCCTACTTGAATTTATTTGATTTTTGTTGAGTCTCTCACTGTGGACACGTCCCCATGCATGTATATAAGGTATATACCTACCTATTCCACATCGGTATATTTGATATGTACTTGTTGAGTAGGTAAAGGGAGGAAGATCCGGCAAGGCCACAGCAGTTTACGTATGCTATAGTCAAAGCGCCGTCACTCACAAAATCCAATAACAGTGGAGGCAACAGGCATATTGCGTAAGAGTCAATCCCGAGCCAACCAATATGTCTTCGTGTGAGACTCCTACATAAGAAACAGACAGCTTATTCGTAATCGAGCGCTTCTACTCTTTCTTCAGCTCACCAAAATCCTACCTTTATTCTTTATACTTCCTATACCAGCGTTCTAAAACTCGCACGTGAGAAGATGCCTGTTACGGAGTTAGCTTGGGTCCCCTCAGGAACGCCGGGTTCTATCGAGCCGGCGTTGATCGAGGCCAGCCGGAAGGGCATAGAGGCCCAAAATGGGGTACGTGTAGTTAGTCTACTGCGACATCTGTCATACGATCGAACGAACACAGCCCTGTTCGTTCCGCATCCCGTTTCATCACCTCCTTGTTCTTTTCTCCCTTTGCTTGTCCACTCAACTCCTTACGATTGGATGTCTCGAGAATAATCTCAAGATGATTCACAGTGGTTCACAGTACAGTATACTAACCTAGCGTTAGTGGGTAGCGAGACACGCATCCTCGACGCTCCCGCTCGGGCCCCCAGCCGTACGCGGCGCGGCAATGTACCAGCAGCGCGAGGACCGCAGTATCGGGCTCCTCACGGCACACTGGGACTCGCCGGCGCAACACGAGGACTGCATAGCCGGCGCGGAGAACATCCAGGCGATGAAGGAGATAGCCGCTCACTCTGTTGCTGCGGATATCACGTTTTGCCACGTCGAGGGGGTAAAGATGTTTCCCATGGAAACGCTGGAGGCGGGGCTTTTGAGCATACTGAGAATCACTGTTGTGGAGGAGGAGGAGAAGAGGGAGCAGGTTGAGAACATCTGGAATGGGAGTGCGAAGGACTTGTTACGTGCTTCCGCGGGGCTTGAACACACTGCCGGCTGGCGCATCGAGAAGGAGCAGGGGAAGGAGGATAAGAGTGAATTTGTTGTTGTTGGCGCCTGGCGCGATGAAGATGCTTTGAGCCGCTTTGCGCAGAGGAACCCGGCTTGGGATGAGGTATGGAAGGATGTTGCGCTGGAGATTGATGTTAAGACATATGTTACACTAGATGTACCCTGTCATGACCCCTGTAAGATTGTATAAGTACAGTACGTCAACCCGCCCATATGACCCGGCAGGATGGCGGGGCTTGTGACTACTTACCTATTGTAACCTTGTCATAGCTTGGGCTACATAACCTAGGGAGCTCCTCTCTTAGATCCAGTCTGTAGGTATAATTACTAGGTGTCCTACCTTATTCATAATACTCATTCGGTTCAATATGCGACACCGGATTACCTTTTTCCACAGGCACGAACATGGCATCGAGCCCTCCTCCCTCCAGCTCCGCGACCGCTCTATATCCGGACCAGACTTGGTAGCTGTTCGCGAGCATCGCGTCACGCTAGCTCTCGAGGAGCTCCCTGCCGAACTCCAGGAACTGCTTCACGAGATTCATGAGCTGCACATCCGCTGGAGTACACCACAAGCGCACGATACCCTAGGCCCTTGGAACTCGCGGGTACCGCCTGGGCTACATACGTTCTACACACCTCAAACGGCCAGCGCCGCAGAGTCGTAGGCAACAGCGCAGACCGTCTCGGAATACACTATAGCTGACTTTTCTAAGTTCGCGGTTATGTACACAGCTTCGCGCTGTATTTGGAGAGTTAGATTGTTTATCGCCAGCTGTAGGTAGCCCTAAGAGGATGGATTGCTCTGAGTGCTGTCTAACGCCCTGAAGGAGTCGTTTACCAAACTACCCACGGATCGATTCTCGCACTCTACCGCCTTTCAATATTTCCAGCCGCTAGATACCCTTGCCAGTTTGTCGACGTATGCCGAGCAGTATGCATGTGTCCCTGGAGACTCGGATTGTAAAAGATGGGCTCAGGGACTAGAGAATGCGGTGTCTCTCGACTTGTCCTACGATGCCATTTCCCATGCTGTGAAAATCGCAGCCATTTGGCCAGAGGGAAATCAGAAGCTGTCAATCGACTCCCGCCCAGATCACAGGACCGAAGTCGGCATTCTGACACCCGACTCACCTCCGCACCTGGATCCTCACGAGTTGGGTGTTACTGGCCTACTGACAGTCCTGGGCGAAGATACCAAACCTTCTCCCGTCTTGTTTTCATTTCCTTCGCGCCACATGGATGCTGGCTCAACATTTTCGTCTACATTTCTTCAGCCGTTGGGTCTACATCCAACCTTGCAGCTAAGAATCGACCCGAGCGACCTACCGTTACCAGATTCGTCCTGCTCTCTACATGCGTATCTGACATTACCGCGGACTATATTCGCCGATAAGTATCAACTTGGAGACGACTTATTCTTGTCCTCGAAGAACTTAACAGCGTTACGGTATATCAGTCAGCCAGTCGATCTCGAGGCGCCCAACTACGCGATGAAATTATGGGGCTCTAGCGTGCTCGTAGAAATACAGCCACCTAGCACCCAGACGGATTCACCGTGGACAGCAGAGATCCCGCTTCATCTCCGGTATCTATCACCAGCTGAGGGTGGATATAGCTCAATCAATGTTCCTTGGCCGGCTATATTCTGGGCTTGTAATGCTCACGAGGGAAGTAAGTTTCCGAACAGCCCATTTGACCGGGTCAATCTAGGCTACGATGGTTTGTTTGGGCCGCAAACACTGTTTTGGCACGTAAACCCGAAGCCGGAGGGGCGTAATGGTCTTAATCACCATATACAGGTCCCGGTCCTCGATATGAACAAATCTCAATGGATTAGTACCGGAACGGCAGCAGTGGTGCTTCTAGGGTTTGCATACGTCGTATTTAAGCTGGCGTCGGTGTATTGGAGGACGGGATACGGCAGTCAGAAGCCGACGGCAGGGAGCGAGAAGAAGAAGCAGTAGATTAAGCTCCTATGACAAGTACAAGGTGTGGTATTGATGCCGTAGAGGAAATGGAGTAAATGACATGGCAGTCTCCGTGAGGGTCCCTATATACATACTGTCTATTGTACCTGCATATCCTATCAAGCAGGACGGAGAACATCATTACAGTAAAAACTGTCCAAACACGGTCTGTTCGTCTCTGCCGTAGATACGGTAAACTAATATGCCAGTGGAACCATGTTCATACTCCATGCACCTAAGAACATTAGTTGACAGTTGACAGTTGACAGTTGACAGTACCTTATGTATAGTATTTCGATGATGCCGGCTGTGATTGGTTATGGTCCCACCTTGGCACTGATCGTACCAATCGTACCACGGGACTGCGTGCCATGGCTTTACAACAGGAGGCTTTCAACTTCCACCTATCGAATTTCCCGGCCGTTCCGTCACTGTGTTACGGTCGGGTGCCTGAGAGCGACCGGCGCCATGTTATCCTACATTGTAGGCGTTCTCGCATTTCTCCTCTTGTACGATCCACTTACCAAATATCTGACAGCGGGCCAAGAGCCGCGCCCGCTTCCGCGCACTCCGCGACCACGGATCAATGAGTCCCTCTTAGCTCTCGACACCGGCAATGGAACGGCCTTGAGCTGTGCTTCTGATGCGTATTCCGTGCATATCCTCTCCAAGGCGCCGTTGGTCGTGTATATCGAGAACTTCCTCTCGCTGGCCGAGCGGGAGCATCTCCTTGAGATCAGGTGACTTCCTACCATACTATTTTGTCTACAGCTATATGAGAGTTCCAGCTATTTTTGACTTACGACTATGGTTTATATATATATATATATATATGTCCAACATATCAATTAATGATAAGACATGTATAGACTGACTTGACTACACTTAGCGAGCCTCTCTTCGAGCCCTCGACCATCACCAATGATGGGGACAAGACGCAGCGCAACGTCCTCGTCCGCGACTCTGAGGTTGCCTTGATCCCGCGTACCGATGTCGTGCGCTGTGTCGAGGCACGGGTCCGCTCGTTCCAGGGCTGGCGGGATGACCTCTGGATCGAGCGTTTAAGGACGCAGCGATACGGGCCAAGTCAACATGTAAGTTTTACTTTATAACTTGAGTTTTCCTCACTAATTAATATCATAGTACGCCCACCACTTCGATTGGGGCTCCGGTGCCCAGGGTTGGGGGCGCGTCAGCAGTTTCATGGTCTGGGTACAGACTGATGATATTGAAGGCGGTGGCACAGAGTTCCCTCGACTGCAACGAAATGGGCCAGACCAGCCATGGTGTCGCTGGGTTGAGTGTCCCGATCCGGGATCGGCCAATACCGGTGAAGAAAACCCCAGGAAGGAGGATGGTGAGCCCATCATGGGTGTCACCTTCAAAGCTGTGCCGGGTAATGCCGTCTTCTGGGAGAACTTCCGTCCTGACGGTACAGGTAGAGGTTGGCAAGAGATATGGCACGCTGGACTACCTGTCACGAGAGGCACGAAGGTTGGTCTGAATATCTGGAGTTGGGGCCGTCTGAGCTGAGACGGCCTCGTCATGACATATCATAATTCCCGGCACCGACGTAGCCATTGCCACACCACTTTACACCGTTTGGTCCAACCATAGGCAGGATCATCTAGCATCACAAGTCTCATGCATGTCAGCAACAATTGATACTCAAACATCCGGTTATCGGCGGCACTCGGTGGTTTTCGGCGGTTCTCGGCAACGCCTCCATGCAGAGAGCCCCATATGCAAGCAGATTTGGGTGTGGTCGCACTCTAACGAACAGCCAATCAGCAAGCAGTTCGCTATGAATGTCTAATACTCCACTCCCCCCTCCTACAGCCTCAAACCTCGCTCTGGCATTGTCCCGTGCATGCGCTATCCATCTACCACGGACACTACTTTTCTTGGTTCTTGTTGGAGACTGGAGACACCGTTTTTCTCGCTCTGATAAAGCCTGCGTCAACCGCAGGTGAATATCCACAAACTCGTGGGGGCACTCCATCCTCTACCACATTATTGATGTCATTGGGTGCTAGTGGAATCTAGAGAAAAGGTAGTCCGAGGTACCCCACTCTTGGCCGGGCGACATGTCAAACAGTCAGTCAAAGCAGTATCGAAAACCTGAATTGGGTGCTGTCATCTATCAGTGTACACTACAATACATTTTTTCAATATATACCTGAACAAGAACAAGACGTCCTATAAATAACACTCATGGTGGAAATAACTCAAGAAACACAGTAGATTTTGGTATTTATACCTTTTTGATAATCAATTACTGCCTCACTCTGTGAAATGGTTACGGGGTGTAACTGGTACTTTGTCTGAAACACATTACTCAAGCAAACGTACCTAAAAATATAGTATACAACTTAAGAAAACTCTGCGGACCTAAGATCCGCAGAGTTAAAGAGCTTCTGAGAAGTTCCAATAACCGAGCTTTAACTGGTTGATGGGATACCATCGAAGATAAGCACCAATAGAAGCTCAACACACCCCCACATGTATATCAAGATCCCCGTTGGCAACAAAAAGCATCTTCAAGTAACAATATGGCAACTTCTTGACTAACAGATGGTAGAAATTTCTAGCTAACTAAGCGTAATCTATAGTAGGAACCCGCGTATCTAACTGCTCGATGAACTGTAGTTGGTGCCAGGGCATCCCCTGATCGGAGGCTGATAGATTTCTTCTAGGATGCATGGACATTCCATCTTCGACAATACTTCGGCAGGTCTCTCCAAACAGAGCTAGCGAAACGATGACGGTAATAATATATTTCGCCCCGAGTGCGGTAGTTTTTTCTCGCGCCGTTAGTAGATATCTGATCATTCAACCGATTGGGTTGTCTTCTGGTATCTGGCCCTTTGTTTAGTACCTCGTATAGGTACCTACCCAGGCAAGCCAGGCACTGACGAGAGTATATCGAAGCCACTTGTAACGCCAGACATGGGGCGACCCGCTGTATCTACTTGTAGCTACATGTATGTGGGCAAGAAGTACCCATATAGTAGTAGGTATATGACGTATACTGCCCGGCATACAAGCCTCAGCCATATGTACTTTCCTTGTCATCTACATTCACCATTATTGGCCCAATATGCTTGCTAGGTACGGTATGTCTCGTTAACACTTAAGTAGAACCCTCAGTTTTCCATACTATAAACATGATCCCCGTCTCGAGCGAACACCGGCACAGCTCAAGCGTTCCTTATACCTTCGCATGCCCGCTTGTCTTGCTTGTTTTGCTTTTCCCCAAACTTCCCTGACATTCAATGAGACGAGCATACTGTTCAATGGGATCAGCTATCAACTACTTTCTTCGTGGTGCGCTATAATCATATTCAAACGTTTGAAATACCCCGGAAAAGTCTATCCTGGGGCATTATACTCATTTTCGGGAACAATTGCAACATCCGAGGAAACCCTGTGAGAAGAATCACATCATCATGTCCCAAAAGCCTGTTTTTGTGGTTACCCATCCTCGGGCCTGCTCAACGGCGTTCGAGAGAGTCAGTAGCGCCGATCACGCAATATGCAACCCAGCTGAGAACATGTTGATCCTAACCGGGTAAAAACCACAGGTGTTCATGACCCGTCAGGATACTCTCCAATGCGCCCACGAGCCATTCGGGGACGCCTTTTACTACGGCCCCGAGAGGCTCGGTGAGCGCTATGAAAACGACGAAGAAGGTAGATTGAGCAGTGGCTTTTCCAAGACCACGTATCAAGGTGTCCTCGATCGACTTGAGCGTGATGGCAGCGAGGTTAGACATTTCTCCCCCGTGTCATTCCCTACGATTCCGCAGAGCTCAATCATTGATCTCTTACTATCAATTCTACCAAAGCTGATTTCAATGTTTTATTTTAAATAGCCGAATATGTTTTAATTTTTTTTAGAATGACCCTGTGTTGAGCTAACAATTGAAGTAGGGTAAGCGTGTCTTCATCAAAGACATGGCATATTACCTGGTGCCTCCCAACAGCGGAGTCCCATCAATTGCACCATCGCTGCGCAAACACATAACTAATGGATCGGCCAACGGTGAAAAGTTAGCGAACGGCCAGAATGGTCATCATGTTAATGGCATCAATGGCGATGCTAATGCTGATGCGGTTAACGGCCACAGTCACGCTAATGGCGTGAATGGCCATAGCCATGCTAACGGCGCCAATGGCGTTCACGACATTGACACACCCAAGAGGCAAGGCTCTAACGGCACCGGAAACCCAACCGTTATCCCTCTAGAAACCCTAAAGAAATTCCATTGGACGTTCCTCATCCGCCATCCCCGACGGGGTATCCCATCGTACGTGCGTTGCTGCTCCCCTCCCTTGTCGGAAACGACGGGATGGGATCACTTCATGCCGAGCGAGTCGGGATATGTTGAGCTTCGCCGCCTATTCGACTACCTGCGAGAGCAGGGGCTGGTTGGTCCGTCCGTGGCCGGCCGGGCTAGCGGGACAAAGAAGGCGAAAGACGAGGTCTCCATCACCGTCCTCGATGCCGACGAGCTCCTCGACAAGCCCGAGGAGGCCATCAAGGCATTCTGTGAGCAGACGGACATCCCGTTCTCTCCAGACATGCTGGAGTGGGACGACGAGGAGAACCAGAAACGTGTTGCGGACGCCTTTGCCAAGTGGAATGGGTGGCACAATGACGCCATCAACAGCAAAGGGCTTACTGCTAGAACTCATCCCAAGGTATGTCGCATAACTTGAAACATCATTGCTCGTACCCCCGTGTCTAATTGGGCTTGAAATAGAAACCTGTCACCGAGGAATCTGAAAACGAGGAATGGCGACAGAAGTACGGCGAGGAGGCGCAGAAGATTATCAGAGCTTGCGTGGAAGAGAACATCCCACACTACGAGTATCTGAAATCATTTGCTCTGGAATTCTAGTCTGTGTCCTATAATATAAGCTCGATAGGACGGCGTGTGTGTTCGCTGGTCTTTTATGATGGTCTATGGTACAAGATGTATATGACTTAGTACACTACATTACAAGTAGTCGGACCTTTCATCCAGCCCCTCTTGAATATACATGGCAAGAGGGCGATAATGGGTATACTCAGCTGGCAGAGGCTCTGCTCGCCCTGCTAGCAATAAATATTTATAATTTTTGGCTCTGTTCGTCACTCTTTGTAAGCTCCTGCTCTGCGGCCAATTCGGCCACTTCGGCCGGTGCGCTCTGTGGCTCGTCCTTCGCGCTTTCTCTTGGTTCGAGAACCGCCTCCTCAAACAGCTCGTGCTGGACGTTCTTTGTCCACTTCTGTGCGTAGTTTTTATCAAGGACATTGGCCCACCAGACCGTAGCCTGGAGGAGCGCCTTTCCCTCATCCACCACAACGGGTGCCGCGTTCTCCGCCCGTCCCTCTCCAGCCTCATCCGTGCCGTCGGCGCTCTCGGCGCTCTCGGTAACCACGATCTTGTTGCCCTTGCCCAGCCCACCCAGCACGGCGGCCATGTCGGCGATGGTGTTGGCGCGCTGGTCGTTGAGGCGGCGGCCGCGCTGGCGCACCGTCAGCGTCTGGCCCTTGTCGCCGTACAGCACGCTGTCGTCCCACGAGTACTCGTGCAGCTTCTTGCACTCGCGCAGCCGCTGGTAGACGCTGCGGCCCACCTCGCCCCGGCCGTCGGGGAACTGGATCATCGCCATCGGCCGCCAGTAGTCCTTGCGCAGCTTCGCGGGCCGGAGCTTCTTGCCGTTGAACGGGATCTGTCTGAAAGCGTGGTTTGCCTGAAAATTTGGGGAAGCGGCAATCAACGAGTTAGTAGTGAACTGCCTGCCTGCCTGCCTGCCTGGATTTTCTTCCCTTTTTTATTTTTATTTTTATTTTTTATTTTTTCTTAACGGCGGTCTGGAGAATGTCTCGATCGATCGATCAAACGGTAGGAAGGAAGGAGCAAAAGGAACGGATGGGCAGCGTACCTTTAGCACGGCATTGTGCGAATACACCGTCATCCCGGCCAAAAAGTGGTTGAAGACGAAGATCTGCTCGCCGTGGTCGGGCTTGAAGCTCGGCTCGATGCGCTCGCCCTTCTTCCTCTTCGCCGTGTGCGCGAGCCGTATGCTGGTTCTCGAGGTCGTGCTGCCGCCGATCGACAGCTTGCCCAATTGGGCCGTTATGGGACTTATCCGCATCGCCATCGTGGGTTCGTGGTGTATGGGTGTGTGTGTTGAGCCCCCTTGGTGCCGGCGAAAGCTCTCGGCGTTTCTCGTCGCTCACTCAAAATTTACTGATACGCGACCGAATCTGGCTGCACTCTAGTTAGTTAACTACGGGTTGCAGGTGCAGGGGTCTGCGCTTCTCTGCCGCAAGGGCCAGTTGCTGACACTGCCAGCTGTCACTCATAGGCCTGTCGGTGCTCAGATAATCCGGCTCACTCCGGCGGGGACCAGACACGCCCCCTGTCTGTCCCAAGGTTGGCTGCTGCCCAGTGTCTCACGTGGGGTTATTTAGCGCATAATGTCTTACAGCGAAACAAGCTTGAAGGGCACTGACAACTTGTTTCAGCCCGCCAACTCAGCTGCCAGTCAAGCCCCGCAGCCCGGATTTGACCCCTCTGGACCCAGTTAATGATCGAAGCTTCCAGGTTTCTGGTGGACGACGTCCTGGAAGCTTCTCCCAACAGCGCGAAGCTAGTGGTGGTGCCTAATGATGTCTTGATGCTACGAGTATATGCTGGGTCTTTCCGGGCATCATATGGGCATCATATCATACGTGCTGCTTCTCCACCACAGCTGAAGATAAATCAGAGTCAACATCGCAACCCTACTTCTTCTTGTTGCTTTCTCTTCACTGAACAACATAAAACAAACACACGTCGAGTTATACAGTTTCATTACTGTGACAACCCGTTTCACCAGCAATACGTTGTGTAGAAGCAATTCACACCAGCTTCACGAAATAGAAACACACGGAAACACAACTTTTCAGTTCTCATTTCCCCTTTTACTTTCTACTCCCAACTCTTACCCAACATAGTGTTACAACTCAACACATTTCACACTCACCACCTAACGCCATGAATTCGCGCATGGAATTCACAGAGCGCGGCAAGAGGTCCCTGGAAGATGCCATGAACCTCGCCGAACAATATGCTCACTCACAACTCCTACCTATCCACCTAGCAGTCTCACTTCTAGATCCTCCTCCGGATCAGTCCAAGGACCAGCAAAACAACCCCACGCCCGCTTCCAGTCTCTTTCGTCAAGTGGTAGAGAAAGCCCATGGCGATCCTCAACTCTTCGATAGAGCACTCAAAAAGACACTGGTCCGCCTACCATCCCAAGATCCACCACCCGAGACTGTGTCTATGGCCCCATCATTCACAACTATCTTGAGAAAGGCAAACGAGCTACAAAAGACGCAAAAGGACACCTACATCGCCGTGGACCATCTAATAAGCGCGTTGTGCGAGGATCCCAGCATAGCTAACTCGCTGAAGGAAGCAAATGTTCCTAAGCCAAAACTCATTCAGGAGGCGGTTGTGGCGATTCGTGGAACGAAGCGGGTGGACTCGCGGACCGCCGATACCGAGGAGGAGAATGAGAACTTGGCCAAATTCACCATCGATATGACTGCTATGGCGAGAGAAGGCAAGATCGACCCAGTAATAGGCAGAGAGGAGGAAATCAGACGAGTTATCCGAATCCTCTCCCGGCGAACCAAGAACAATCCTGTCTTGATCGGTGAGCCTGGTGTCGGTAAAACCACAGTCGTCGAAGGACTCGCTCAACGAATTGTGAATGCCGATGTTCCGGATAATCTAGCGGCTTGCAAACTCATGTCCCTGGATGTTGGTGCCCTAGTAGCCGGAAGCAAGTATCGTGGTGAATTCGAAGAGCGAATGAAGGGGGTTTTGAAGGAGATTACCGAATCCAAAGAGATGATCGTTCTCTTCGTTGATGAGATTCATTTACTAATGGGTGCCGGTGCGTCTGGCGAGGGCGGTATGGACGCCGCCAACTTACTGAAGCCCATGTTGGCGCGTGGTCAGCTACACTGTATCGGTGCCACTACCCTTGCCGAGTACCGAAAGTACATCGAGAAAGACGCTGCTTTCGAGCGACGATTCCAGCAGGTGCTTGTCAAGGAGCCCAGTATTCCTGAGACCATCTCTATCCTGCGAGGTCTGAAGGAGAAGTACGAAGTTCACCACGGTGTGACCATCGCAGATAGCGCTATCGTCTCAGCTGCAAATCTTGCAGGTCGCTATCTGACCTCCCGACGTCTTCCCGATTCTGCCGTCGATCTTATCGATGAGGCTGCCGCCGCTGTACGAGTGGCTAGGGAATCTCAACCAGAGATAATCGACTCACTTGAGCGACGGCTACGACAGTTGCGAATTGAGATTCATGCCTTGGGGAGAGAGAAAGATGATGCATCCAAAGCTCGTCTCGAAATTGCCAAGCAAGACGCGGAGAATGTTGAGGAAGAATTAAGACCGTTGCGCGAGAAATATGAAAGCGAAAAAAAGCGCGGCAAGGACATCCAGGAAGCGAAGGTCAAGCTCGATCAGCTCAAGGTCAAGGCAGAGGACGCCGCTCGAGTAGGTGATCACGCTCGAGCCGCTGATCTTACGTACTACGCGATTCCCGAGCAAGAACAGAACATCAAGAAACTCGAGAAGGAGAAAGCTGCTGCCGATGCCGCTCTCAGCCAAAATCCAGACAACATTGGCAACTCAATGATTACAGATGTCGTCGGACCCGACCAGATCAACGAAATAGTATCTCGATGGAGTGGCATTCCAGTTACACGGCTAAAGACCACCGAGAAGGAAAAGCTCATCAACATGGAAAGGGCTCTCGGCAAAACTGTAGTTGGTCAGAGAGAAGCAGTTCAAGCAGTGTCTAACGCTATTAGGCTGCAACGATCAGGACTTAGCAACCCCAACCAACCTCCTAGCTTCCTCTTCAGTGGCCCTTCGGGTACGGGTAAGACGCTACTTACCAAGGCATTGGCCGAGTTTCTCTTCGACGATGCCAAGGCCATGATTCGGTTCGACATGTCCGAATACCAAGAACGCCACTCCCTTAGTAGAATGATCGGGGCGCCTCCTGGATATGTTGGACACGATGCTGGCGGTCAGTTGACGGAAGCTTTGCGCCGAAAGCCCTTCTCTATCCTTCTCTTTGATGAAGTGGAGAAGGCTGCCAAGGAGGTCTTGACTGTCCTCCTACAGCTCATGGATGACGGCCGCATTACTGATGGCCAAGGACGTGTTGTCGATGCCAAGAACTGCATTGTTGTCATGACTTCCAATCTGGGTGCAGAGTATCTCGCCCGACCTGCTGGCCGAGATGGCAGGATTGATGCTACAACTCGAGAACTCGTAATGAACTCGCTGCGCAATTACTTCCTCCCGGAGTTCCTCAACCGAATCAACTCGATCATTATCTTCAACCGTCTTACTAGACGCGAAATTCGCAGGATTGTCGACCTCCGGCTGACCGAGATTCAGAAACGACTAGAAGACAACAACCGTTCTGTCATGATACAGGTAGCGGATGATGCCAAGGATTACTTGGGCAACGCGGGTTATTCTCCAGCTTACGGTGCCCGGCCGCTCCAACGCCTCATCGAGAAGGAGGTCCTGAATCGCCTGGCCGTCTTGATCCTCCGCGGCGCCATCAAAGACGGAGAGGTGGCGAGAGTTGTTCTTGTCGGCAACAAGATACAGGTGCTTGCGAACCATACTGAGAGCGATATTGCCGATGACGAAGACATGATGATTGATGAGGAAGATGCGGTGGAGGATATCGCACCTGATGACATGGATGAAGATATTTACGACTAATGATCTGTATTAGTCGCTCTGAGCCAGTTTTTATGTATAATGGCACGATGTTACGAAGCATACAGGAGCATGGTTGGAGTTTACTGCGGATAATTTGTACCAAGGTTAAAAGTCGATTAGGGTTTTATGTTGCAGGCGATTGTCTGCCTTTGTTATGATAGCATTAGGCACTTTAAACAATTGAGATATAATGATGTAGACTTGGATTGCTTTGTCAATTGAGTGACCTTCTCATGTGAATTCCAACTAATTTATGCCTGCCTATTCGTCCACCGTTGTATCTTCAGTTGGACGACTGGACTTTTGCATTCTTCCGCCTCGCAACAATACCGCGTGTCACTTACCCAACACTTGTTATGGTTAAAGCGAGCACATCAAAGTCTATAATTTTGAAGTTGATGTTACGCTCAAGGGTTAGAAAGCTAAACAACCGACCGCAAGTGAGTGCGCTGTTCCGATTACCAAGAACGCTTGGAGAGTGCGAGCTTCGTTACCGAGACATATTTATGCAACAGTTAGACTGAATAGTTCGATGAAATCGAGTTGAATTCACTGTTAATGCTACAATTAGCAATGCTAGGAATGCTCCTGCTGAGTCGAACACCAGACCAGGGTGATATTGCAACAGAACAGTTATAAATTATATCATTTATGAACCTTTGAAGAGTTCTAGCTTGGTCTAGATTACTTATACGGCTGGCTCTCTGAACAATGCCCTAAGCCTTAATAGTCTACCCCATCTGGAACGGCGCGCCTAGGCGCCGGCGGCACTTTTAACACTACATTAGCTTTAGACTTCCTAGTGTACTTCGTAACTTCCTTCCCCCCCAAGGGAAGAGAAGAAAAAACAGGTAGAAAAGGGAAAATGAACTAGATTACGACGTATGCTCCAAACTTGACTTAACTAGAAGAAGCTCGATGCTGGTTTAGTGTAAGTTCCAAGGGCAAGTCGCAATGACATTTCTGCTGACACATTTTTAAGGCACACCATCGCCTCACGCATGAGCGTGGATCACAGAATACAGGGCTCCTTCAAAGATTATGGGTACTATTTATCTTGGCTTTGAAAGAGGGAAAGTAGTTTATAAGACAAAGTATTTAAATTTAAAAAAAAAACCCCCAAAAAAACACACACTGCTTATAATCTCAACTCGAATCAAATGTTGTTCCACTATTCGATTAATAGAACGGACTCATAATTGTAGAATTGAGTTAAGGCTAGGATAGCTAAAGCTTCCTATAACTTAGACTAGATCGAACGCAGGACATATTCGAACTCCCAACTTCTATTTAATTATAGAAAACTAGTGTAAGCAAGGGCTTACCGCCGGCGCCGAAGTCCTATTGGCGCATTTATACGACATAGCTTAATGACTTATACGGAGAACCTGGGATAAAATTATCAAATTCCGTTGCAGGGCTCTACTTACACTAGGTGATTTGAAGTGCCGCCTGCCGATCATTGGTCCGGCCCTGCGCTGTGCCGCAGTCATGCATTTGGACTTGTCATTTTACGCCAGGTCGAGAATGTTATTGCTGGAACACCACTTGGCATTCTTACTAATAATCATAGCAGCATGCAGCCTGTTTCTCTGTAGTGCACTGCTTTGCCTCTATCTGGGACGTCCCGATGTTTTGTTCTTGGCATTATATGGTAATCAGACAGGCTAGAGATGACGGGTGTTCCCATTGCAGGAAAACCGACATTCCAAATTCGACGAGCCTTGCAAACAGTCAGATCCAAGCTGACGGGAAGCTGGATATTGCCATAGCTAGTCTATGGAAGTAGTGTAAGTACGGAGTAGACGCAAGATGATCGGCGAGATGTAATAAAATAGAAAATGAATAAATCTCGAGCAGCGCCGTCCAAGTTCGCTTGTCTCCTGCGTGCTTACTTCTGCGTCTCATCTGTCTCTCAACACGATCCAACCTGAGCCAGCCAAGATGAAGTTCTCCAGCATCACCTCCCTTCTGACCCTCGCGGCCTCGGTGGCCGCCATACCGCAAAAGAGGTGCGCGGCGGGCAACTCCACGGTGCCTTACACCACCATTGCTGGAATCGATGTCATCGACACGCCCCTTGTCCGCAAGGCCCGGGAGCTGATGGAGGCCAACTTCGAGCCCTTCCTGATTCGCCACGTGTACCGAACGTGGCTGTTCGGCGCCGCTACCATCCGCAATAACGCGACGCTGGCCGCCCAGGTGGACATCGAGGCCCATGCCGTGGCATGCCTTCTGCACGATGTCGGTTGGGATACAAGGGACAACTCTCCCTTTACTTCAAAGTATGTGGCATCTTGGCGTAGAACACCAGCATTTTCACTAGCTAACAAGGGCACCACCACAGTGACAAGCGCTTTGAGGTCGACGCCGCCATCTACACGGCCAACTTCTTGAGAGAGAACGGGGTGAAGGGCGAGTGGAACGCGCAGCGGGTCCAGAACGTCTGGCACGGAATTGCTCTCCACGGCACCACCAGCATCGGTCTGTTCAGCGAGGAGATCAACGAGGCCTTCATCGTCGAGTCCATCAACATGGATTTCCCCGGCCCACACCCGAAGTTCCCTGTCGAGGACTACAACAACATCATCGCGAAGTACCCCATGGACGGCCTAGGAGAGGGCACCAACAGGGCCTTCACTCACATCGCCACCTACAAGCCTAATGTCACGTATGATACTTTCCTCGAGCCCTGGGGTGTTGCCTTTGTCGAGGGCTATAACCCCGTCGGCCACCGCTTGTTCGACCGTGGTAACCCCAACGTCACCGCCCCGCCCCCGAAGCGGAATGTTCACAGCCTGTACTAAATAGACCGTGGATACGATAATCACATGGTGCCGACGACCCAGAGGCATAAGCGCTGGAGCCGGGCCGATGTAGAATTCGTCTCGAGCTCATAGCAGGGATACCATACAGTGATTACACAACTTCTCCAAGGCCTACAACTAGGACCAGTAGTCCGACGTTAACACTAAGTTAGCTCAGCTGTGAATGAGGCCGGTGTTTCTGTATATAACTCCTTGGGAAGTTCGGCTCTAATCCCTAGACCATCATGGCAGTGTAATCACTTGCATTTGTTCACAATATATGTAAATAGTCATATCTAGACAAAGATACTTAAATTCTATTCTCGATCCCGCTCTGAGTGACACTATTTCCTTCCATACAACGCGCAATACTCCGGCTGCTTCTTCAAAAGCAGACGCAATCGGCGTAATCGGAACCGCTCAGATCAACAACACACTCAACACTTAGGTGTAAGCACGGTCTGTTGCCCAATTGGCCTCATTGATTCCTACTACCGGCAGCCGTTTAGACGCTAACCTGTATATTATTCGCGGGAAACCTTTCCTAGGCCGTTCTAGGCTTCTTTCTCCTCGGCCCGGGATCACAGAGCACGCAGTCAAGCTCGGTCTCCGTGGTCGGGCCATATGTCAAATAGGGGCACCTGGCCTCCCTCTTCTCCTCGCAGCCCGTCGTATCGTACTCATGCATCCTTCGACTACGACACTTTCTCCTGAAGTATAAGGTTGTTCTTGTACACATCGTGTTTATCTGTGTATGTATAATAAATGAAATTATCTATAATGGCGGAATTATGTCCACACATGAAATTGAAAGCAACATTTTCGGGTCTTCTAAGGATTTAGATCCCGATATATTGTACATGCTAACGAAGAGTGTTCTTTACGTGTCTGAGAACTATGACAAGACATTCTAGTGATATCAATGACACACAATGCACGACCGTTTGTTTAGAGTTCAGGGCGGACGAATCAGAGGCAAATCAGAGGCTGGTGTGCAATCGATTGCTCCAGAGAATCATTTGCTAACAATTATCACCTTGTAGTTTCATACTGCAAGCTAGCAGCAATGATCTAGGGTATCTGATAAGCTTACATAGGTACTCCCTATAACGAGACAAGCAATGCTGACCATCGACATTTGTTGAATAAAGCATCTTACTTCATGGCAATATACACGATGATAGTGGTGCAAATCTAGTTATCTGCCACGTTCCGTGGATTCAGAGGACAGAAATACAGGCTACCGAACTTTTCCCATCGAGCCCTGAAGCTCGATCATTGCCTGGCCAAGGAACTGCTAATAATACACCTCTCCCTTCATCAACACCCTCGCCGTCCGATGCAGGTCTGCGGAAACGATATTCCCATCTTCAAAGGTAGCACCAATCTCAACCGTACCACTCGGGTGCCCGATAACAACAGACGACGAACTACCGTCGCCACCATCCCTCCTCCTTCGAATCTGCGCGGCAACCGTCCCGGCAATATTAGCAGCAGCGCCCAGACACAGCGCCAGCGTCAAGGGGACGGCCTTGTGTGCTTGGCCCATGGACATGGCCAGACAGCGTATATCGACAATCTCGTCCCCACCATCCCCGCCGCCGCCGTCATGTATGTTCTGCTTCTTCTTCTTCGAGTCTTGTTGTTGTTGTTGTTGCGGAAACAGCAACACGATCTTCGGCACGCTCTCCACCTCCGGGTCGAGCCCCATGCGCGCCGCGCCCGCGCGCCTGATCATCTCCAGACGCCGCTTCAGCGTCCCATCCGCCTCCACGGCCGCGGGGTTGAACGTGCCCGGATGACCCACCACCGCCAGCCCGAGCTCCTCCAGCGCGACGAAGACCCCCGGATTCGAGACGTCCACCAGCGAGGCGCGGACCGCGCTCCCGTCGGGCAGTTCCAGGACGTCCACCGCGTTCCCCGTGGGCAGCGCCCGCCCCGTCTTCGCGCCGGCGGGGTCGAGAAAGCTCAGCGTGATCCGGCTCTGCGCGCCGGGGACGCCGTCCATGGTACAGTCGCCGGCGGGACAGTAGACGGGGGGCTGCTCCTCCCCCCCTCGCACAACACGGAAGCGCGCGTGCATGATCTTGGAGGTATTCGTGTTGAAGATCCGGACCATGGCCTCGCTATACTCCTCTTCTCCTTCTCCTTCTCCTTCTCCTTCACCCTCCTCCTCACCTCTTACAACCCTTACCCGACCCTCCCTCTCTCCCTCGGGCACGAACCCCCAATCCCACGCGACGGGTCCCACGACGGCGCTCATGTTGCCGCAGTTCCCCGCGAGGTCGAGGCGGCCGTCGCGGACGCCGACCTGCACGAAGGTGAAGTCGACGTCGGCGTCCCCGCGGTCCGAGGGCGCGAGAACGCAGACCTTGGACGTGGACGAGATCCCGCCGCCCATGCCGTCCAGCTGGCGCCCGTGGACCGGGTCCGGGGATCCCATGGCCGCGGGCAGCACGTCCGCCCACTCGTCCGTGGACGACGACGGGAGGTCCGAGGCGCGCAGCACGAGGCCGTTGGACGTCCCGCTGCGCACGAAGAGCGCCGGGAGGCTGCGCCGTCCCTTCTTCTTCTTCTTCTCCGGCCCGCTCGGGACCTGGGGGGGAGGCGTGGTGGTGGTGGATATATAGACGCCATCGAACAGAGCTGTCCGCGGGTTTGGGATGACCCGGCCGCTTCGGAGCGGCTGGTTGCCGAGGGGTCTGCGGAGATTGCGGTGCCTTGTTCTCGCTGCCGTGGTTGTGTGTATACCCGCGCTCTGAATCGTGGTAACGTAATGCGGCTTTGTGGATGCCGATACGGACAGGCGTGCAAGTAGACACCTCGGCCCGAGATGTGGCGCGGAGGGCGGCATTGAATGTTTTTATCTTCTATTTTTGATTCCCTCGAGATATCTATCCACGAACCCGCCTACGAGAGGCAGCCGAAGATAACTAAAACGTAAGGAGCGTTAAAATTGGAGCGATTGTTATTCAATTTCGCTTTACATATGATGTCCTATATTTTGAAAAGACATCTCCGCTGTTGGTCTTGAAAATGTTCAGGGATAAGACGGGAATGAATAGCGGATCGGGCCGTCGTAATGTACCTTCCGGGACGGAAGTGAGGTGGAGCTCGAGATAGCATCTTAAGTATGACTAACGCCCTATAGCAGTCATCACACAATCACTAGTAGTAAGGAGCTACTCGACTCCTCCTAGTCTGCGAGAGACAAAGGTCTTAATTCGGACGTTCTTATTACACTCAGTCTCAGAGGGCTGGCTAATTGCTGATACACTAATTTAATCCAAAGCCATTGCCCCTGCGCCTAGCCTAAATATTTTAGTTGAACCAGCCGGATAGAAATGTCCTTGGAGACCAAGCAAATCATAGCTTAGCCTCGAAAGAACTGCCAAGGTTTCTCACCCTGTATTGTACAATTTAATTATCCTCATCATCGTTGCCTGCCTCAGCCATGCTGGTGTCCGCTGCGTCAGCTTCGCCTTCGCTGTCATGACCACTGGCTGCGGCCTTGGTTGGGCTTTCGGCTCTGGTTCCGGCTCCGTCTTCGTCGTCTTCTTCGTCACTGTCATCCAAGACCCTGCCCCGCCTGGCACGTTTCGAGGTAGTCCGTGTAGTAGTCTGCTCCTCATCGTCTTCATCTCGATTAGCCGTCTCGTCTACATCCATGCGATCTTCCGACGCATCGACCTTGGAAGCAGCATCAATATCGGAGAGTGGTGAACTGCGATTCTCTATGGCCCTCTCAGCACGCTCGAGGGCGTCGTCATCATCGCCATTCTCGTCAGAGCTGTCCACAACAATTTCCGCAGACTTATACTGTTTGTTGTCCTTCTTGGCCAGCCTTCGTTTCTTCTTGGGTTGAGCTTCATCATCAGATTCCTGCTCCTCGTCCCGCCTAGCCTTCTTCTTTCTCTGCAAGCGACTCTTAGGCTGATCTTCTGTTCGGGGTCTTGGCTTCTTCTTCCGTCTGATCTTCTCCCCCGTTTCCTCATCAGTAGTTAGTTCAGCTTCCTCCTCCACCTGTCTTGCTTGGTCGCGCTCTCTTTCCTTGGCCATCATCTCCTCACGTTCCTTGCGGAGTTTCTCTTGTCTCTCTTTCTCTTTAGCTATGGCCTGTTGTCGCTCCTCCTCACGGCGTTTTGCCTCGGCTTGTCGTTTCTCGAGAACGGCTGCAATTTTTTCTTTATTCTTCTCCTCGTATTCCTTTTGACTTTCAATTTGCCGTCCGAGCTGCTTGCGCTGTGTATTTCTTGCCATGTTTGCGCGCTGTTCTACATCGACCTTGGGATAGGGAGGCTGTGGATGTTGCGCGATCTCATCAAGAGCCGCGATAGCTGCCTCGAGACCTTCCATGGCCTCTTCCAATTGAACGAGACTACGCTGAGTTTCGGGCACATTCATAATGTGCTGAACCAGCTGTATCTGCACGAATGCCACATTAAACTTGAAGTGGACTTGTTCTGGTGAGACTTCAATAGCCTAGAGGCATAGTCAGCTTTGGCACGAAACATGCTCAGGTGTTTGTGGACCATACCTTCTTTGCATAGCTTAATGATGTCTTGAAAGCTTCCAAATTCCGCTCATGCCGGCCTCGGTTCAGCCACGTCCGTCCCAGGCACGCCAAGATACTAGCATCATTGCTCTTACCCTCTTTTGACAATGCAACCTCATAATTCTCAACTGCTTTGGAGAACTGACGGAGTTCAGCATAGGTGTGGCCAATATTGATATAGACATTGGCATCCTTGATGGTTTCCCGTATCTTTAGAAAAATAGGAAGCGCGTTGGTGTAGTCCTTCTTGTCTTCAATCAGAGCGATGGCGACGCCCTGGGCCGCGTGGGCATTCTTGGAGTCTAATTGCAGTGCCTTGTCGAAGAATTCTACGGCACGAGTATATGTCGCCGATCGTTTCTGTTTGTCCTGTTCCGTCTCCCGTCGCATTTCCCTAGCAGCCATCATATACAAATTACCCATACCTATCAAAGCGTATCTGTCGTGCTTGTCATAGTTCTGGAGAGTGTGCTTGTAGTGCCTCAACTCGGGATCCTCGTTGACATTCGCAAGCTTCTTGCGCGAATTGACTCGACCGAGATACCAACCGTACAAGGCACGAACTTCCAAGTCGGCCGAGTTTGCTTGATACAGTTTCGCCACAGCATCAGGACCTTCCTTGTTGGGGTTCTTGCGCAATTTAATATAGGCCAGCCGTGCTTGCGCGTCTGTATAGTCGTCATGGCGTGCTATCAGCTGTTCGTAAACTTCCACTGCTTTGTCCGTAAGACCCTGGGATTCATAGCTTCGACCGAGATTGAAGCTAATAGTAGTGACTAAGGCGTCAGTGTCCATATCCTCGCCCTTTTCTCCAATCCGCATGCATGAGCTTAGCGCTGCTTGGAACATTTCGGTCGCGCGCTCATGTTTCTCGGCTTGAGAGTAAAAGCAGCCGATATTGTTCAGGAGCTGGGGTGGGAGATACTTTCTGAGAGCATTACGTAACTCGTTTGCATCCTCGATCCCGTCTGGATGCTCAGAAGAAGGAATCTGATCTAGTTCAAGCTGCTCTACTTGTGAAAGGCACTGTAATGCTTTTTCTGGTTGACTGCTCTCATACAGACGAGCTAGATTCAAAAGAATAGAGGAATCAGGGGAGAGGTTCTTCTTGGGATCTTTCCAAGCTGTTCGGACTTGTTCCAAATAGTCGATGGCTTTGCGCATCTCTGCCGACTTATCCTCTTTAGTGGTGGCAAACTGGTTTATGAAAACTTCTTCTGCATATAGTGTGCCCAAGAGGATCATGGCCTCGTAATTACGCTCGTGTTTGCCGGCGGGTTGAATGATTTTCTCGAGGCGGAGTTTTGCCTCCCCAAGATCATTGTTCAGTACAGATAACTGGGCCACGCCAAATTTCGCAGGAAGGTAACCTCTCTCCAGTCCTCCCCTGGCTTCATCCGCACGCCGGTAGTAGTCCGTAGCTGTCTCAACATTTCCACTGTAGTGCTCCTTTTTCGCTAGCAGATACCAACCGTCACTCGCGATGGCATTGACGTCGGTATACTGAATAGCTTTGTTTGCCAGCGACTCAACATGAGACAGGTTCTTGCTGGACAGAAAGTAACCGGCAAATGTGGCACACGTTAGCGGTTGATTTTTGTCAATCTTGAAGGACTTCTGAGTGAATTCGGTCATAGCCTTCTTGTAGAGTTTAATAAACTCGGGACTGTGGGTGGGGACTTTACTGCTGGCGTCGAGATAATACAGGCCAAGCAGTATCAGCGCCTTGGACTCCGGGTTCAGCTCGAGAGACCTTACCCAAGCCTGCTTTGCATCGTCCTTGTAGCCCAGCTGCCAGAGACAAGACCCAATACCAATGCGCGGATCTGGATCAACAAGATCTGGTGTCTTCAACAGGATATCTTGGTATGTCGTCAGAGCATCTTTGTAGTTGCCAAGTCCATACAATGCACGCGCCTTGCCCATCAAAGCGAGCATATTCTTGCCCTGTGAGACCTTGCTGGCCTGCTCGAAAGACTTCAACGCGCCTTTGAGAAGGTCGGCTTTGGCTTGGTCAATGGGGCCACCAGCGGCGGCCTTCGACGGAGCCTGTAGCGAGGCCTTAAGTAGCTGAAGGACACCGCGGGCCAAGAACAGTGGAGGAAAGGCAGGGTTTATGCGGGACGCTTCGTTGAGTGACGAGGTAGCAAGTTGGAGGTAATGGTCTTTGGTCTTGGCTTCCGATAAAAGTGCACCGTCGGGAGGGACACGGGGTGCTTCTCGACTCTTGCGCAGGTACATCCAACAAACACAGCTGATGAGGCTCAGCTTCTCTACCGGTGTCGTATCCTGCATAGCATTGCTGCCTCGATTTAGAACCTCGATGGCACGATCGGTCTTGTTCTGTTTTGCGTAGGCGAGAGCTATGGTCATCCAGTACAGACGCGCAGTGTGCTCATTCTCGAACATATCGCAGAGCTCTGTGGGGTCATCGACTAGGTTGTTGAGGTCGATCTCGACGTTAATGAAGTCGTCATCTTCCTGGACGGGAACCTCGATGGTGCCTGGTATGTCAGAAAATCGTTTGCTGGCAGGTTGGATGGAAGCTGTGCCGTTAGCCGCGCCATTAAGCTGGCCATTTCGGGTGGGCGTTGTGGTTGCCATTGCGTGTAAAGAGGATGAAGAGCCCGGCGTGAGGTTGAAATCGTAGAGAATGGAGTAGAGACGGGGATAAGAGGCGGTGCGATCGATGTAATGTAATGCGATGCGATGCGACAGGTCGGACGCGTAGTACCAACGGAAATGTCAGAAGACAGAACCTAGAGTCACAATGCACAAATCATCTCCAGATCTACTGCACTTTCGTACTTGGTAGTATATAGAGTGATAACGATAAAGAAGCGCCGGTCCACGGGTAAAATTGGTTGCAAGAGAAGTGGACGAAGGATGGTTGAGATGTGAATTAATTATAGGTAGAGATAGATACCCTACCTAGGTAGGTAGGTAGGTATTCAGCAACAAGGGCAGCTTCAGCAAAGTGCAAGGCTGAACAAATTCCACGCTCCACTGAGGTAGACTGGTGGGGCCACTGCAACAACACCAATGCAAGGCATGCGCACGAGCCATCTTGACGAGCCAACACATTCGGCATACAATGCTACATGGTCCTCAACAAACCTAGAATACATAACCTGCCTCGCCTGCCTCGCCTGCCTCGTGATTTCCATTGAGGAACAATCATACCTTAGCGCCGAATCTAGAGTCAATTCACGTAATAGCTATTTACGTAAGTGTCCTAATGCTTATCACCAGACTGAAGTAGCGAACAGCACGTGGTTTCATTGAGTTGCTCACGGCCTCTACAATTGTAGATCAAATAATGCAGACATGGAGTGAAGAGTAGAGCCAATACCCAGTTAGCATTGTTGCGGAGATAATTCAAGAGCAAACTAAGGTTAAGTTCCCTAAAAGACGAGTGATTCGACTGGGAAAGAGGTAAGCAAATTGCCTAAACGAGAATGTACCATACTGTTTACCTTTCAACTAGTCTAGTGAATGAACACTCTCTCTCAAGGGAGGCGGGTTGAACATAACTCTTTGATTCTCATATGAAAGAACCCAACAACAACAGGGAACAATAGTATTGTATTACTGTATTAAGGAACAGTGTCTATAAGTACCGTCATGCTCGGTAATCGAAATCACTCACCACCACATGCGTCGCCAGCAAATTTAGTACTCTGCCCAGCATTCCGAGGCAAACATAGTCGCGTTCGAGTGAACCATCTCTAATCCACCGATTCATAGCTCATCTTCTACGACGACAATAGATCTGCACAATGTGTGACTCAAATCCCTCGTGGCTGCAGGAATACCAGCAGCCATTCACCAAGCAGTACAATGTTCAATGTCATTCCGGCCATATTCACCAAAACAATATGCCAGCAGTTGGCTTTGTTTTGGTTAGGCTGAATGAGTCTTCGGAGCTCGAGTTATTGCTGGATCTTCGCTCCAGTACCATTGAACACCCCGATACCTGGGGTTTCATAGGCGGTAATCTTAACTGCATCAATGAAGAGCCACTCGACGGGGCATACAGAGAGGCAAAGGAAGAGTATGGAATCAGTGCTAATGATCTCAACATACTTGGTTTACAGTATAAGCGCGATCATGGAGGTGTCAAGTATTTGACTTATACTTACATTTTCGCTGGATACAATGGCCAAGCACCAGCTCCCCTAACTAATGAATCTGTACAATCTCAATGGTTCGCTCTAAATGCTCTTCCCAACAACCTCCTGTTATATATCAAGGAGGATCTTCAGGTCATTCGGGAAACGCTTTGCAATGAGATTTACTCAATGTTACTTGAAGCACAAGGTAAGTGTTCCCCAAATCCTGCTTCATCTAATCAAGCCCAGGCTTGCCAGGCCCAGATAAAGGTACCGTCCTCTAGTGGCTCTTCATCTGGAGTAGATGCTGATGGCGATGTCTCAATGTCCGACTCTTCATCATCCTCCTCCTCTTCTAAAGCCGCAGAAAGGAAGGTGCCGAGAGGTCCCAGCGTGAATAGCGGATTTTCAGAGGCATCAGCTCCTGTGCACTCTCTTGGATTCTGCGAACCGATTGGTGCCCCCAGCTATTATATCAACATGGCTAAGCTTGCTAAAGCTAACAATAATGTAATAGATAATACTAACAACGACCAAAATCGAACACTGCTCAATGATCAGGTAAGCTATCCAGACCTCAACGCTGCGCTTCAGAAGCTTAGCATAGGTAAGTCTGGAGACCTTGGTAAGCTTGAAGACATTGATAAGTTTGAAGATATTGGTAAGTTTGAAGGCATTAACTCACTCACTCCCGAGCAGCGTGCTAAGCTCGCGGCACAAGCTACTGCAATGAAGAACAAGACCGGTGAGGCATCGGTCACCAAGCCTGTGGAAAGCAAAAATGCAGCTAAGAAGCCTGAGCAGGCGGCCAGCTCCATCTTCTCCCGGTTCTCTCAGTTCTTAACTTACCTTGGTCCAAAGAGCACGCCAGCCGCCGCTGCTTCTGCGGCTGCTACTGCCACTCCTGCTGCTCCCACCGCTACTCAGGCCGCTGCCGCTCCCGCGGCTGCTCCAGCCCAGCAAAATCAAACAAACAAGGGTAAGCAACCAGCTTCGAACGATTCCATGTTCTCTCTATTTCGCTGGGGGGCCAAACGCCCAACCAAAGTCGATGCAAGCGTACCAAGAAATGAAAGCAGCAACCCCAATGGTAAAAGGGTTAGATTTACGGATGCTAGCCAGCAAGCAGGACAAGATGACGAGTCTGGCAACAACAAAAGGGTTAAAATTGAGCAGCAGACACAAGAAATGCCTCAGCCCAACCTGCTACTAAATACGCCACTTCCTGCAACTCATCCCGATATACCTGCTGTTACAGTGTCTGTTCCGCCTCCCGTGCCTCAACCCATTGATATGCCAGCTGCGCCGTGTATGAGCCAGCAGTTAAACATTACGTCTCAACCCGTCATGCCTGTGGCTACCGCACCGGCTTGTCAGAGCATACCAGCCGCACCAGCTTGTCAGAGCATACCGGCCGCACCAGCTTGCCAGAGCATGCCAGCCGCACCAGCGGCGCCGTGCTTGAGCCAGCAGTCAAACATGGCACCTCTCGTGTCTCAACCCGTACCAGCTTGCCAGAGCATGCCAGCCTCACCTGCGGCGCCGTGTATAAGCCAGCAGTCAAACACGGCAACTCCTGCGTGTCAACCCGCCATGCCTGTGGCTACCGCACCAGCTTGCCAAAGCATACCAGCCGCACCAGCCGCGCCGTGTATGAGCCAGCGGTCAATGGCACCTCCTGCGTGTCAACCCGTCATGCCTGTAGCTACCGCACCAGCTTGCCAGAGCATGCCGAACACAGTGCCTGGTCCGACGAAGAATAGCGGACGACGGTATCGTATAGCGCGTGCTCCTCGTAGGCTGAACGACCATAGAGGGCCAGTGTACGCCAGCCAACCTCATCCGAACGCTCTTTGGTTTGCCTAATCCCCTACTCTCCCAGCTTTTCCCGTCGAGTCTCTACAGACTCCAGCCCCTCCCTCCTGTTTCTTCTACTCCTTCTTCTGAGTCCTCTCATTAAAGTGCACAAGCCTTCTTCATACCTTTTTCCTATGTTATCTCACCAAACCACGTATAAGTTAATGTTTCTCTGTTTAGAAAGTCCGCAGTTGTTTAGTGCAGTTATTTAGCATCTAATGTACTTCAATATGTAATGAGTCCTTTATCAGAAAAGTTTTCTTAGGTCAATCAATCAGCAATTTCTCGTCGGATGAATGAAAAGTGACTTGCAAGTAGGTGAAAATAAGAACGCGAAGAGGCGTTTTAAGTAAATATGTCATTTTTAAACAAAAATCGATTCGTAATAGATGGTTTCCGGCGTTGAGAGACTCATTAGTCTACTACCCGACCTTATACAAAACGGCCCAAGGCAGCAGTCAGGAAATAGGATCTGCCATCTACGCCAGAATTGATAAGTGTCTAACTAGAGCCCGTGAGACTCCTATGTTTCAGAGTTACCTCTTGTGGGGAGGTTTTCCGCCTTGATTGGTACGTGCCACGGTCGCAAAATAACGTATTGATATATATGTGAAGCGTTAACTATGGTTTCGCCGATTTTAAAGTGACTGCTTGCTATGCGAGGGCCTCTTCTCTATGTGCCAAATAGTCGTCATCTTTCCCATGCAAATTTTATGATGCAGGTGAGTTGCAAACCACCCAATTCCCCCGCAACACTTAGGTATAATAAGCCGCGTCGTTCCAGAGGTGCACCCCCCAAAACCGCGACGGGCATTGCTTCTCATTATTAAGCTAGTCTAAAAATGGGGTATCGCTATTGATCAAAGATGTTTATTTGGTGTGCTTTCGGAAGGCGAGCAGTTCGGAGAGACTGGGTAATGGACAACCATGCTTCAAGAAATCGTGCTGAAGAAGCTCATCGGCAGAAGCACGGCTTTTGACATCGACACACAGACAAACGGACAGGAAAGCTTTCAGCTCCTTACTGAGTTTTTCTGGCTTCTTGAGGCGGGGTGTGCCGTTAGTAGCGATAAGATAAAGAGCTTTCAAAGGCTCTTCGTTTAGGTAGGGAGGCTCGGACTCGATCATCTCGATCGCCATGATACCCAGAGACCAAATGTCGACCTTGGGACCATATTCTTTCTGCTTGACGACTTCAGGAGCCATCCAGTAAGGCGTGCCAACCATAGTGGCTCGCTTCGATTTAGTCTCTGTAAGTTTGGCGCAGAATCCGAAATCGGCTACATCTGATTAGCTGAACGAACCTAAACAAGAAAACCATATTGATATGAGACTCACTAATCTTCACGTTACCGCGAGCGTCCAAGAGTACGTTGTCACTCTTGATATCACGGTGAATGATGTTCTGAGAGTGAAGATGCTGCAGTCCTCGGCAAGTCTGCAGGTTTTGTCAGAAACGCTTCAGTTCACAAGCATACCGGATAAAGAGTCAGGCTTACCTCAAGGCATATTGTTGAAATCTGTTCCTCGGTGATGACAGGGTTATTGTCGATAACATCCGTTAAAGCACCACCCTCCATGTATTCCATAACAACCCACAACTCGGAATTGTTATTACGGAGAAATGCATCAAGAAAGTTGACAATGTTGCGATGCTTGCTGTCCTTCATAACCATGATTTCATTTACAATCAGTTCTTTGCGAGGTTGGTGCGCCAAGTCCATTTGTTTGATGGCAACCTGAGCTCGAGACCCAAAGTTACGGAGAACACCTTGGGCAACTGGCGAGACAGCACCCTCCTTGACCTTTGCCACGTAAACTGATCCGGAAGCTCCTTGGCCAATTTTCTTTTGTTTCGAATAGGACATATTGGGGTCATCTTTTGATACGGCTTCTATTAGCTTGGCCATAACCTCCTTCTCGGACATTGTTGACATCCGAACATCTTGCTTTCGCTCAGTAGTAGGTGGCTTGGCAGTAAGGGCCGCTTCCGCAGCTTTGATGCCATCGTTCTGTTGAGGCTGACTTGGTTTCGCTGGAACGTTTAACGGCTTAACAGAAGGACCAGGGAGGCGGGATGGGGACTGATTCTGTCCGTTTGCACGGGACTGCGAAGATCCGTTGGTGTTGCTACCATTAGGATATCTTGAAGTTGGAGATGATTGATCAGCTCGTGGTGGCGCACGTTGTGTGCCTTGACTACTCTGAGGGTCTCGGGTCTGTGATACGGAGCTCGGTTGTGTCATTGGTGGTCTTGAAGACGTGGTAGGTGGTGGTGGCGCTGGTCGTTGTTTTTCACGAAGGCCGTTGGCTTGGTTGGCGGGCTTTGGTGCGGGAGGCGGTGCTCGTGACGGGTTATATCGCTCTGTCGGTGAAGGACTGCCATATCCACCACCACCAACCTCCTGTTTAGCTATGGGTGTCTTTTTCTGAGGGATCGAGGCGTTGTAAGCTTCTAGATCTCGCCTATTCTGCTCTTCTATTTCCCGCTGCCGGTCTAGTCTCTGACGTTGGTCTTCTCGAGACGTATCCGGTGGAACGTAGTTAGGCGCCATGTTCTGCATCTGTTGTCGCTGCTGAACCGGATTCTCGGGTGGTGCTGGCCTCGGGGGTGCATTTTGCTGCTGCGTGGGCGTATTACCATAGCTGCTCTTTTGCTGTGGCGGAAGAGGCCTAGGAGGTGCGACAGAAACGCCGCCAGCATTATATCCGAGCTGTTTGTTCCCCTGACTACCTGGAGGAGGCGTCGGCGTTAGGCTGGAATACTGCTGAGGATTCTCTGCCCGCTTAGTCAAGTCCGAGTAGAAATCAAGAACTTCAAAAACAGCTTGAGGATTTCGCTCGTAATCCTCCTTTGTAATGGCAGACGAGTTCAGCAGTTTGGACCACTCCGGTGGTAATCCTACAAATTGACCAGTTTGTGGATCGAACCCAACATGAACCGCATGTGAGAAGTTGGTAGGATTGCTCACTCCGCCCATAGTAGGACATCGGCCATAGAGAAGATCAATCCAATCATAGAGATCATCGTCTGATTTGACTCTTATATGTAGCGTCCTGATCGAGTTGTCATCGTCACCGGGGCTGTTGGATGAGCCATTGACGTGCCTTTTGATTTCGAACATGGTGCCCGCAGCCTCAACCCTACCAACATTGACCACATCCTTAAGGTATAAAGTGTAGGATACTTTGCCGCCTTCTGTCTTGTGGAAATCGAGATGCTCTTTTCGTAGTATCAAGTATTTCTGCTTCCAGGGTTGGATGAAATTACGGCTCTCTTTGACCTGTGCCCAGCCTTCTTTGATCACGGCGACTCCACCCATACCGTCTGTTTGATTTGACCGTTCGCGGGCTAAGGGGAGCGAGATTGTTGAACCGGTATATGTGGAAGTGGCAGTGCGTGTTATGGGCGATCCGACCATGTTCGCCATGCTTCCTGGCATATTAGTATTGGGTGTTAAATTGAGCCGTGGCCGGTCGTTGGGCGACCGTTCGTTGGGCGGCCGTGGTGCTGGGCCGGGATTCATGAACTGGTTGTTCGAATACATGCTGCTGTGGTGAGTAGACATAGTCAGCTAGTGTCCGTAACTACATGGGAGCGTTTCCCGAAAAATGGCATCACGACTGCGCGAGCTTCAGAGGCCATGACCTAGGCTCGAATCGGCACCTGAAGCAAAATAGAAACGTAGTTGCGCGAATGGGCCTAGGTCCCACAACTGTGAGAACGCACTAGCCCTCACTCCGAGACAAAAGAGACCGGTCGGTAACATATAACACATACCTATTGGGTGCCGACATTGTGAGAGATGTGTATTATATGATTAACTCAGGGGATAATCATGGAACAAGGCCCGATAACACAATTGACAGATTGGGCATCTAGAGAATGCGCGCTCTTTGACCAAAATCTAGGAGATCTAGAAGGGCGCCGCTGTATGGTTTCTCGGCGTCCACAACCGGAAGGCTGAGGCGTTGGTAGGCCTTGGAGCAAGGTGATGTATTGCGTCTATAACCCAGTCGTCACCAGGGAGGGTTACTACCATGGGAAGGTAAGCGACGAAGAGGGACTCGAGGTGTGCGGGACCGCTTGATGCAGACTCGGCCTTGGGAAGATACGCTACTGCGTCGGTCGGGTCGGCGCGTACTGAGGCACAACAGCTCAGGCTTGTATCCGAAACAGTGCTGGACGGACCACAAGCATGTATCAACGCGGTGATGGAGATGGGCGCCTCGATAGATGCTTGCAACCTGGGGTCGAGTTGGGTATATTGGCGGCGACCGACTTGGGCGCGCAGACGGTTGCCAATAACTGTTTACTTGGTGGACATGGATTCCGTAGTGGGTTTGGTTGCTGTATGCACGATTGGAACAGAAGTTGTCGGGTGTTTACGTGGGAGTAGAAGAGAGGGCTGCGAGTGGCACAGCTGGGCGATTGGGAATAGAAAGGGATGCTATTATTCCAAAAGGGTGAAGGAGGGTCATTGTTGGCGGGGGGGAACCGCCGCGGGATTGGCTAGGAGGTCCAAGGGGACATAACCACCAACAGCCCCTGCCCCTCTCACCCCGGCTTATTATTAGTTAGACGATCCAGGGGACACTACAGTAAACAGGCTTGCGGTTCCAGAAGCATTATCGCAGTATTTGGGCGCACTACTGTACAACATCGATACAAAAAGCAGATCAATATATATGTGCGTGAGTAGTAATTATGTAGGTACAGTAGGCAGATAAGTAGGTACACTTATATCTAGGAGCATATGCGAATATAGTGTACACTACAGTAGACAGTTAAGGAGGGATTGAGATACGTGACTAGGCTTCTATTTTTACTCCATACCGAAGTACCTGTGAGGACCTTAGGTATGATTAAGGAACGCTTATGGGGACGGAATAATTACATGTAGGTAGGTAGGTAGCCTTGAAAGGAGGTATCTCACATAACCAAGGCATACCTACTACTATGTATAAATCATCCCCTGAAAGCTCGGTGCACCATTCCAGCATGGATTCATGCTTTATTCGCAAGACGTTTGCACGCCTTCTACCTAGGGTCCTTAACGAAATGGAAGCAAAGAGCGAGCTCCGGAAAACAGGAAGTTGCCGAGACACCAGGCATATGGAATAACTAAGTTGACCTCCTTCGATCTTGAACAGCTCCTGCGTAGTATGTTGTATGTTGCATACTGTGCTTACCCCTAACATGCCAACTAGATGCCTGAATAGGATAAAGTATACTAAAATGAGTTGATACACTACAGCTTACACACTCTCTAAACGAGAACCCAGTCGGCAGCTAACGCTACGGCCGGAGACCCGTTTTCCGAGGCGTGAGGCAAAGGAAGCTGCTCCAATTTTGACCCGAATTGCAGCTTTGGTCCATGCGGCGAGAAAGGGGCCAGATGTAGCAACCAGTTACAAGTATGAGCCGTCCCACATTCAAAGATGATACATATCTCCTCGTCCATATTCAATATTATGTACACGAGATAGACATGCAAACAAGGGAAACGTAATTATAGCGCGGGCGCATACTCTTTGTGTCTTTACATACATAGTAGTACTTAAGGCGACCCAGCAATCTCGCCGGCAGGACTATGTCTGCTCGGCGTGACGCTGCGTATCCGAATAGAAACGAACGCAGAGCAGTATAGCTCAGGGGTAAGGCAGGGAAGCCCTATCGATGCCTCGCTTATGCAGAGAAAAGCTTCTCTGACACAGAGTCCTAATCAAGCTAGTGAGGCTAGATAGCTAGCTGGCGGGAGTGGCCTTCAACATTGTATACACTATCTGTGACATCCGGGAGAATTGACGGTGGAACACATAAAATTCCTAGGTACATTAGGTATCCGTTCTCTAAAGGCAGATGACTTCATTGTTCCATCGCCTTAATGCGTGCTATGAAGCGGTCTTTGATTCTTATTTGGCTGGTATTGAGTTAAGCAGTAACGCTTTGCAAGATGACTCTCTTAAATTGAGCCGTAACGCCCGGTACATGTACCCAGTTTCCGTTAAACCAGATATCTATGTTTTCTGTCACATCCTACAAGAGAGAAACATCCATCTGGTGTACTAACGTTACGTACACTACAGTAGGCGCGTCGCATCGCAGCGCAGCCGTTTCACAAATAGCCTGGCCTCACTTTGCCTCAGCGCTGCGGCGGAAGCGCAAAGCTCACCTGATTCTGGTCGATCGCAGATGCAGATGCGGGACTAACGACCAATGACAGAGCGGAGATCCGCGCTTGGTAAGCTTCTCCGCTGCCGGGACGCGGTGATCGGCGGTAAAACAAAGCGCCTTCGTTTCTGGTTTGCGGATCTGTCGCAGCCCCTGCGGGCGCTTCGCATCATTGGCGAGCGTCTTACCCGAGTCCGTACCACTGCACGTACAGGCAAGGCAGGCCTTCCAAGGTTGTTGGGAGGTTTGACCGCTTAACTCCTTGTCAGGATTTGTTCAGCTGATAACTTTCATGGCAGTAATGAGTAAGTATGCGTTTCGGTAACCTAGATAGCAGATACTGTTTTTGCATCTTTACTTTGGTGGCTTTGCTTTAGGATTAGGGTATTGCAAGTTGCATCTGGGTATTCTCTCTGTTTCATATATTTCATTCTATTGGTATAATCAATATCGGGCAACCAAAGAGGTTTGAATCTAGCTCTAACTGAGTGCCTACATGTCATATATTTACCTACCTCTAAGTAGGTAGTTTCCTATGCAGGAAATAACATGCAAAAAGATAGAGCAAGAGAGTTATTCAAAGATGAGCTCTAATCAGTTATCACCCCTCAATGAGCTAAAGGCCCCACGATAGGTAAGTTATTGGTTAAAACGATACCAGGTCGCTTCTTTCCCGCGCTTGATAGGACCCACCTAGATAGGACCCACTAAATTTTTCGAGATTGTTCAGCCATCTCTTCTGCAGGTATTGCGAAAGCCCTCCTCACGATAATTTTGTTCGAGAGTAATTGGCGTCCGAATTTTACGAATAAGCCACGTCAAACACCCAAACCTATCGCTCCTTCTGCCTCAATATGGCGTCGCATAGGAATCGCACCCTGGCGCAAAAGACGTCCCGTGCCAAAGACAAGAGAGAGGGGAGATTTAATAGGAAGAGGGAGGAGAGGAGAGACCCAGCTCTGCGAGTAGCTCGACTCGAAAAGAATAAGCCGCGTACCCTAGACCAGAAGCGAGTCTGGGATGATGTCGACGATGACGAGTTGACGAGCAGCGTAGACTTGCAGGCACTCAGACGAAAGCGTATTCAGCAAGCAGAAGACGCCGAACGGGAGGCAATGGAAGTCGATCAAATAGGGGACGATCATGACGATGAAGACGATGCCGACAGCATGTTAGACTCTGACGAAGATGAAGACGAAAAAAATGCCGACGCCGACGCCGACGCCGACGATTCAGCTACCCAGCCACGTCCCAGACAGAACAGCCTAGTGCCATCGATCGCCTCAACATCCAACATAGATCTTACACCCGAGTCTCTGCTCACCAAATTTCCATCTCTCTTCTCAGACGACTCTCGCCCCCAAGAGCCTAAAAGTGGGTATACATGTGCTTTGGATAGACCAATATCAGGGCTTCCTATGCTTCCTTGTGAACACCATACTGAGTCGTGATACAGTCTTAATAACTACCGGTTTGGACTCAACACTGCACCACGTCGCGCAGACCTTCGAGGGTATCATCCCTAATTCAAAATACGTTCGTCGATCCGCACATAAATATGTAAGTCAAACGGACACGATGTCTAGATAAAATGTCTGGTTGTCTTGAAGTGTGTATGATAGTAGCTAAAGCCGTTACTGCAGGGACATAAGTACAGCGTACGCGAAATCTCGAAGTTCGCTGAAAATCGAGGCTTCTCCTCACTCCTTGTAATACGGGAGGACAATAAGAAGCCTATCGGTCTTGATATCGTTGATATACCCTCAAAGATTACATTTCACTTCAGTAAGCCAACTAATTCATTCCTATATACCTAAGTCGGTATCGGGGCCTCCTGTGAAGGTTTTCGATTGGGACGGTAACGTTTGCTAACCACTCGCAAAACGTTGTAGGCATAAGTTCTTGGGTCGAAGGTCGAAAACTTGTTAGTGACACCAGTTGTTGTCCCCATGTTTTGGCCAGTCTCAAATCCTAGACAGCTTTGCATGGTCACAAAACCCTGTTTCAGAAAAGCGGATTACTAACAATTGATGTTCAAGCCTGGACACGGAAATGCCACGAATCACTACCCGGAGTTGTTACTCAACAACTTCGCAACGCCCCTTGTAAGTAAAGAATCTTTTTATGACTTTGGCACCTTTCATGATATATTTCTTGCTCTCTAGGCAAGATTGTGTTCAGAAGCTTCTCAAACCCTCATATATGAATATCAAAAATGGCGGTAAACTGACTCTGAATGTTTTAGGGGTTAGTTACGGCAAAGGTGTTACAGACTTTGTTTCCATCGACCCCAGAGTTGGCCGGGCGCCAGTCTGTTATGTTCCATAACAGTCGCGACTACATATTCTTTCGTAGACATCGATATATCATACGCGACAAGAGAGCCACTGAAAAGAGTGTGGTCGGCGCGGATGGAAAAGAGATGCGCGGCGTTGAGAATATTCGTGCGGGTAAGTTCAGGGCATTTGATCTGGTTACGGGTTGTTGGATGAACAAATTTATTGACATGCTTGGGTGTCATTATTCGAATACTGTCACCAAGCATTGAACGGCATTCCCTCATTTATCCAAGCTGCCTCCCATGTCGTTTATACATACACACCACATTTTGAGACTCCAATACCATATGACTAACCTAATCAACTCTATAGGTTTACAGGAGCTAGGACCTCGATTCACTCTGAAGGTATGATCTTTTCCTCGATTGTTCTTGTTACCGAGTACTAATTTGAGTAGTTACGGCGTATAGACAAGGGAATAGGTAGGGCTGGTAGTGATCCGAATGACCCTACGCATTGGCAATGGCAAGCCAAGATGGAAAAGAATCGCAAGCGATTTAATCTATAGAATTTAGCGTCTAAAGCCGGCATTCCGATGAACAGACTGCTGTATTTGTTGTCCGGATTGTTGTTGTCATTATCCTAGTTGATAGAGTATTAACGGAAGATGTTGTTATCGTGGTCTGTTGGAAGGGCGGATGTCAGGTAGGAAGATACCCAACAATGTAAACAGAAACGAATGAACGAATGCAAGCTAAACGTCATGTTGTCGCACATCCCGACCGTTACGACCCCTTACGGGTAAGTACAGCGAAGGCACGCCAAGCAGCGCCCCATCAATGCAAGGGTCAAGCGGGATGGCACTCGGTAGGGGCCTAGTGCGGGGCGGGTGATGCCACGCATGACCGTTATCTGGAACGGGCTGGCTGAACCCGTCACCGGTGATCACTTATCTCTCTTTCTCTTTCTCTGCCTTATGACGAGGACGAATGACCATTGCACGCGTGCGCCGCCCGCCTATTCACCCACCATATCAAACTCTTTAATGGGTGATCTGGTCTCCAGTGGTCTTCGGCATGACTGTGAAATAGGAGACCCGCTCAAACCCCCGATATTGCAGTCGAGCTGCATGGTCATTGCGGCCTACACTCCCTATTAAACCCGGACATATCCACATCTAGTGCCTAGGTCGCATTCCTTGTCGCGTTCAGATCCCGCTCATGCACATTCCATCGAGTGCATCGGATTCACCTCACTCGGACAGACAAGATGGACCGCCTACGATCTCTATTCCAGAAGGGAGAGGCAGATGAGCAAGAATATCGGCCGCTGTATGAAGATGAAGTCGCCTTAGGGCAAGAAAGCGACGACGAACATGAGGCGCCTTTCTCGTGGATCGAGTATGGCATCTTTGTCGTGCTTGGCGTCGCCATGTTATGGGCTTGGTATATTTGCCCTCCCCAAAGTGTATAGATCCCAGAAATCTAACTGAAGTAGGAACATGTTTCTTGCCGCTGCGCCGTATTTCCAGCACCGCTTTCAAACAGACGACTGGGCCCTACAAAACTTCCAGTCTGCCATTCTCTCCGTGTCGACACTCACCAATCTTGGGGGGATGACTTTCCTGGCCAATAAGCAACAATCAGCCTCGTACCCGTTTCGGATCAACGCTGCGCTCTACATCAATATCGCGGTCTTTGCGCTGTTGACGGTATCGTCAAAGATGTTCCTCGATGCGACTACGAACGTGTACCTCGCCTTTTTGTTGACCATGGTAGCGTTGACAGCATGGGCTTCCGGGCTTATGCAGAACGGCGCGTTTGCATTTGCTTCAAGCTTTGGTAGACCGGAATACATGCAAGCTATCATGGCTGGTCAAGGTGTCGCTGGTGTTCTACCATCCCTCGTCCAGGTTATTTCGGTTCTCGCTGCTCCGCCGCCAGAGGTTATTTCGGAAGAAGAAACGACCGAGCCTGACAAGGGTACAGCAGCATTCATCTATTTTCTGACGGCCGTGGTAGTATCAACCTTGGCTATTGTTGCATTCACTCCGCTCGTCCAGCGATACAATCGAATGATGGAGAAACGAATGGCGGAAACTATGGCGACATCCATGGCCAGCATTGAAGAGGCCGAGCGTGCCGCACGGAAAGTCGTTAGCATGGCAAGGTTATTTGGGAAGCTGTACTGGGTCTCTGGTGGGGTGTTTTTATGCTTCGCCGTGACTATGTTCTTCCCTGTTTTGACTCCGAAGATCTTGTCTGTAACACCACCGGATAATGCGAGCGCCCTGCTCCAGCCTGCGGTCTTTATTCCTCTTGGGTTCTTCTTTTGGAATCTCGGTGACCTAATAGGGCGGTCCGTCCCCCTCGTTCTATCATTACGACATCGACCGGTTGCTCTGTTCAGCTTCGGTGTTGCGCGTTTAGCGTTTCTGCCCCTGTACTTTCTCTGCAACATTCACGGTCGTGGTGCCGTGATCAACAGCGACTTTTTCTATCTCATACTTGTTCAACTACCGTTTGGCTTGACCAACGGCTGGCTAGCATCTGACTGCATGATGGCCGCGGGCGAGTGGGTGGATGAACACGAACGCGAGGCTTCCGGAGGATTCATGGGGCTCTGCCTAGTGGCCGGGCTATCCGCTGGCAGTTTATTGAGTTTTTCTGCTGCCGGCGTCTGACGATTCATGACCATAGAAGCAGATTTAGAATGCATGGACAGGTGTTGGCGTTACCTAGGCTTTCATTAGGGTTTCATATACAGCACGATGTCTCAGCATCACCGTATCTACCTACGTTATGTATATACCGATCGCGCGATAGAGAGAGGGCAGGGCAGTGCAATATAAGTACTTAGGCATGAGCGATGACAATACGACATCACACACTCGATGCTCCAAGAAACACGAGTAGTGCAGTCGCCTATGTGTGAACTCCCTAAGCTTGGTAGTTCGTGGTTCCCCACAGACCCCGAGCAGTCTTAGCCAATTGACGCCCCAAGCCACTAGTATTAGCGCAGAGGTGACGCGCGCACCGTATTAAAATAGCAGCCGCACACTACTCAGGCGATTAGCTAGGTTACTTGGATACAGGTTAGTCAGTGGGCAGTGCAGACAGGAGTTTGCATGGAAGAGAAGAGAAGAGAGTGTCTTGGAGGGTTGAACATCTGAAGCCCGAGGAGACCTGTCTATAACTATAATAAAGCGCGTCATTCCTGGGTCAACCCCCGTGATGTTGCTTGAAGCTGTCCTGTTCTGTCCTGTCCTGTCAGGTTGCAACGAACCAGGTTCTAAGTTGCGTAGACTCGCACACTGGTATCACAGCCATTTGCCCCTTTCAAGCCTCAGATATAGCTACTAATATGATTTGACGGCTGTCTCTCATTCCTTCATTCCGGCTTCACTCAAGTTGTCACATCTCTCGCTTTTCATCGCTTGGCCTGACACTTTCGCATAGAGTCTGGTCTAACATCAAGCTATCGCTCTGATTTAAACACCGCACCATCAAACGTTCTATTCAGCTGCCGTTATTTTTGGTTTGAACCATTCATTCTTTTCACACTTTGACCTTACCTAATAACTCGATCCTAATCGCCTGTATCCTATCCCTCAAGAATGGAAGCAATCTGGAATGAACGATCCAAACCAATCTCCCAAGACTACCCCCGTCGTGACGGGGACCTCGAGGACAACACACTACAAGAATGTGAGGATTTGGTCAATAGTCCACAGAAGGTCGATTTTAGATACGTTGCGGAAGGCCGGGCTAATGTCGTCTTCTCTATCTGGGAATCCGGAAATCCAACGGCCGCAAAGGGGCGGTTTGAGGGCACTCTGCTCCGTGTTCCCAAGGCGACACTGGGTGTGACGCCCTGTGACTACGAGACTCTCCAGGCCTTTCATGAAACCCAGGTCGAGGACCGCGTCGGCCGTCAACACCTCGTCCCTCAAGCCCTGATTCAGCTATCGGCTGAGAGTGCGGATATACTGCACAGGAAGCGGAATAAGATTGACGACAGTGAGATCCGTGCAGGCTACGCAATGTTGATCCAGGACATGAGCGCGTCACCAGGTTACTCCGTTCTCGAGTTCAAGCCCAAGTGGCTCGCACAGTCGCCCATCGCGCCACCGAACGCGAAGCGGTGCCGCACGTGCGCGCGCGAGGCGTTCCGCAGCAACCAGAAGCGGGCCAAAGGGCAGGCTGTGTCGACACCGATATGTCCGCTTGGCTTGGTGCACGAGGACCCCGCCGTGGTCGTGCACACCATCAAACGTCTCACGCCGGAGTGGACGCAGTCGAATCAAAAGCGGTTGTCAGACGCCTTCGAAAGAAGCGGCATTTTGAAGAAGCTTCGTGAGCTACAGACCAAGGGGGACCCGGGCCGAGCACTCTTGGACAACCCATCGGATCCCGACTTCGGCCTGGCCATGACACTGCGAGACTGCTCATGCTATGTTCGCATGCCTGCTGATGGCAGTAGAGATGTGGAAATCAAGCTTGCAGACGTCGACAAGAAGAACTGGCAGGAGAAACAGACGTACTGGCAAGAATCTCACTGGAACCTGGTCGACAACGGCTGGTACACGTGCGAGGAGCAAGTCGATACACCCATCGTAACGGAGTGTGTCTTGGAATAGACCGCCGCCTACATAAAAAACAAGGCGAACTTACTATCTACGCTGTCAGGACTACTAGATATGAAGAAGCGCTCGATGAAGATTTGGGAAGATGGGCGATGATTCTACAGTTAGAACTACTGTACTACGTTGCCCATAGAGTCACCGATGGCTTTAATTAGTTAATATAGATCTCCGAATAATGCATTGCAGTCGGATTTCGACTGGCCTATCCAGGGCTTTTGTTTTCTGGAACCATACGAGGTTTACTGTACATCTTGTGTGTGTATGCGTAGCCAACAAGCCCCATCTCTATACATAAGGCCAATAAGATGTTTCCTGTGATATTCTACATAGGTCTACGAACCCACTAAGAGTACTGAGTTGTTAGTCACGCGACAGTGGATAACCTACGTGGTGTATACTACTGGTATGTCAAAGAAAAGCCCCCCCTTCGGTGTGGAGGTGTGTGTTTTTTAGTCGCGATCTAGTGTAGTGTAGACGGGGAAACGGGGGGGCGATGCAAGAGACTGAATATCATCAGGTGCTTTATACCGAGATCGGTGTAGTGGGGAAGCAGCCGAAACATGTTGGTACGAGTGACCTACAACCCGTATCTATGTGCATGTCTGATGATAACCAGGTGTGGTGGGATGATAATGTTGATTTCGACACCCCGAACACGGCACAGCGGTTTATGTAGGTACTTACCTAATCTTACTTACTTACTTTAGTACTGACAATAGGAACTGTTAGTCTAAGTAAGAAGGGGAGGGGAGGGGAGTCAGTTAGTTCGTCAGGTCTTGCGTTCGTTCGGTGGGTCCGACCAGCGCAGACGAGCATAAACAGGTTACAGTACGTCCAGCGCGTCTTCTCCATCCAGCTCGCATCGCAGATAACTTAGTAGGTTTTACCATGCATCATGTGTTCCCCAAACCGGGTGCCAACTTGGACCACGCTGAGCTTTTGCATAAATCCATTTGCATTAATTTTACACCGTAATAAACGCAGAGTAGGTAGCTGTTTTCCCCAATTCAACGTTTTCGTTGTTTCGAACCGACTTGCTGGGAAGTCGGTCCTCTAGGGTAGGTGGATGCAACCTGATTCAAGCCGGAGCAATCAGGAAATATCTGAATACTGCGGAACTTGCTGGGTATGTCAACACCTATCTTAAGGTATATAAATTAGTATAAATTAGTATAACAGCAACAACATCTTCACTCTTTACGAGTGGATCACTGATAGGGTCCTTCGATCTAATCAAATGTAGCTGAGTCTTAGTACCTATTATAGGCATCTCAAGCCGCGTCGAGTGTTTAACTACGTGAGAAGCCGGGGGGGGGGGGGGGGGGGTGTTTAATTAAACGGAAAAAAACCGTATTTTGGCACCAACGATTGGCACCGCCCCACCCCCCCCCCCCCCAAAAAACCCTTTGCCCCAACGCCGA